>OY970834.1:14240210-14752210 GCA_963853835.1 Calendula officinalis | reverse complement strand
TGGATATTGAAGAGTTCGGGCCGAAGAGGGATGTTCGGGCCGAAGTAGTGTTCGGGCCGAAGTGGTGTTCGGGCCGAAGTTGTGTTCGGGCCGAAGTTCGGTGTTCGGGCAGAGGATGATGTTCGGGCCGAGGTTGAAGTTCGGGCCGAGGTCGGAGTTCGGGACGAGGTCGAAGTTCGGGCCGATGTTGAAGTTCGGGCCGGGAACAGTGAAGAGTTTGGGCCGAACTTGTTCTTGGCCGTGACGAACGAACCAGCTATTTTGGTTACTCATGGGCGTGAAACGGACACCCGAGCTGAAAGTTATGAATAGTATAGCACCATTTGTCACACAATCTTGGATATTGAAGAGTTCGGGCCGAAGAGGGATGTTCGGGCCGAAGTGGTGTTCGGGTCGAAGTGGGATGTTCGGGCCGAAGTGGTGTTCGGGCCGAAGTTCGGTGTTCGGGCCGAGGATGATGTTCGGGCCGAGGTTGAAGTTCGGGCCGAGGTCGGTGTTCGGGACGAGGTCGAAGTTCGGGCCGAGGTCGGAGTTCGGGCCGAGGTTGGAGTTCGGGCCGAGGTTGAAGTTCGGGCCGAGGTTGAAGTTCGGGCCGAAAATGAAGTTCGGGCCGGGAACAGTGAAGAGTTCGGGCCGAACTTGTTCTTGGCAGTGACGAACGAACCAGCTATTTTGGTTACTCGTGGGCGTGAAACGGACACCCGAGCTGAAAGTTATGAATGTTTTAGTATAGCACCTTTTGTCACACAATCTTGGATATTGAAGAGTTCGGGCCGAAGAGGGATGTTCGGGCAGAAGTGGTGTTCGGGCCGAAGTGGGATGGTCGGGCCGAAGTGGTGTTCGGGCCGAAGTTCGGTGTTCGGGCCGAGGATGAAGTTCGGGCCGAGGTCGGAGTTCGGGCCGAGGTTGGAGTTCGAGCCGAGGTTGAAGTTCGGGCCGAAAATGAAGTTCGGGCCGGGAACAATGAAGAGTTCGGGCCGAACTTGTTCTTGGCAGTGACGAACGAACCAGCTATTTTGGTTACTCGTGGGCGTGAAACGGACACCCGAGCTGAAAGTTATGAAAGTTTTAGTATAGCACCTTATGTCACACAATCTTAGATATTGAAGAGTTCGGGCCGAAGAGGGATGTTCGGGCCGAAGTGGTGTTCGGGCCGAAGTGGGATGTTCGGGCCGAAGTGGTGTTCGGGCCGAAGTGGTGTTCGGGCCAAAGTTCGGTGTTCGGGCCGAGGATGATGTTCGGGCCGAGGTTGGAGTTCGGGCCGAGGTTGGAGTTCGGGCCGAGGTTGGAGTTCGGGCCGAGGTTGAAGTTCGGGCCGAAAATGAAGTTCGGGCCGGGAACAGTGAAGAGTTCGGGCCGAACTTGTTCTTGGCAGTGACGAACGAACCAGCTATTTTGGTTACTCGTGGGCGTGAAACGGCCACCCGAGCTGAAAGTTATGAACATTTTAGTATAGCACATTTTGTCACACAATCTTGGATATTGAAGAGTTCGGGCCGAAGAGGGATGTTCGGGCCGAAGTAGTGTTCGGGCCGAAGTGGTGTTCGGGCCGAAGTTGTGTTCGGGCCGAAGTTCGGTGTTCGGGCTGAGGATGATGTTCGGGCCGAGGTTGAAGTTCGGGCCGAGGTCGGAGTTCGGGACGAGGTCGAAGTTCGGGCCGATGTTGAAGTTCGGGCCGGGAACAGTGAAGAGTTCGGGCCGAACTTGTTCTTGGCCGTGACGAACGAACCAGCTATTTTGGTTACTCATGGGCGTGAAACGGACACCCGAGCTGAAAGTTATGAATAGTATAGCACCTTTTGTCACACAATCTTGGATATTGAAGAGTTCGGGCCGAAGAGGGATGTTCGGGCCGAAGTGGTGTTCGGGTCGAAGTGGGATGTTCGGGCCGAAGTGGTGTTCGGGCCGAAGTTCGGTGTTCGGGCCGAGGATGATGTTCGGGCCGAGGTTGAAGTCCGGGCCGAGGTCGGTGTTCGGGACGAGTTCGAAGTTCGGGCCGAGGTCGGAGTTCGGGCCGAGGTTGAAGTTCGGGCCGAGGTTGAAGTTCGGGCCGAAAATGAAGTTCGGGCCGGGAACAGTGAAGAGTTCGGGCCGAACTTGTTCTTGGCAGTGACGAACGAACCAGTTATTTTGGTTACTCGTGGGCGTGAAACGGACACCCGAGCTGAAAGTTATGAATGTTTTAGTATAGCACCTTTTGTCACACAATCTTGGCTATTGAAGAGTTCGGGCCGAAGAGGGATGTTCGGGCCGAAGTGGTGTTCGGGCCGAAGTGGGATGTTCGGGCCGAAGTGGTGTTCGGCCGAAGTTCGGTGTTCGGGCCGAGGATGAAGTTCGGGCCGAGGTCGGAGTTCGGGCCGAGGTTGAAGTTCGAGCCGAGGTTGAAGTTCGGGCCGAAAATGAAGTTCTTGGCAGTGACGAACGAACCAGCTATTTTGGTTACTCGTGGGCGTGAAACGGACACCCGAGCTGAAAGTTATGAAAGTTTTAGTATAGCACCTTATGTCACACAATCTTAGATATTGAAGAGTTCGGGCCGAAGGTTCGGGCCGAAGTGGTGTTCGGGCCGAAGTGGTGTTCGGGCCAAAGTTCGGTGTTCGGGCCGAGGATGATGTTCGGGCCGAGGTTGGAGTTCGGGCCGAGGTTGGAGTTCGGGCCGAAAATGAAGTTCGGGCCGAACTTGTTCTTGGCCGTGACGAACGAACCAGCTATTTTGGTTACTCATGGGCGTGAAACGGACACCCGAGCTGAAAGTTATGAATAGTATAGCACCTTTTGTCACACAATCTTGGATATTGAAGAGTTCGGGCCGAAGAGGGATGTTCGGGCCGAAGAGGGATGTTCGGGCCGAAGTGGTGTTCGGGTCGAAGTGAGATGTTCGGGCCGAAGTGGTGTTCGGGCCGAAGTTCGGTGTTCGGGCCGAGGATGATGTTCGGGCCGAGGTTGAAGTTCGGGCCGAGGTCAGTGTTCGGGACGAGGTCGAAGTTCGGGCCGAGGTCGGAGTTCGGGCCGAGGTTGAAGTTCGGGCCGGGAACAGTGAAGAGTTCGGGCCGAACTTGTTCTTGGCAGTGACGAACGAACCAGCTATTTTGGTTACTCGTGGGCGTGAAACGGACACCCGAACTGAAAGTTATGAATGTTTTAGTATAGCACATTTAGTCACACAATCTTGGATATTGAAGAGTTCGGGCCGAAGAGGGATGTTCGGGCCGAAGTGGTGTTCGGGCCGAAGTGGGATGTTCGGGCCGAAGTGGTGTTCGGGCCGAAGTGGTGTTCGGGTCGAAGTTCGGTGTTCGGGCCGAGGATGATGTTCGGGCCGAGGTTAGAGTTCGGGCCGAGGTTGGAGTTCGGGCCGAGATTGGAGTTCAGGCCGAGGTCGGAGTTCTGGCCGAGGTCGGAGTTCGGGCCGAGGTTGAAGTTCGGGCCGAAAATGAAGTTCGGGCCGGGAACAGTGAAGAGTGCGGGCCGAACTTGTTCTTGGCAGTGACGAACGAACCAGCTATTTTGGTTACTCGTGGGCGTGAAACGGACACCCGAGCTGAAAGTTATGAATGTTTTAGTATAGCACCTTTTGTCACACAATCTTGGATATTGTAGAGTTCGGGCCGAAGAGGGATGTTCGGGCCGAAGTGGTGTTCGGGCCGAAGTGGGATGTTCGGGTCGAAGTGGTGTTCGGGCCGAAGTTCGGTGTTCAGGCCGAGGATGAAGTTCGGGCCGAGGTCGGAGTTCGGGCCGAGGTTGAAGTTCGGGCCGAAAATGAAGTTCGGGCCGGGAACTGTGAAGAGTTCGGGCCGAACTTGTTCTTGGCAGTGATGAACGAACCAGCTATTTTGGTTACTCGTGGGCGTGAAACGGACACCCGAGCTGAAAGTTATGAAAGTTTTAGTATATCACCTTTTGTCACACAATCTTGGATATTGAAGAGTTCGGGCCGAAGAGGGATGTTCGGGCCGAAGTGGTGTTCGGGCCGAAGTGGGATGTCCGGGCCGAAGTGGTGTTCGGGCCAAAGTTCGGTGTTCAGGCCGAGGATGATGTTCTGGCCGAGGTTGGAGTTCGGGCCGAGGTTGGAGTTCGGGCCGAGGTTGAAGTTCGGGCCGAGGTTGAAGTTCGGGCTGAAAATGAAGTTCGGGCCGGGAACAGTGAAGAGTTCGGGCCGAACTTGTTCTTGGCAGTGACGAACGAACCAGCTATTTTGGTTACTCGTGGGCGTGAAACGGACACCCGAGCTGAAAGTTATGAACGTTTTAGTATAGCACCTTTTGTCACACAATCTTGGATATTGAAGAGTTCGGGCCGAAGAGGGATGTTCGGGCCGAAGTAGTGTTCGGGCCGAAGTGGTGTTCGGGCCGAAGTGGTGTTCGGGCCGAAGTTCGGTGTTCGGGCCGAGGATGATGTTCGGGCCGAGGTTGAAGTTCGGGCCGAGGTCGGAGTTCGGGACGAGGTCGAAGTTCGGGCCGAGGTTGAAGTTCGGGCCGGGAACAGTGAAGAGTTCGGGCCGAACTTGTTCTTGGCCGTTACGAACGAACCAGCTATTTTGGTTACTCATGGGCGTGAAACGGACACCCGAGCTGAAAGTTATGAATAGTATAGCACCTTTTGTCACACAATCTTGGATATTGAAGAGTTCGGGCCGAAGAGGGATGTTCGGGCCGAAGTGGTGTTCGGGTCGAAGTGGGATGTTCGGGCCGAAGTGGTGTTCGCGCAGAAGTTCGGTGTTCGGGCCGAGGATGATGTTCGGGCCGAGGTTGAAGTTCGGGCCGAGGTCGGAGTTCGGGACGAGGTCGAAATTCGGGCCGAGGTCGGAGTTTGGGCCGAGGTTGAAGTTCGGGCCGGGACCAGTGAAGAGTTCGGGCCGAACTTGTTCTTGGCAGTGACGAACGAACCAGCTATATTGGTTACTCGTGGGCGTGAAACGGACACCCGAACTGAAAGTTATGAATGTTTTAGTATAGCACATTTTGTCACACAATCTTGGATATTGAAGAGTTCGGGCCGAAGAGGGATGTTCGGGCCGAAGTGGTGTTCGGGCCGAACTGGGATGTTCGGGCCGAAGTGGGATGTTCGGGCCGAAGTGGTGTTCGGGCCGAAGTTCGGTGTTCGGGCCGAGGATGATGTTCGGGCCGAGGTTAGAGTTCGGGCCGAGGTCGGAGTTCGGGCCGAGGTCGGAGTTCGAGCCGAGGTCGGAGTTCGGGCCGAGGTTGAAGTTCGGGCCGGGAATGAAGTTCGGGCCGGGAACAGTGAAGAGTTCGGGCCGAACTTGTTCTTGGCAGTGACGAACGAACCATCTATTTTGGTTACTCGTGGGCGTGAAACGGACACTCGAGCTGAAAGTTATGAATGTTTTAGTATAGCACCTTTTGTCACACAATCTTGGATATTGAAGAGTTCGGGCCGAAGAGGGATGTTCGGGCCGAAGTGGTGTTCGGGCCGAAGTGGGATGTTCGGGCCGAAGTGGTGTTCGGGCCGAAGTTCGGTGTTCGGGCCGAGGATGAAGTTCGGGCCGAGGTCGGAGTTCGGGCCGAGGTTGAAGTTCGAGCCGAGGTTGAAGTTCGGGCCGAAAATGAAGTTCGGGCCGGGAACAGTGAAGAGTTCAGGCCGAACTTGTTCTTGGCAGTGACGAACGAACCAGCTAGCTTGGTTACTCGTGGGCGTGAAACGGACACCCGAGCTGAAAGTTATGAAAGTTTTAGTATAGCACCTTTTGTCACACAATTTTGGATATTGAAGAGTTCGGGCCGAAGAGGGATGTTCGGGCCGAAGTGGTGTTCGGGCCGAAGTGGGATGTTCGGGCCGAAGTGGTGTTCGGGCCGAAGTGGTGTTCGGGCCGAAGTGGTGTTCGGGCCGAAGTTCGGTGTTCAGGCCGAGGATGATGTTTTAGTATAGCACCTTTTGTCACACAATCTTGGATATTGAAGAGTACGGGCCGAAGAGGGATGTTCGGGCCGAAGTGGTGTTCGGGCCGAAGTTCGGTGTTCGGGCCGAGGATGAAGTTCGGGCCGAGGTCGGAGTTCGGGACTAGGTCGAAGTTCGAGCCGAGGTTGAAGTTCTGGCCGAAAATGAAGTTCGGGCCGGGAACAGTGAAGAGTTCGGGCCGAACTTGTTCTTGGCAGTGACGAACGAACCAGCTATTTTGGTTACTCGTGGGCGTGAAACGGACACCCGAGCTGAAAGTTAAGAATGTTTTAGTATAGCACCTTTTGTCACACAATCTTGGATGTTGAAGAGTTCGGGCCGAAGAGGGATGTTCGGGCCGAAGTGGTGTTCGGGCCGAAGTTCGGTGTTCAAGCCGAGGATGATGTTCTGGCCGAGGTTGGAGTTCGGGCCGAGGTTGGAGTTCGGGCCGAGGTTGAAGTGCGGGCCGAGGTTGAAGTTCGGGCCGAAATTGAAGTTCGGGCCGGGAACAGTGAAGAGTTCGGGCCGAACTTGTTCTTGGCAGTGACGAACGAACCAGCTATTTTGGTTACTCGTGGGCGTGAAACGGACACCCGAGCTGAAAGTTATGAACGTTTTAGTATAGCACCTTTTGTCACACAATCTTGGATATTGAAGAGTTCGGGCCGAAGAGGGATGTTCGGGCCGAAGTAGTGTTCGGGCCGAAGTGGTGTTCGGGCCGAAGTGGTGTTCGGGCCGAAGTTCGGTGTTCGGGCCGAGGATGATGTTCGGGCCGAGGTTGAAGTTCGGGCCGAGGTCGGAGTTCGGGACGAGGTCGAAGTTCGGGCCGAGGTTGAAGTTCGGGCCGGGAACAGTGAAGAGTTCGGGCCGAACTTGTTCTTGGCCGTTACGAACGAACCAGCTATTTTGGTTACTCATGGGCGTGAAACGGACACCCGAGCTGAAAGTTATGAATAGTATAGCACCTTTTGTCACACAATCTTGGATATTGAAGAGTTCGGGCCGAAGAGGGATGTTCGGGCCGAAGTGGTGTTCGGGTCGAAGTGGGATGTTCGGGCCGAAGTGGTGTTCGCGCAGAAGTTCGGTGTTCGGGCCGAGGATGATGTTCGGGCCGAGGTTGAAGTTCGGGCCGAGGTCGGAGTTCGGGACGAGGTCGAAATTCGGGCCGAGGTCGGAGTTTGGGCCGAGGATGAAGTTCGGGCCGGGACCAGTGAAGAGTTCGGGCCGAACTTGTTCTTGGCAGTGACGAACGAACCAGCTATATTGGTTACTCGTGGGCGTGAAACGGACACCCGAACTGAAAGTTATGAATGTTTTAGTATAGCACATTTTGTCACATAATCTTGGATATTGAAGAGTTCGGGCCGAAGAGGGATGTTCGGGCCGAAGTGGTGTTCGGGCCGAAGTGGGATGTTCGGGCCGAAGTGGGATGTTCGGGCCGAAGTGGTGTTCGGGCCGAAGTTCGGTGTTCGGGCCGAGGATGATGTTCGGGCCGAGGTTAGAGTTCGGGCCGAGGTCGGAGTTCGGGCCGAGGTCGGAGTTCGAGCCGAGGTCGGAGTTCGGGCCGAGGTTGAAGTTCGGGCCGGGAATGAAGTTCGGGCCGGGAACAGTGAAGAGTTCGGGCCGAACTTGTTCTTGGCAGTGACGAACGAACCATCTATTTTGGTTACTCGTGGGCGTGAAACGGACACTCGAGCTGAAAGTTATGAATGTTTTAGTATAGCACCTTTTGTCACACAATCTTGGATATTGAAGAGTTCGGGCCGAAGAGGGATGTTCGGGCCGAAGTGGTGTTCGGGCCGAAGTGGGATGTTCGGGCCGAAGTGGTGTTCGGGCCGAAGTTCGGTGTTCGGGCCGAGGATGAAGTTCGGGCCGAGGTCGGAGTTCGGGCCGAGGTTGAAGTTCGGGCCGAGGTTGAAGTTCGGGCCGAAAATGAAGTTCGGGCCGGGAACAGTGAAGAGTTCGGGCCGAACTTGTTCTTGGCAGTGACGAATGAACCAGCTATTTTGGTTACTCGTGGGCGTGAAACGGACACCCGAGCTGAAAGGTATGAATGTTTTAGTATAGCACCTTTTGTCACACAATCTTGGATATTGAAGAATTCGGGCCGAAGAGGGATGTTCGGGCCGAAGTGGTGTTTGGGCCGAAGTGGGATGTTCGGGCCGAAATGGTGTTCGGGCCGAAGTTCGGTGTTTGGGCCGAGGATGATGTTCGGGCTGAGGTTGGAGTTCGGGCCGAGGATGATGTTCGGGCTGAGGTTGGAGTTCGGGCCGAGGTTGGAGTTCGGGCCGAGGTTGAATTTCGGGCCGAGGTTGAAGTTCGGGCCGAAAATGAAGTTCGGGCCGGGAACAGTGAAGAGTTCGGGCCGAACTTGTTCTTGGCAGTGACGAACGAACCAGCTACTTTGGTTACTCGTGGGCGTGAAACGGACACCCTAGCTGAAAGTTATGAATTTTTTAGTATAGCACCTTTTGTCACACAATCTTGGATATTGAAGAGTTCGGGCCGAAGAGGGATGTTCGGGCCGAAGTGGTGTTCGGGCCGAAGTGGTGTTCGGGCCGAAGTGGTTGTTCGGGCCGAAGTTCGGTGTTCGGGCCGACGTTCGGTGTTCGGGCCGAGGTTGAAGTTCGGGCCGAGGTCGGAGTTCGGGACGAGGTCGAAGTTCGGGCCGAGGTTGAAGTTCGGGCCGAAAATGAAGTTCGGGCCGGGTACAGTGAAGAGTTCGGGCCGAACTTGTTCTTGGCAGTGACGAACGAACCAGCTACTTTGGTTACTCGTGGGCGTGAAACGGACACCCGAGCTGAAAGTTATGAATTTTTTAGTATAGCACCTTTTGTCACACAATCTTGGATATTGAAGAGTTCGGGCCGAAGAGGGATGTTCGGGCCGAAGTAGTGTTCGGGCCGAAGTGGGATGTTCGGGCCGAAGTGGTGTTCGGGCCGAAGTTCGGTGTTCGGGCCGAGGATGATGTTCGGGCCGAGGTTGGAGTTCGGTCCGAGGTTGGAGTTCGGGCCGAGGTCGGAGTTCGGGCCGAGGTTGAAGTTCGGGCCGAAAATGAAGTTCGGGTCGGGAACAGTGAAGAGTTCGGGCCGAACTTGTTCTTGGCAGTGACGAACGAACCAGCTATTTTGGTTACTCGTGGGCGTGAAACGGACAACCGAGCTGAAAGTTATGAATGTTTTAGTATAGCACCTTTTGTCACACAATCTTGGATATTGAAGAGTTCGGGTCGAAGAGGGATGTTCGGGCCGAAGTGGTGTTCGGGCCGAAGTGGGATGTTCGGGCCGAAGTGGTGTTCGGGCTGAAGTTCGGTGTTCGGGCCGAGGATGATGTTCGGGCCGAGGTTGAAGTTCGGGCCGAGGTCGGAGTTCGGGCCGAGGTTGAAGTTGGGCCGAGGTTGAAGTTCGGGCCGAAAATGAAGTTCGGGCCGGGAACAGTGAAGAGTTCGGGCCGAACTTGTTCTTGGCAGTGACGAATGAACCTGCTATTTTGGTTACTCGTGGGCGTGAAACGGACACCCGAGCTGAAAGGTATGAATGTTTTAGTATAGCACCTTTTGTCTCACAATCTTGGATATTGAAGAATTCGGGCCGAAGAGGGATGTTCGGGCCGAAGTGGTGTTTGGGCCGAAGTGGGATGTTCGGGCCGAAATGGTGTTCGGGCCGAAGTTCGGTGTTGGGGCCGAGGATGATGTTCGGGCTGAGGTTGGAGTTCGGGCCGAGGATGATGTTCGGGCTGAGGTTGGAGTTCGGGCCGAGGTTGGAGTTCGGGCCGAGGTTGAATTTCGGGCCGAGGTTGAAGTTCGGGCCGAAAATGAAGTTCGGGCCGGGAACAGTGAAGAGTTCGGGCCAAACTTGTTCTTGGCAGTGACGAACGAACCAGCTACTTTGGTTACTCGTGGGCGTGAAACGGACACCCGAGCTGAAAGTTATGAATTTTTTAGTATAGCACCTTTTGTCACACAATCTTGGATATTGAAGAGTTCGGGCCGAAGAGGGATGTTCGGGCCGAAGTGGTGTTCGGGCCGAAGTGGTGTTCGGGCTGAAGTGGTTGTTCGGGCCGAAGTTCGGTGTTCGGGCCGACGTTCGGTGTTCGGGCCGAGGTTGAAGTTCGGGCCGAGGTCGGAGTTCGGGACGAGGTCGAAGTTCGGGCCGAGGTTGAAGTTCGGGCCGAAAATGAAGTTCGGGCCGGGTACAGTGAAAAGTTCGGGCCGAACTTGTTCTTGGCAGTGACGAACGAACCAGCTACTTTGGTTACTCGTGGGCGTGAAACGGACACCCGAGCTGAAAGTTATGAATTTTTTAGTATAGCACCTTTTGTCACACAATCTTGGATATTGAAGAGTTCGGGCCGAAGAGGGATGTTCGGGCCGAAGTAGTGTTCGGGCCGAAGTGGGATGTTCGGGCCGAAGTGGTGTTCGGGCCGAAGTTCGGTGTTCGGGCCGAGGATGATGTTCGGGCCGAGGTTGGAGTTCGGTCCGAGGTTGGAGTTCGGGCCGAGGTCGGAGTTCGGGCCGAGGTTGAAGTTCGGGCCGAAAATGAAGTTCGGGTCGGGAACAGTGAAGAGTTCGGGCCGAACTTGTTCTTGGCAGTGACGAACGAACCAGCTATTTTGGTTACTCGTGGGCGTGAAATGGACACCCGAGCTGAAAGTTATGAATGTTTTAGTATAGCACCTTTTGTCACACAATCTTGGATATTGAAGAGTTCTGGCCGAAGAGGGATGTTCGGGCCGAAGTGGTGTTCGGGCCGAAGTGGGATGTTCGGGCCGAAGTGGTGTTCGGGCCGAAGTGGTGTTCGGGCCGAAGTTCGGTGTTCAGGCCGAGGATGATGTTTTAGTATAGCACCTTTTGTCACACAATCTTGGATATTGAAGAGTACGGGCCGAAGAGGGATGTTCGGGCCGAAGTGGTGTTCGGGCCGAAGTTCGGTGTTCGGGCCGAGGATGAAGTTCGGGCCGAGGTCGGAGTTCGGGACTAGGTCGAAGTTCGAGCCGAGGTTGAAGTTCTGGCCGAAAATGAAGTTCGGGCCGGGAACAGTGAAGAGTTCGGGCCGAACTTGTTCTTGGCAGTGACGAACGAACCAGCTATTTTGGTTACTCGTGGGCGTGAAACGGACACCCGAGCTGAAAGTTAAGAATGTTTTAGTATAGCACCTTTTGTCACACAATCTTGGATGTTGAAGAGTTCGGGCCGAAGAGGGATGTTCGGGCCGAAGTGGTGTTCGGGCCGAAGTTCGGTGTTCAAGCCGAGGATGATGTTCTGGCCGAGGTTGGAGTTCGGGCCGAGGTTGGAGTTCGGGCCGAGGTTGAAGTGCGGGCCGAGGTTGAAGTTCGGGCCGAAATTGAAGTTCGGGCCGGGAACAGTGAAGAGTTCGGGCCGAACTTGTTCTTGGCAGTGACGAACGAACCAGCTATTTTGGTTACTCGTGGGCGTGAAACGGACACCCGAGCTGAAAGTTATGAACGTTTTAGTATAGCACCTTTTGTCACACAATCTTGGATATTGAAGAGTTCGGGCCGAAGAGGGATGTTCGGGCCGAAGTAGTGTTCGGGCCGAAGTGGTGTTCGGGCCGAAGTGGTGTTCGGGCCGAAGTTCGGTGTTCGGGCCGAGGATGATGTTCGGGCCGAGGTTGAAGTTCGGGCCGAGGTCGGAGTTCGGGACGAGGTCGAAGTTCGGGCCGAGGTTGAAGTTCGGGCCGGGAACAGTGAAGAGTTCGGGCCGAACTTGTTCTTGGCCGTTACGAACGAACCAGCTATTTTGGTTACTCATGGGCGTGAAACGGACACCCGAGCTGAAAGTTATGAATAGTATAGCACCTTTTGTCACACAATCTTGGATATTGAAGAGTTCGGGCCGAAGAGGGATATTCGGGCCGAAGTGGTGTTCGGGTCGAAGTGGGATGTTCGGGCCGAAGTGGTGTTCGCGCAGAAGTTCGGTGTTCGGGCCGAGGATGATGTTCGGGCCGAGGTTGAAGTTCGGGCCGAGGTCGGAGTTCGGGACGAGGTCGAAATTCGGGCCGAGGTCGGAGTTTGGGCCGAGGTTGAAGTTCGGGCCGGGACCAGTGAAGAGTTCGGGCCGAACTTGTTCTTGGCAGTGACGAACGAACCAGCTATATTGGTTACTCGTGGGCGTGAAACGGACACCCGAACTGAAAGTTATGAATGTTTTAGTATAGCACATTTTGTCACATAATCTTGGATATTGAAGAGTTCGGGCCGAAGAGGGATGTTCGGGCCGAAGTGGTGTTCGGGCCGAAGTGGGATGTTCGGGCCGAAGTGGGATGTTCGGGCCGAAGTGGTGTTCGGGCCGAAGTTCGGTGTTCGGGCCGAGGATGATGTTCGGGCCGAGGTTAGAGTTCGGGCCGAGGTCGGAGTTCGGGCCGAGGTCGGAGTTCGAGCCGAGGTCGGAGTTCGGGCCGAGGTTGAAGTTCGGGCCGGGAATGAAGTTCGGGCCGGGAACAGTGAAGAGTTCGGGCCGAACTTGTTCTTGGCAGTGACGAACGAACCATCTATTTTGGTTACTCGTGGGCGTGAAACGGACACTCGAGCTGAAAGTTATGAATGTTTTAGTATAGCACCTTTTGTCACACAATCTTGGATATTGAAGACTTCGGGCCGAAGAGGGATGTTCGGGCCGAAGTGGTGTTCGGGCCGAAGTGGGATGTTCGGGCCGAAGTGGTGTTCGGGCCGAAGTTCGGTGTTCGGGCCGAGGATGAAGTTCGGGCCGAGGTCGGAGTTCGGGCCGAGGTTGAAGTTCGGGCCGAGGTTGAAGTTCGGGCCGAAAATGAAGTTCGGGCCGGGAACAGTGAAGAGTTCGGGCCGAACTTGTTCTTGGCAGTGACGAATGAACCAGCTATTTTGGTTACTCGTGGGCGTGAAACGGACACCCGAGCTGAAAGGTATGAATGTTTTAGTATAGCACCTTTTGTCACACAATCTTGGATATTGAAGAATTCGGGCCGAAGAGGGATGTTCGGGCCGAAGTGGTGTTTGGGCCGAAGTGGGATGTTCGGGCCGAAATGGTGTTCGGGCCGAAGTTCGGTGTTTGGGCCGAGGATGATGTTCGGGCTGAGGTTGGAGTTCGGGCCGAGGATGATGTTCGGGCTGAGGTTGGAGTTCGGGCCGAGGTTGGAGTTCGGGCCGAGGTTGAATTTCGGGCCGAGGTTGAAGTTCGGGCCGAAAATGAAGTTCGGGCCGGGAACAGTGAAGAGTTCGGGCCAAACTTGTTCTTGGCAGTGACGAACGAACCAGCTACTTTGGTTACTCGTGGGCGTGAAACGGACACCCGAGCTGAAAGTTATGAATTTTTTAGTATAGCACCTTTTGTCACACAATCTTGGATATTGAAGAGTTCGGGCCGAAGAGGGATGTTCGGGCCGAAGTGGTGTTCGGGCCGAAGTGGTTGTTCGGGCCGAAGTTCGGTGTTCGGGCCGACGTTCGGTGTTCGGGCCGAGGTTGAAGTTCGGGCCGAGGTCGGAGTTCGGGACGAGGTCGAAGTTCGGGCCGAGGTTGAAGTTCGGGCCGAAAATGAAGTTCGGGCCGGGTACAGTGAAGAGTTCGGGCCGAACTTGTTCTTGGCAGTGACGAACGAACCAGCTACTTTGGTTACTCGTGGGCGTGAAACGGACACCCGAGCTGAAAGTTATGAATTTTTTAGTATAGCACCTTTTGTCACACAATCTTGGATATTGAAGAGTTCGGGCCGAAGAGGGATGTTCGGGCCGAAGTAGTGTTCGGGCCGAAGTGGGATGTTCGGGCCGAAGTGGTGTTCGGGCCGAAGTTCGGTGTTCGGGCCGAGGATGATGTTCGGGCCGAGGTTGGAGTTCGGTCCGAGGTTGGAGTTCGGGCCGAGGTCGGAGTTCGGGCCGAGGTTGAAGTTCGGGCCGAAAATGAAGTTCGGGTCGGGAACAGTGAAGAGTTCGGGCCGAACTTGTTCTTGGCAGTGACGAACGAACCAGCTATTTTGGTTACTCGTGGGCGTGAAACGGACAACCGAGCTGAAAGTTATGAATGTTTTAGTATAGCACCTTTTGTCACACAATCTTGGATATTGAAGAGTTCGGGTCGAAGAGGGATGTTCGGGCCGAAGTGGTGTTCGGGCCGAAGTGGGATGTTCGGGCCGAAGTGGTGTTCGGGCCGAGGATGATGTTCGGGCCGAGGTTGAAGTTCGGGCCGAGGTCGGAGTTCGGGCCGAGGTTGAAGTTCGGGCCGAGGTTGAAGTTCGGGCCGAAAATGAAGTTCGGGCCGGGAACAGTGAAGAGTTCGGGCCGAACTTGTTCTTGGCAGTGACGAATGAACCAGCTATTTTGGTTACTCGTGGGCGTGAAACGGACACCCGAGCTGAAAGGTATGAATGTTTTAGTATAGCACCTTTTGTCACACAATCTTGGATATTGAAGAATTCGGGCCGAAGAGGGATGTTCGGGCCGAAGTGGTGTTTGGGCCGAAGTGGGATGTTCGGGCCGAAATGGTGTTCGGGCCGAAGTTCGGTGTTGGGGCCGAGGATGATGTTCGGGCTGAGGTTGGAGTTCGGGCCGAGGATGATGTTCGGGCTGAGGTTGGAGTTCGGGCCGAGGTTGGAGTTCGGGCCGAGGTTGAATTTCGGGCCGAGGTTGAAGTTCGGGCCGAAAATGAAGTTCGGGCCGGGAACAGTGAAGAGTTCGGGCCAAACTTGTTCTTGGCAGTGACGAACGAACCAGCTACTTTGGTTACTCGTGGGCGTGAAACGGACACCCGAGCTGAAAGTTATGAATTTTTTAGTATAACACCTTTTGTCACACAATCTTGGATATTGAAGAGTTCGGGCCGAAGAGGGATGTTCGGGCCGAAGTGGTGTTCGGGCCGAAGTGGTGTTCGGGCTGAAGTGGTTGTTCGGGCCGAAGTTCGGTGTTCGGGCCGACGTTCGGTGTTCGGGCCGAGGTTGAAGTTCGGGCCGAGGTCGGAGTTCGGGACGAGGTCGAAGTTCGGGCCGAGGTTGAAGTTCGGGCCGAAAATGAAGTTCGGGCCGGGTACAGTGAAGAGTTCGGGCCGAACTTGTTCTTGGCAGTGACGAACGAACCAGCTACTTTGGTTACTCGTGGGCGTGAAACGGACACCCGAGCTGAAAGTTATGAATTTTTTAGTATAGCACCTTTTGTCACACAATCTTGGATATTGAAGAGTTCGGGCCGAAGAGGGATGTTCGGGCCGAAGTAGTGTTCGGGCCGAAGTGGGATGTTCGGGCCGAAGTGGTGTTCGGGCCGAAGTTCGGTGTTCGGGCCGAGGATGATGTTCGGGCCGAGGTTGGAGTTCGGTCCGAGGTTGGAGTTCGGGCCGAGGTCGGAGTTCGGGCCGAGGTTGAAGTTCGGGCCGAAAATGAAGTTCGGGTCGGGAACAGTGAAGAGTTCGGGCCGAACTTGTTCTTGGCAGTGACGAACGAACCAGCTATTTTGGTTACTCGTGGGCGTGAAATGGACACCCGAGCTGAAAGTTATGAATGTTTTAGTATAGCACCTTTTGTCACACAATCTTGGATATTGAAGAGTTCGGGCCGAAGAGGGATGTTCGGGCCGAAGTGGTGTTCGGGCCGAAGTTGGATGTTCGGGCCGAGGTGGTGTTCGGGCCGAAGTGGTGTTCGCGCCGAAGTTCGGTGTTCAGGCCGAGGATGATGTTCGGGCCGAGGTTGAAGTTCGGGCCGAGGTCGGAGTTCGGGCCGAGGTTGAAGTTCGGGCCGAGGTTGAAGTTCGGGCCGAAAATGAAGTTCGGGTCGGGAACAGTGAAGAGTTCGGGCCGAACTTGTTCTTGGCAGTGACGAACGAACCAGCTATTTTTGTTACTCGTGGGCGTGAAACGGACACCCGAGCTGAAAGTTATGAATGTTTTAGTATAGCACCTTTTGTCACACAATCTTGGATATTGAAGAGTTCGGGCCGAAGAGGGATGTTCGGGCCGAAGTGGTGTTCGGGCCGAAGTGGGATGTTCGGGCCGAAGTGGTGTTCGGGCCGAAGTTCGGTGTTCGGGCCGAGGTTGAAGTTCGGGCCGAGGTCGGAGTTCGGGCCGAGGTTGAAGTTCGGGCCGAGGTTGAAGTTCGGGCCGGGAACAGTGAAGAGTTCGGGCTGAACTTGTTCTTGGCAGTGACGAACGAACCAGCTATTTTGGTTACTCGTGGGCGTGAAACGGACACCCGAGCTGAAAGTTATGAATGTTTTAGTATAGCACCTTTTGTCACACAATCTTGGATATTGAAGAGTTCGGGCCGAAGTGGGATGTTCGGGCCGAAGTGGTGTTTGGGCCGAAGTGGGGTGTTCGGGCCGAAGTGGGATGTTCGGGCCGAAGTGGTGTTCGGGCCGAAGTGGTGTTCGGGCCGAAGTTCGGTGTTCGGGCCGTGGATGATGTTCGGGCCGAGGTTGGAGTTCGGGCCGAGGTTGGAGTTCGGGCCGAGGTCGGAGTTCGGGCCGAGGTTGAAGTTCGGGCCGAAAATGAAGTTCGGGCCGGGAACAGTGAAGAGTTCGGGCCGAACTTGTTCTTGGCAGTGACGAACGAACCTGCTATTTTGGTTACTCGTGGGCGTGAAACGGACACCCGAGCTGAAAGTTATGAATGTTTTAGTATAGCACCTTTTGTCACACAATCTTGGATATTGAAGAGTTCGGGCCGCAGAGGGATGTTCGGGCCGAAGTGGTGTTCGGGCCGAAGTGGGATGTTCGGGCCGAAGTGGTGTTCGGGCCGAAGTGGTGTTCGAGCCGAAGTTCGGTGTTCGGGCCGAGGATGATGTTCGGGCCGAGGTTGAAGTTCGGGCCGAGGTCGGAGTTCGGGACGAGGTCGAAGTTCGGGCCGAGGTTGAAGTTCAGGCCGGGAACAGTGAAGAGTTCGGGCCGAACTTTTTCTTGGCAGTGACGAACGAACCAGCTATTTTGGTTACTCGTGGGCGTGAAACGGACACCCGAGCTGAAAGTTATGAATGTTTTAGTATAGCACATTTTGTCACACAATCTTGGATATTGAAGAGTTCGGGCCGAAGAGGGATGTTCGGGCCGAAGTGGTGTTCGTACCAAAGTGGGATGTTCGGGCCGAAGTGGTGTTCGGGCCGAAGTGGTGTTCGGGCCGCACCTCGGTGTTCGGGCCGAGGATGATGTTCGGGCCGAGGTTGGAGTTCGGGCCGAGGTTGGAGTTCGGGCCGAGGTCGGAGTTCGGACCGAGGTCGGAGTTCGGGCCGAGGTTGAAGTTCGGGCTGAAAATGAAGTTCGGGCCGGGAACAGTGAAGAGTTCGGGCCGAACTTGATCTTGGCAGTGACGAACGAACCAGCTATTTTGGTTACTCGTGGGCGTGAAACGGACACCCGAGCTGAAAGCTATGAATGTTTTAGTATAGCACCTTTTGTCACACAATCTTGGATATTGAAGAGTTCGGGCCGAAGTGGGATGTTCGGGCCGAAGTGGTGTTTGGGCCGAAGTGGGATGTTCGGGCCGAAGTGGGATGTTCGGGCCGAAGTGGTGTTCGGGCCGAAGTGGTGTTCGGGCCGAAGTTCGGTGTTCGGGCCGTGGATGATGTTCGGGCCGAGGTTGGAGTTCGGGCCGAGGTTGGAGTTCGGACCGAGGTCGGAGTTCGGGCCGAGGTTGAAGTTCGGGCCGAAAATGAAGTTCGGGCCGGGAACAGTGAAGAGTTCGGGCCGAACTTGTTCTTGGCAGTGACGAACGAACCAGCTATTTTGGTTACTCGTGGGCGTGAAACGGACACTCGAGCTGAAAGTTATGAATGTTTAAGTATAGCACCTTTTGTCACACAATCTTGGATATTGAAGAGTTCGGGCCGAAGAGGGATGTTCGCGCCGAAGTGGTGTTCGGGCCGAAGTGGGATGTTCGGGCCGAAGTGGTGTTCGGGCCGAAGTGGTGTTCGAGCTGAAGTTCGGTGTTCGGGCCGAGGATGATGTTCGGGCCGAGGTTGAAGTTCGGGCCGAGGTCGGAGTTCGGGCCGAGGTTGAAGTTCGGGTCGAGGTTGAAGTTCGGGCCGAAAATGAAGTTCGGGCCGGGAACAGTGAAGAGTTCGGGCCGAACTTGTTCTTGGCAGTGACGAACGAACCAGCTATTTTGGTTACTCGTAGGCGTGAAACGGACACCCGAGCTGAAAGGTATGAATGTTTTAGTATAGCACCTTTTGTCACACAATCTTGGATATTGAAGAATTCGGGCCGAAGAGGGATGTTCGGGCCGAAGTGGTGTTCGGGCCGAAGTGGGATGTTCGGGCCGAAGTTCGGTGTTTGGGCCGAGGATGATGTTCGGGCCGAGGTTGGAGTTCGGGCCGAGGTTGGAGTTCAGGCCGAGGTTGAATTTCGGGCCGAGGTTGAAGTTCGGGCCGAAAATGAAGTTCGGGCCGGGAACAGTGAAGAGTTCGGGCCGAACTTGTTCTTGGCAGTGACGAACGAACCATCTATTTTGGTTACTCGTGGGCGTGAAACGGACACCCGAGCTGAAAGTTATGAATGTTTTAGTATAGCACCTTTTGTCACACAATCTTGGATATTGAAGAGTTCGGGCCGAAGAGGGATGTTCGGGCCGTAGTGGTGTTCGGGCCGAGGTGGTGTTCGGGCCGAAGTGGTGTTCGGGCTGAAGTGGTGTTCGGGCCGAAGTTCGGTGTTCGGGCCGACGTTCGGTGTTCGGGCCGAGGTTGAAGTTCGGGCCGAAAATGAAGTTCGGGCCGGGAACAGTGAAGAGTTCGGGCCGAACTTGTTCTTGGCAGTGACGAACGAACCAGCTATTTTGGTTACTCGTCGGCGTGAAACGGACACCCGAGCTGAAAGTTATGAATGTTTTAGTATAGCACCTTTTGTCACACAATCTTGGATATTGAAGAGTTCGGGCCGAAGAGGGATGTTCGGGCCGAAGTGGTGTTCGGGCCGAAGTGGGATGTTCGGGCCGAAGTGGGATGTTCGGGCCGAAGTGGTGTTCGGGCCGAAGTTCGGTGTTCGGGCCGAGGATGATGTTCGGGCCGAGGTTGGAGTTCGGGCCGAGGTTGGAGTTCGGGCCGAGGTTGGAGTTCGGGCCGAGGTTGAAGTTCGGGCCGAAAATGAAGTTCGGGCCGGGAACAGTGAAGAGTTCGGGCCGAACTTGTTCTTGGCAATGACGAACGAACCAGCTATTTTGGTTACTCGTGGGTGTGAAACGAACACCCGAGCTGAAAGTTATGAATGTTTTAGTATAACACCTTTTGTCACACAATCTTGGATATTGAAGAGTTCGGGCCGAAGAGGGATGTTCGGGCCGAAGTGGTGTTCGGGCCGAAGTGGGATGTTCGGGCCGAAGTGGTGTTCGGGCCGAAGTGGTGTTCGAGTCGAAGTTCGGTGTTCGGGCTGAGGATGATGTTCGGGCTGAGGTTGAAGTTCGGCCGAGGTCGGAGTTTGGGCCGAGGTTGATGTTCGGGACGAGGTTGAAGTTCGGGCCGAAAATGAAGTTCGGGCCGGGAACAGTGAAGAGTTCGGGCCGAACTTGTTCTTGGCAGTGACGAACGAACCATCTATTTTGGTTACTCGTGGGCGTGAAACGGACACTCGAGCTGAAAGTTATGAATGTTTTAGTATAGCACCTTTTGTCACACAATCTTGGATATTGAAGAGTTCGGGCCGAAGAGGGATGTTCGGGCCGAAGTGGTGTTCGGGCCGAAGTGGGATGTTCGGGCCGAAGTGGTGTTCGGGCCGAAGTTCGGTGTTCGGGCCGTGGATGATGTTCGGGCCGAGGTGGGAGTTCGGGCCGAGGTTGGAGTTCGGGCCGAGGTCGGAGTTCGGGCCGAGGTTGAAGTTCGGGCCGAAAATGAAGTTCGTGCCGGGAGCAGTGAAGAGTCGGGCCGAACTTGTTCTTGGCAGTGACGAACGAACCAGCTATTTTGGTTACTCGTGGGCGTGAAACGGACACTCGAGCTGAAAGTTATGAATGTTTAAGAATAGCACCTTTTGTCACACAATCTTGGATATTGAAGACTTCGGGCCGAAGAGGGATGTTCGGGCCAAAGTGGTGTTCGGGCCGAAGTGGGATGTTCGGGCTGAAGTGGTGTTCGGGCCGAAGTGGTGTTCGAGCCGAAGTTCGGTGTTCGGGCCGAGGATGATGTTCGGGCCGAGGTTGAAGTTCGGGCCGAGGTCGGAGTTCGGGCCGAGGTTGAAGTTCGGGTCGAGGTTGAAGTTCGGGCCGAAAATGAAGTTCGGGCCGGGAACAGTGAAGAGTTCGGGCCGAACGTGTTCTTGGCAGTGACGAACGAACCAGCTATTTTGGTTACTCGTGGGTGTGAAACGAACACCCGAGTTGAAAGTTATGAATGTTTTAGTATAACACCTTTTGTCACACAATCTTGGATATTGAAGAGTTCGGGCCGAAGAGGGATGTTCGGGCCGAAGTGGTGTTCGGGCCGAAGTGGGATGTTCGGGCCGAAGTGGTGTTCGGGCCGAAGTGGTGTTCGAGCCGAAGTTCGGTGTCCGGGCCGAGGATGATGTTCGGGCCGAGGTTGAAGTTCGGGCCGAGGTTGAAGTTCGGGCCGAGGTTGAAGTTCGGGTCGAGGTTGAAGTTCGGGCCGAAAATGAAGTTCGGGCCGGGAACAGTGAAGAGTTCGGGCCGAACTTGTTCTTGGTAGTGACGAACGAACCATCTATTTTGGTTACTCGTGGGCGTGAAACGGACACCCGAGCTGAAAGTTATGAATATTTTAGTATAGCACCTTTTGTCACACAATCTTGGATATTGAAGAGTTCGGGCCGAAGAGGGATGTTCGGGCCGTAGTGGTGTTCGGGCCGAGGTGGTGTTCGGGCCGAAGTGGTGTTCGGGCCGAAGTGGTGTTCGGGCCGAAGTTCGGTGTTCGGGCCGACGTTCGGTGTTCGGGCCGAGGTTGAAGTTCGGGCCGAGGTCGGAGTTCGGGACGAGGTCGAAGTTCGGGCCGAGGTTGAAGTTCGGGCCGAAAATGAAGTTCGGGCCGGGAACAGTGAAGAGTTCAGGCCGAACTTTTTCTTGGAGTGACGAACGAACCAGCTATTTTGGTTACTCGTCGGCGTGAAACGGACACCCGAGCGGAAAGTTATGAATGTTTTAGTATAGCACCTTTTGTCACACAATCTTGGATATTGAAGAGTTCGGGCCGAAGAGGGATGTTCGGGCCGAAGTGGTGTTCGGGCCGAAGTGGGATGTTCGGGCCGAAGTGGGATGTTCGGGCCGAAGTGGGATGTTCGGGCCGAAGTGGGATGTTCGGGCCGAAGTGGTGTTCGGGCCGAAGTGGTGTTCGGGCCGAAGTTCGGTGTTCGGGCCGAGGATGATGTTCGGGCCGAGGTTGGAGTTCGGGCCGAGGTTGGAGTTCGGGCCGAGGTCGGAGTTCGGGCCGAGGTTGAAGTTCGGGCCGAAAATGAAGTTCGGGCCGGGAACATTGAAGAGTTCGGGCCGAACTTGTTCTTGGCAGTGACGAACGAACCATCTATTTTGGTTACTCGTGGGCGTGAAACGGACACCCGAGCTGAAAGTTATGAATGTTTTAGCTTAGCGCCTTTTGTCACACAATCTTGGACATTGAAGAGTTCGTACCGAAGAGGGATGTTCGGGCCGAAGTGGTGTTCGGGCCGAAGTGGGATGTTTGGGCCGAAGTGGTGTTCGGGCCGAAGTGGTGTTCGAGCCGAAGTTCGGTGTTCGGGCCGAGGATGATGTTCGGGCCGAGGTCGGAGTTCGGGCCGAGGTCGGAGTTCGGGCCGAGGTTGAAGTTCGGGCCGAGGTTGAAGTTCGGGCCGAAAATGAAGTTCGGGCCGGGAACAGTGAAGAGTTCGGGCCGAACTTGTTCTTGGCAGTGACGAACGAACCATCTATTTTGGTTACTCGTGGGCGTGAAACGGACACTCGAGCTGAAAGTTTTGAATGTTTTAGTATAGCACCTTTTGTCACACAATCTTGGATATTGAAGAGTTCGGGCCGAAGAGGGATGTTCGGGCCGAAGTGGTGTTCGGGCCGAAGTGGGATGTTCGGGCCGAAGTGGTGTTCGGGCCGAAGTTCGGTGTTCGGGCCGTGGATGATGTTCGGGCCGAGGTGGGAGTTCGGGCCGAGGTTGGAGTTCGGGCCGAGGTCGGAGTTCGGGCCGAGGTTGAAGTTCGGGCCGAAAATGAAGTTCGTGCCGGGAGCAGTGAAGAGTTCGGGCCGAACTTGTTCTTGGCAGTGACGAACGAACCAGCTATTTTGGTTACTCGTGGGCGTGAAACGGACACTCGAGCTGAAAGTTATGAATGTTTAAGAATAGCACCTTTTGTCACACAATCTTGGATATTGAAGACTTCGGGGCGAAGAGGGATGTTCGGGCCAAAGTGGTGTTCGGGCCGAAGTGGGATGTTCGGGCTGAAGTGGTGTTCGGGCCGAAGTGGTGTTCGAGCCGAAGTTCGGTGTTCGGGCCGAGGATGATGTTCGGGCCGAGGTTGAAGTTCGGGCCGAGGTCGGAGTTCGGGCCGAGGTTGAAGTTCGGGTCGAGGTTGAAGTTCGGGCCGAAAATGAAGTTCGGGCCGGGAACAGTGAAGAGTTCGGGCCGAACGTGTTCTTGGCAGTGACGAACGAACCAGCTATTTTGGTTACTCGTGGGTGTGAAACGAACACCCGAGCTGAAAGTTATGAATGTTTTAGTATAACACCTTTTGTCACACAATCTTGGATATTGAAGAGTTCGGGCCGAAGAGGGATGTTCGGGCCGAAGTGGTGTTCGGGCCGAAGTGGGATGTTCGGGCCGAAGTGGTGTTCGGGCCGAAGTGGTGTTCGAGCCGAAGTTCGGTGTCCGGGCCGAGGATGATGTTCGGGCCGAGGTTGAAGTTCGGGCCGAGGTTGAAGTTCGGGCCGAGGTTGAAGTTCGGGTCGAGGTTGAAGTTCGGGCCGAAAATGAAGTTCGGGCCGGGAACAGTGAAGAGTTCGGGCCGAACTTGTTCTTGGTAGTGACGAACGAACCATCTATTTTGGTTACTCGTGGGCGTGAAACGGACACCCGAGCTGAAAGTTATGAATGTTTTAGTATAGCACCTTTTGTCACACAATCTTGGATATTGAAGAGTTCGGGCCGAAGAGGGATGTTCGGGCCGTAGTGGTGTTCGGGCCGAGGTGGTGTTCGGGCCGAAGTGGTGTTCGGGCCGAAGTGGTGTTCGGGCCGAAGTTCGGTGTTCGGGCCGACGTTCGGTGTTCGGGCCGAGGTTGAAGTTCGGGCCGAGGTCGGAGTTCGGGACGAGGTCGAAGTTCGGGCCGAGGTTGAAGTTCGGGCCGAAAATGAAGTTCGGGCCGGGAACAGTGAAGAGTTCAGGCCGAACTTGTTCTTGGCAGTGACGAACGAACCAGCTATTTTGGTTACTCGTCGGCGTGAAACGGACACCCGAGCTGAAAGTTATGAATGTTTTAGTATAGCACCTTTTGTCACACAATCTTGGATATTGAAGAGTTCGGGCCGAAGAGGGATGTTCGGGCCGAAGTGGTGTTCGGGCCGAAGTGGGATGTTCGGGCCGAAGTGGGATGTTCGGGCCGAAGTGGTGTTCGGGCCGAAGTGGTGTTCGGGCCGAAGTTCGGTGTTCGGGCCGAGGATGATGTTCGGGCCGAGGTTGGAGTTCGGGCCGAGGTTGGAGTTCGGGCCGAGGTCGGAGTTCGGGCCGAGGTTGAAGTTCGGGCCGAAAATGAAGTTCGGGCCGGGAACAGTGAAGAGTTCGGGCCGAACTTGTTCTTGGCAGTGACGAACGAACCATCTATTTTGGTTACTCGTGGGCGTGAAACGGACACCCGAGCTGAAAGTTATGAATGTTTTAGCTTAGCGCCTTTTGTCACACAATCTTGGACATTGAAGAGTTCGTACCGAAGAGGGATGTTCGGGCCGAAGTGGTGTTCGGGCCGAAGTGGGATGTTCGGGCCGAAGTGGTGTTCGGGCCGAAGTGGTGTTCGAGCCGAAGTTCGGTGTTCGGGCCGAGGATGATGTTCGGGCCGAGGTTGAAGTTCGGGCCGAGGTCGGAGTTCGGGCCGAGGTTGAAGTTTGGGCCGAGGTTGAAGTTCGGGCCGAAAATGAAGTTCGGGCCGGGAACAGTGAAGAGTTCGGGCCGAACTTGTTCTTGGCAGTGACGAACGAACCAGCTATTTTGGTTACTCGTAGGCGTGAAACGGACACCCGAGCTGAAAGGTATGAATGTTTTAGTATAGCACCTTTTGTCACACAATCTTGGATATTGAAGAATTCTGGCCGAAGAGGGATGTTCGGGCCGAAGTGGTGTTCGGGCCGAAGTGGGATGTTCGGGCCGAAGTGGTGTTCGGGCCGAAGTTCGGTGTTTGGGCCGAGGATGATGTTCGGGCCGAGGTTGGAGTTCGGGCCGAGGTTGGAGTTCAGGCCGAGGTTGAATTTCGGGCCGAGGTTGAAGTTCGGGCCGAAAATGAAGTTCGGGCCGGGAACAGTGAAGAGTTCGGGCCGAACTTGTTCTTGGCAGTGATGAACGAACCATCTATTTTGGTTACTCGTGGGCGTGAAACGGACACCCGAGCTGAAAGTTATGAATGTTTTAGTATAGCACCTTTTGTCACACAATCTTGGATATTGAAGAGTTCGGGCCGAAGAGGGATGTTCGGGCCGTAGTGGTGTTCGGGCCGAAGTGGGATGTTCGGGCCGAAGTGGGATGTTCGGGCCGAAGTGGTGTTCGGGCCGAAGTGGTGTTCGGGCCGAAGTTCGGTGTTCGGGCCGTGGATGATGTTCGGGCCGAGGTTGGAGTTCGGGCCGAGGTTGGAGTTCGGGCCGAGGTCGGAGTTCGGGCCGAGGTTGAAGTTCGGGCCGAAAATGAAGTTCGTGCCGGGAGCAGTGAAGAGTTCGGGCCGAACTTGTTCTTGGCAGTGACGAACGAACCAGCTATTTTGGTTACTCGTGGGCGTGAAACGGACACTCGAGCTGAAAGTTATGAATGTTTAAGAATAGCACCTTTTGTCACACAATCTTGGATATTGAAGACTTCGGGCCGAAGAGGGATGTTCGGGCCAAAGTGGTGTTCGGGCCGAAGTGGGATGTTCGGGCTGAAGTGGTGTTCGGGCCGAAGTGGTGTTCGAGCCGAAGTTCGGTGTTCGGGCAGAGGATGATGTTCGGGCCGAGGTTGAAGTTCGGGCCGAGGTTGAAGTTCGGGCCGAGGTTGAAGTTCGGGTCGAGGTTGAAGTTCGGGCCGAAAATGAAGTTCGGGCCGGGAACAGTGAAGAGTTCGGGCCGAACTTGTTCTTGGTAGTGACGAACGAACCATCTATTTTGGTTACTCGTGGGCGTGAAACGGACACCCGAGCTGAAAGTTATGAATGTTTTAGTATGGCACCTTTTGTCACACAATCTTGGATATTGAAGAGTTCGGGCCGAAGAGGGATGTTCGGGCCGTAGTGGTGTTCGGGCCGAGGTGGTGTTCGGGCCGAAGTGGTGTTCGGGCCGAAGTTCGGTGTTCGGGCCGACGTTCGGTGTTCGGGCCGAGGTTGAAGTTCGGGCCGAGGTCGGAGTTCGGGACGAGGTCGAAGTTCGGGCCGAGGTTGAAGTTCGGGCCGAAAATGAAGTTCGGGCCGGGAACAGTGAAGAATCCAGGCCGAACTTGTTCTTGGCAGTGACGAACGAACCATCTATTTTGGTTACTCGTGGGCGTGAAACGGACACCCGAGCTGAAAGTTATGAATGTTTTAGCTTAGCGCCTTTTGTCACACAATCTTGGACATTGAAGAGTTCGTACCGAAGAGGGATGTTCGGGCCGAAGTGGTGTTCGGGCCGAAGTGGGATGTTCGGGCCGAAGTGGTGTTCGGGCCGAAGTGGTGTTCGAGCCGAAGTTCGGTGTTCGGGCCGAGGATGATGTTCGGGCCGAGGTTGAAGTTCGGGCCGAGGTCGGAGTTCGGGCCGAGGTTGAAGTTCGGGCCGAGGTTGAAGTTCGGGCCGAAAATGAAGTTCGGGCCGGGAACAGTGAAGAGTTCGGGCCGAACTTGTTCTTGGCAGTGACGAACGAACCATCTATTTTGGTTACTCGTGGGCGTGAAACGGACACTCGAGCTGAAAGTTATGAATGTTTTAGTATAGCACCTTTTGTCACACAATCTTGGATATTGAAGAGTTCGGGCCGAAGAGGGATGTTCGGGCCGAAGTGGTGTTCGGGCCGAAGTGGGATGTTCGGGCCGAAGTGGTGTTCGGGCCGAAGTTCGGTGTTCGGGCCGTGGATGATGTTCGGGCCGAGGTGGGAGTTCGGGCCGAGGTTGGAGTTCGGGCCGAGGTCGGAGTTCGGGCCGAGGTTGAAGTTCGGGCCGAAAATGAAGTTCGTGCCGGGAGCAGTGAAGAGTTCGGGCCGAACTTGTTCTTGGCAGTGACGAACGAACCAGCTATTTTGGTTACTCGTGGGCGTGAAACGGACACTCGAGCTGAAAGTTATGAATGTTTAAGAATAGCACCTTTTGTCACACAATCTTGGATATTGAAGACTTCGGGCCGAAGAGGGATGTTCGGGCCAAAGTGGTGTTCGGGCCGAAGTGGGATGTTCGGGCTGAAGTGGTGTTCGGGCCGAAGTGGTGTTCAAGCCGAAGTTCGGTGTTCGGGCCGAGGATGATGTTCGGGCCGAGGTTGAAGTTCGGGCCGAGGTCGGAGTTCGGGCCGAGGTTGAAGTTCGGGTCGAGGTTGAAGTTCGGGCCGAAAATGAAGTTCGGGCCGGGAATAGTGAAGAGTTCGGGCCGAACGTGTTCTTGGCAGTGACGAACGAACCAGCTATTTTGGTTACTCGTGGGTGTGAAACGAACACCCGAGCTGAAAGTTATGAATGTTTTAGTATAACACCTTTTGTCACACAATCTTGGATATTGAAGAGTTCGGGCCGAAGAGGGATGTTCGGGCCGAAGTGGTGTTCGGGCCGAAGTGGGATGTTCGGGCCGAAGTGGTGTTCGGGCCGAAGTGGTGTTCGAGCCGAAGTTCGGTGTCCGGGCCGAGGATGATGTTCGGGCCGAGGTTGAAGTTCGGGCCGAGGTTGAAGTTCGGGCCGAGGTTGAAGTTCGGGTCGAGGTTGAAGTTCGGGCCGAAAATGAAGTTCGGGCCGGGAACAGTGAAGAGTTCGGGCCGAACTTGTTCTTGGTAGTGACGAACGAACCATCTATTTTGGTTACTCGTGGGCGTGAAACGGACACCCGAGCTGAAAGTTATGAATGTTTTAGTATAGCACCTTTTGTCACACAATCTTGGATATTGAAGAGTTCGGGCCGAAGAGGGATGTTCGGGCCGTAGTGGTGTTCGGGCCGAGGTGGTGTTCGGGCCGAAGTGGTGTTCGGGCCGAAGTGGTGTTCGGGTCGAAGTTCGGTGTTCGGGCCGACGTTCGGTGTTCGGGCCGAGGTTGATGTTCGGGCCGAGGTCGGAGTTCGGGACGAGGTCGAAGTTCGGGCCGAGGTTGAAGTTCGGGCCGAAAATGAAGTTCGGGCCGGGAACAGTGAAGAGTTCAGGCCGAACTTGTTCTTGGCAGTGACGAACGAACCAGCTATTTTGGTTACTCGTCGGCGTGAAACGGACACCCGAGCTGAAAGTTATGAATGTTTTAGTATAGCACCTTTTGTCACACAATCTTGGATATTGAAGAGTTCGGGCCGAAGAGGGATGTTCGGGCCGAAGTGGTGTTCGGGCCGAAGTGGGATGTTCGGGCCGAAGTGGGATGTTCGGGCCGAAGTGGTGTTCGGGCCGAAGTTCGGTGTTCGGGCCGAGGATGATGTTCGGGCCGAGGTTGGAGTTCGGGCCGAGGTTGGAGTTCGGGCCGAGGTCGGAGTTCGGGCCGAGGTTGAAGTTCGGGCCGAAAATGAAGTTCGGGCCGGGAACAGTGAAGAGTTCGGGCCGAACTTGTTCTTGGCAGTGACGAACGAACCATCTATTTTGGTTACTCGTGGGCGTGAAACGGACACCCGAGCTGAAAGTTATGAATGTTTTAGCTTAGCGCCTTTTGTCACACAATCTTGGACATTGAAGAGTTCGTACCGAAGAGGGATGTTCGGGCCGAAGTGGTGTTCGGGCCGAAGTGGGATGTTCGGGCCGAAGTGGTGTTCGGGCCGAAGTGGTGTTCGAGCCGAAGTTCGGTGTTCGGGCCGAGGATGATGTTCGGGCCGAGGTTGAAGTTCGGGCCGAGGTCGGAGTTCGGGCCGAGGTTGAAGTTCGGGCCGAGGTTGAAGTTCGGGCCGAAAATGAAGTTCGGGCCGGGAACAGTGAAGAGTTCGGGCCGAACTTGTTCTTGGCAGTGACGAACGAACCAGCTATTTTGGTTACTCGTAGGCGTGAAACGGACACCCGAGCTGAAAGGTATGAATGTTTTAGTATAGCACCTTTTGTCACACAATCTTGGATATTGAAGAATTCTGGCCGAAGAGGGATGTTCGGGCCGAAGTGGTGTTCGGGCCGAAGTGGGATGTTCGGGCCGAAGTGGTGTTCGGGCCGAAGTTCGGTGTTCGGGCCGAGGATGATGTTCGGGCCGAGGTTGGAGTTCGGGCCGAGGTTGGAGTTCGGGCCGAGGTCGGAGTTCGGGCCGAGGTTGAAGTTCGGGCCGAAAATGAAGTTCGGGCCGGGAACAGTGAAGAGTTCGGGCCGAACTTGTTCTTGGCAGTGACGAACGAACCATCTATTTTGGTTACTCGTGGGCGTGAAACGGACACCCGAGCTGAAAGTTATGAATGTTTTAGCTTAGCGCCTTTTGTCACACAATCTTGGACATTGAAGAGTTCGTACCGAAGAGGGATGTTCGGGCCGAAGTGGTGTTCGGGCCGAAGTGGGATGTTCGGGCCGAAGTGGTGTTCGGGCCGAAGTGGTGTTCGAGCCGAAGTTCGGTGTTCGGGCCGAGGATGATGTTCGGGCCGAGGTTGAAGTTCGGGCCGAGGTCGGAGTTCGGGCCGAGGTCGGAGTTCGGGCCGAGGTTGAAGTTCGGGCCGAAAATGAAGTTCGTGCCGGGAGCAGTGAAGAGTTCGGGCCGAACTTGTTCTTGGCAGTGACGAACGAACCAGCTATTTTGGTTACTCGTGGGCGTGAAACGGACACTCGAGCTGAAAGTTATGAATGTTTAAGAATAGCACCTTTTGTCACACAATCTTGGATATTGAAGACTTCGGGCCGAAGAGGGATGTTCGGGCCAAAGTGGTGTTCGGGCCGAAGTGGGATGTTCGGGCTGAAGTGGTGTTCGGGCCGAAGTGGTGTTCGAGCTGAAGTTCGGTGTTCGGGCCGAGGATGATGTTCGGGCCGAGGTTGAAGTTCGGGCCGAGGTTGAAGTTCGGGCCGAGGTTGAAGTTCGGGTCGAGGTTGAAGTTCGGGCCGAAAATGAAGTTCGGGCCGGGAACAGTGAAGAGTTCGGGCCGAACTTGTTCTTGGTAGTGACGAACGAACCATCTATTTTGGTTACTCGTGGGCGTGAAACGGACACCCGAGCTGAAAGTTATGAATGTTTTAGTATGGCACCTTTTGTCACACAATCTTGGATATTGAAGAGTTCGGGCCGAAGAGGGATGTTCGGGCCGTAGTGGTGTTCGGGCCGAGGTGGTGTTCGGGCCGAAGTGGTGTTCGGGCCGAAGTTCGGTGTTCGGGCCGACGTTCGGTGTTCGGGCCGAGGTTGAAGTTCGGGCCGAGGTCGGAGTTCGGGACGAGGTCGAAGTTCGGGTTTAGGTTGAAGTTCGGGCCGAAAATGAAGTTCGGGCCGGGAACAGTGAAGAGTTCAGGCCGAACTTGTTCTTGGCAGTGACGAACGAACCAGCTATTTTGGTTACTCGTCGGCGTGAAACGGACACCCGAGCTGAAAGTTATGAATGTTTTAGTATAGCACCTTTTGTCACACAATCTTGGATATTGAAGAGTTCGGGCCGAAGAGGGATGTTCGGGCCGAAGTGGTGTTCGGGCCGAAGTGGGATGTTCGGGCCGAAGTGGGATGTTCGGGCCGAAGTGGTGTTCGGGCCGAAGTGGTGTTCGGGCCGAAGTTCGGTGTTCGGGCCGAGGATGATGTTCGGGCCGAGGTTGGAGTTCGGGCCGAGGTTGGAGTTCGGGCCGAGGTCGGAGTTCGGGCCGAGGTTGAAGTTCGGGCCGAAAATGAAGTTCGGGCCGGGAACAGTGAAGAGTTCGGGCCGAACTTGTTCTTGGCAGTGACGAACGAACCATCTATTTTGGTTACTCGTGGGCGTGAAACGGACACCCGAGCTGAAAGTTATGAATGTTTTAGCTTAGCGCCTTTTGTCACACAATCTTGGACATTGAAGAGTTCGGACCGAAGAGGGATGTTCGGGCCGAAGTGGTGTTCGGGCCGAAGTGGGATGTTCGGGCCGAAGTGGTGTTCGGGCCGAAGTGGTGTTCGGGCCGAAGTTCGGTGTTCGGGCCGAGGATGATGTTCGGGCCGAGGTTGAAGTTCGGGCCGAGGTCGGAGTTCGGGCCGAGGTTGAAGTTCGGGCCGAGGTTGAAGTTCGGGCCGAAAATGAAGTTCGGGCCGGGAACAGTGAAGAGTTCGGGCCGAACTTGTTCTTGGCAGTGACGAACGAACCAGCTATTTTGGTTACTCGTAGGCGTGAAACGGACACCCGAGCTGAAAGGTATGAATGTTTTAGTATAGCACCTTTTGTCACACAATCTTGGATATTGAAGAATTCTGGCCGAAGAGGGATGTTCGGGCCGAAGTGGTGTTCGGGCCGAAGTGGGATGTTCGGGCCGAAGTGGTGTTCGGGCCGAAGTTCGGTGTTTGGGCCGAGGATGATGTTCGGGCCGAGGTTGGAGTTCGGGCCGAGGTTGGAGTTCAGGCCGAGGTTGAATTTCGGGCCGAGGTTGAAGTTCGGGCCGAAAATGAAGTTCGGGGCGGGAACAGTGAAGAGTTCGGGCCGAACTTGTTCTTGGCAGTGATGAACGAACCATCTATTTTGGTTACTCGTGGGCGTGAAACGGACACTCGAGCTGAAAGTTATGAATGTTTTAGTATAGCACCTTTTGTCACACAATCTTGGATATTGAAGAGTTCGGGCCGAAGAGGGATGTTCGGGCCGAAGTGGTGTTCGGGCCGAAGTGGGATGTTCGGGCCGAAGTGGGATGTTCGGGCCGAAGTGGTGTTCGGGCCGAAGTGGTGTTCGGACCGAAGTTCGGTGTTCGGGCCGAGGATGATGTTCGGGCCGAGGTTGGAGTTCGGGCCGAGGTTGGAGTTCGGGCCGAGGTCGGAGTTCGGGCCGAGGTTGAAGTTCGGGCCGAAAATGAAGTTCGTGCCGGGAATAGTGAAGAGTTCGGGCCGAACTTGTTCTTTGCAGTGACGAACGAACCAGCTATTTTGGTTACTCGTGGGCGTGAAACGGACACTCGAGCTGAAAGTTATGAATGTTTAAGTATAGCACCTTTTGTCACACAATCTTGGATATTGAAGAGTTCGGGCCGAAGAGGGATGTTCGGGCCGAAGTGGTGTTCGGGCCGAAGTGGGATGTTCGGGCCGAAGTGGTGTTCGGGCCGAAGTGGAGTTCGAGCCGAAGTTCGGTGTTCGGGCCGAGGATGATGTTCGGGCCGAGGTTGAAGTTCGGGCCGAGGTCGGAGTTCGGGCCGAGGTTGAAGTTCGGGTCGAGGTTGAAGTTCGGGCCGAAAATGAAGTTCGGGCCGAGAACAGTGAAGAGTTCGGGCCGAACTTGTTCTTGGCAGTGGCGAACGAACCAGCTATTTTGGTTACTCGTAGGCGTGAAACGGACACCCGAGCTGAAAGGTATGAATGTTTTAGTATAGCACCTTTTGTCACACAATCTTGGATATTGAAGAATTCGGGCCGAAGAGGGATGTTCGGGCCGAAGTGGTGTTCGGGCCGAAGTGGGATGTTCGGGCCGAAGTTCGGTGTTTGGGCCGAGGATGATGTTCGGGCCGAGGTTGGAGTTCGGGCCGAGGTTGGAGTTCAGGCCGAGGTTGAATTTCGGGCCGAGGTTGAAGTTCGGGCCGAAAATGAAGTTCGGGCCGGGAACAGTGAAGAGTTCGGGCCGAACTTGTTCTTGGCAGTGACGAACGAACCATCTATTTTGGTTACTCGTGGGCGTGAAACGGACACCCGAGCTGAAAGTTATGAATGTTTTAGTATAGCACCTTTTGTCACACAATCTTGGATATTGAAGAGTTCGGGCCGAAGAGGGATGTTCGGGCCGTAGTGGGGTTCGGGCCGAGGTGGTGTTCGGGCCGAAGTGGTGTTCGGGCCGAAGTGGTGTTCGGGCCGAAGTTCGGTGTTCGGGCCGACGTTCGGTGTTCGGGCCGAGGTTGAAGTTCGGGCCGAGGTTGAAGTTCGGGCCGAGGTCGGAGTTCGGGACGAGGTCGAAGTTCGGGCCGAGGTTGAAGTTCGGGCCGAAAATGAAGTTCGGGCCGGGAACAGTGAAGAGTTCAGGCCGAACTTGTTCTTGGCAGTGACGAACGAACCAGCTATTTTGGTTACTCGTGGGCGTGAAACGGACACCCGAGCTGAAAGTTATGAATGTTTTAGTATAGCACCTTTTGTCACACAATCTTGGATATTGAAGAGTTCGGGCCGAAGAGGGATGTTCGGGCCGAAGTGGTGTTCGGGCCGAAGTGGGATGTTCGGGCCGAAGTGGGATGTTCGGGCCGAAGTGGTGTTCGGGCCGAAGTGGTGTTCGGGCCGAAGTTCGGAGTTCGGGCCGTGGATGATGTTCGGGCCGAGGTTGGAGTTCGGGCCGAGGTTGGAGTTCGGGCCGAGGGCGGAGTTCGGGCCGAGGTTGAAGTTCGGGCCGAAAATGAAGTTCGGGCCGGGAAAAATGAAGAGTTCGGGCCGAACTTGTTCTTTGCAGTGACGAACGAACCAGCTATTTTGGTTACTCGTGGGCGTGAAACGGACACTCGAGCTGAAAGTTATGAATGTTTAAGTATAGCACCTTTTGTCACACAATCTTGGATATTGAAGAGTTCGGGCCGAAGAGGGATGTTCGGGCCGAAGTGGTGTTCGGGCCGAAGTGGGATGTTCGGGCCGAAGTGGTGTTCGGGCCGAAGTGGTGTTCGAGCCGAACTTCGGTGTTCGGGCCGAGGATGATGTTCGGGCCGAGGTTGAAGTTCGGGCCGAGGTCGGAGTTCGGGCCGAGGTTGAAGTTCGGGTCGAGGTTGAAGTTCGGGCCGAAAATGAAGTTCGGGCCGGGAACAGTGAAGAGTTCGGGCCGAACTTGTTCTTGGCAGTGACGAACGAACCAGCTATTTTGGTTACTCGTAGGCGTGAAACGGACACCCGAGCTGAAAGGTATGAATGTTTTAGTATAGCACCTTTTGTCACACAATCTTGGATATTGAAGAATTCGGGCCGAAGAGGGATGTTCGGGCTGAAGTGGTGTTCGGGCCGAAGTGGGATGTTCGGGCCGAAGTTCGGTGTTTGGGCCGAGGATGATGTTCGGGCCGAGGTTGGAGTTCGGGCCGAGGTTGGAGTTCAGGCCGAGGTTGAATTTCGGGCCGAGGTTGAAGTTCGGGCCGAAAATGAAGTTCGGGCCGGGAACAGTGAAGAGTTCGGGCCGAACTTGTTCTTGGCAGTGACGAACGAACCATCTATTTTGGTTACTCGTGGGCGTGAAACGGACACCCGAGCTGAAAGTTATGAATGTTTAGTATAGCACCTTTTGTCACACAATCTTGGATATTGAAGAGTTCGGGCCGAAGAGGGATGTTCGGGCCGTAGTGGTGTTCGGGCCGAGGTGGTGTTCGGGCCGAAGTGGTGTTCGGGCCGAAGTTCGGTGTTCGGGCCGACGTTCGGTGTTCGGGCCGAGGTTGAAGTTCGGGCCGAGGTCGGAGTTCGAGACGAGGTCGAAGTTCGGGCCGAGGTTGAAGTTCGGGCCGAAAATGAAGTTCGGGCCGGGAACAGTGAAGAGTTCGGGCCGAACTTGTTCTTGGCAGTGACGAACGAACCATCTATTTTGGTTACTCGTGGGCGTGAAACGGACACCCGAGCTGAAAGTTATTAATGTTTTAGCTTAGCGCCTTTTGTCACACAATCTTGGACATTGAAGAGTTCGGACCGAAGAGGGATGTTCGGGCCGAAGTGGTGTTCGGGCCGAAGTGGGATGTTCGGGCCGAAGTGGTGTTCGGGCCGAAGTGGTGTTCGGGCCGAAGTTCGGTGTTCGGGCCGAGGATGATGTTCGGGCCGAGGTTGAAGTTCGGGCCGAGGTCGGAGTTCGGGCCGAGGTTGAAGTTCGGGCCGAGGTTGAAGTTCGGGCCGAAAATGAAGTTCGGGCCGGGAACAGTGAAGAGTTCGGGCCGAACTTGTTCTTGGCAGTGACGAACGAACCAGCTATTTTGGTTACTCGTAGGCGTGAAACGGACACCCGAGCTGAAAGGTATGAATGTTTTAGTATAGCACCTTTGGTCACACAATCTTGGATATTGAAGAATTCTGGCCGAAGAGGGATGTTCGGGCCGAAGTGGTGTTCGGGCCGAAGTGGGATGTTCGGGCCGAAGTGGTGTTCGGGCCGAAGTTCGGTGTTTGGGCCGAGGATGATGTTCGGGCCGAGGTTGGAGTTCGGGCCGAGGTTGGAGTTCAGGCCGAGGTTGAATTTCGGGCCGAGGTTGAAGTTCGGGCCGAAAATGAAGTTCGGGGCGGGAACAGTGAAGAGTTCGGGCCGAACTTGTTCTTGGCAGTGATGAACGAACCATCTATTTTGGTTACTCGTGGGCGTGAAACGGACACTCGAGCTGAAAGTTATGAATGTTTTAGTATAGCACCTTTTGTCACACAATCTTGGATATTGAAGAGTTCGGGCCGAAGAGGGATGTTCGGGCCGTAGTGGGGTTCGGGCCGAGGTGGTGTTCGGGCCGAAGTGGTGTTCGGGCCGAAGTGGTGTTCGGGCCGAAGTTCGGTGTTCGGGCCGACGTTCGGTGTTCGGGCCGAGGTTGAAGTTCGGGCCGAGGTTGAAGTTCGGGCCGAGGTCGGAGTTCGGGACGAGGTCGGAGTTCGGGCCGAGGTTGAAGTTCGGGCCGAAAATGAAGTTCGGGCCGGGAACAGTGAAGAGTTCAGGCCGAACTTGTTCTTGGCAGTGACGAACGAACCAGCTATTTTGGTTACTCGTGGGCGTGAAACGGACCCCCGAGCTGAAAGTTATGAATGTTTTAGTATAGCACCTTTTGTCACACAATCTTGGATATTGAAGAGTTCGGGCCGAAGAGGGATGTTCGGGCCGAAGTGGTGTTCGGGCCGAAGTGGGATGTTCGGGCCGAAGTGGGATGTTCGGGCCGAAGTGGTGTTCGGGCCGAAGTGGTGTTCGGGCCGAAGTTCGGTGTTCGGGCCGTGGATGATGTTCGGGCCGAGGTTGGAGTTCGGGCCGAGGTTGGAGTTCGGGCCGAGGGCGGAGTTCGGGCCGAGGTTGAAGTTCGGGCCGAAAATGAAGTTCGGGCCGGGAAAAATGAAGAGTTCGGGCCGAACTTGTTCTTTGCAGTGACGAACGAACCAGCTATTTTGGTTACTCGTGGGCGTGAAACGGACACTCGAGCTGAAAGTTATGAATGTTTAAGTATAGCACCTTTTGTCACACAATCTTGGATATTGAAGAGTTCGGGCCGAAGAGGGATGTTCGGGCCGAAGTGGTGTTCGGGCCGAAGTGGGATGTTCGGGCCGAAGTGGTGTTCGGGCCGAAGTGGTGTTCGAGCCGAACTTCGGTGTTCGGGCCGAGGATGATGTTCGGGCCGAGGTTGAAGTTCGGGCCGAGGTCGGAGTTCGGGCCGAGGTTGAAGTTCGGGTCGAGGTTGAAGTTCGGGCCGAAAATGAAGTTCGGGCCGGGAACAGTGAAGAGTTCGGGCCGAACTTGTTCTTGGCAGTGACGAACGAACCAGCTATTTTGGTTACTCGTAGGCGTGAAACGGACACCCGAGCTGAAAGGTATGAATGTTTTAGTATAGCACCTTTTGTCACACAATCTTGGATATTGAAGAATTCGGGCCGAAGAGGGATGTTCGGGCTGAAGTGGTGTTCGGGCCGAAGTGGGATGTTCGGGCCGAAGTTCGGTGTTTGGGCCGAGGATGATGTTCGGGCCGAGGTTGGAGTTCGGGCCGAGGTTGGAGTTCAGGCCGAGGTTGAATTTCGGGCCGAGGTTGAAGTTCGGGCCGAAAATGAAGTTCGGGCCGGGAACAGTGAAGAGTTCGGGCCGAACTTGTTCTTGGCAGTGACGAACGAACCATCTATTTTGGTTACTCGTGGGCGTGAAACGGACACCCGAGCTGAAAGTTATGAATGTTTAGTATAGCACCTTTTGTCACACAATCTTGGATATTGAAGAGTTCGGGCCGAAGAGGGATGTTCGGGCCGTAGTGGTGTTCGGGCCGAGGTGGTGTTCGGGCCGAAGTGGTGTTCGGGCCGAAGTTCGGTGTTCGGGCCGACGTTCGGTGTTCGGGCCGAGGTTGAAGTTCGGGCCGAGGTCGGAGTTCGAGACGAGGTCGAAGTTCGGGCCGAGGTTGAAGTTCGGGCCGAAAATGAAGTTCGGGCCGGGAACAGTGAAGAGTTCGGGCCGAACTTGTTCTTGGCAGTGACGAACGAACCATCTATTTTGGTTACTCGTGGGCGTGAAACGGACACCCGAGCTGAAAGTTATGAATGTTTTAGCTTAGCGCCTTTTGTCACACAATCTTGGACATTGAAGAGTTCGGACCGAAGAGGGATGTTCGGGCCGAAGTGGTGTTCGGGCCGAAGTGGGATGTTCGGGCCGAAGTGGTGTTCGGGCCGAAGTGGTGTTCGGGCCGAAGTTCGGTGTTCGGGCCGAGGATGATGTTCGGGCCGAGGTTGAAGTTCGGGCCGAGGTCGGAGTTCGGGCCGAGGTTGAAGTTCGGGCCGAGGTTGAAGTTCGGGCCGAAAATGAAGTTCGGGCCGGGAACAGTGAAGAGTTCGGGCCGAACTTGTTCTTGGCAGTGACGAACGAACCAGCTATTTTGGTTACTCGTCGGCGTGAAACGGACACCCGAGCTGAAAGGTATGAATGTTTTAGTATAGCACCTTTGGTCACACAATCTTGGATATTGAAGAATTCTGGCCGAAGAGGGATGTTCGGGCCGAAGTGGTGTTCGGGCCGAAGTGGGATGTTCGGGCCGAAGTGGTGTTCGGGCCGAAGTTCGGTGTTTGGGCCGAGGATGATGTTCGGGCCGAGGTTAGAGTTCGGGCCGAGGTTGGAGTTCAGGCCGAGGTTGAATTTCGGGCCGAGGTTGAAGTTCGGGCCGAAAATGAAGTTCGGGGCGGGAACAGTGAAGAGTTCGGGCCGAACTTGTTCTTGGCAGTGATGAACGAACCATCTATTTTGGTTACTCGTGGGCGTGAAACGGACACTCGAGCTGAAAGTTATGAATGTTTTAGTATAGCACCTTTTGTCACACAATCTTGAATATTGAAGAGTTCGGGCCGAAGAGGGATGTTCGGGCCGAAGTGGTGTTCGGGCCGAAGTGGGATGTTCGGGCCGAAGTGGGATGTTCGGGCCGAAGTGGTGTTCGGGCCGAAGTGGCGTTCGGACCGAAGTTCGGTGTTCGGGCCGAGGATGATGTTCGGGCCGAGGTTGGAGTTCGGGCCGAGGTTGGAGTTCGGGCCGAGGTCGGAGTTCGGGCCGAGGTTGAAGTTCGGGCCGAAAATGAAGTTCGTGCCGGGAATAGTGAAGAGTTCGGGCCGAACTTGTTCTTTGCAGTGACGAACGAACCAGCTATTTTGGTTACTCGTGGGCGTGAAACGGACACTCGAGCTGAAAGTTATGAATGTTTAAGTATAGCACCTTTTGTCACACAATCTTGGATATTGAAGAGTTCGGGCCGAAGAGGGATGTTCGGGCCGAAGTGGTGTTCGGGCCGAAGTGGGATGTTCGGGCCGAAGTGGTGTTCGGGCCGAAGTGGAGTTCGAGCCGAAGTTCGGTGTTCGGGCCGAGGATGATGTTCGGGCCGAGGTTGAAGTTCGGGCCGAGGTCGGAGTTCGGGCCGAGGTTGAAGTTCGGGTCGAGGTTGAAGTTCGGGCCGAAAATGAAGTTCGGGCCGAGAACAGTGAAGAGTTCGGGCCGAACTTGTTCTTGGCAGTGACGAACGAACCAGCTATTTTGGTTACTCGTAGGCGTGAAACGGACACCCGAGCTGAAAGGTATGAATGTTTTAGTATAGCACCTTTTGTCACACAATCTTGGATATTGAAGAATTCGGGCCGAAGAGGGATGTTCGGGCCGAAGTGGTGTTCGGGCCGAAGTGGGATGTTCGGGCCGAAGTTCGGTGTTTGGGCCGAGGATGATGTTCGGGCCGAGGTTGGAGTTCGGGCCGAGGTTGGAGTTCAGGCCGAGGTTGAATTTCGGGCCGAGGTTGAAGTTCGGGCCGAAAATGAAGTTCGGGCCGGGAACAGTGAAGAGTTCGGGCCGAACTTGTTCTTGGCAGTGACGAACGAACCATCTATTTTGGTTACTCGTGGGCGTGAAACGGACACCCGAGCTGAAAGTTATGAATCTTTTAGTATAGCACCTTTTGTCACACAATCTTGGATATTGAAGAGTTCGGGCCGAAGAGGGATGTTCGGGCCGTAGTGGGGTTCGGGCCGAGGTGGTGTTCGGGCCGAAGTGGTGTTCGGGCCGAAGTGGTGTTCGGGCCGAAGTTCGGTGTTCGGGCCGACGTTCGGTGTTCGGGCCGAGGTTGAAGTTCGGGTCGAGGTTGAAGTTCGGGCCGAGGTCGGAGTTCGGGACGAGGTCGAAGTTCGGGCCGAGGTTGAAGTTCGGGCCGAAAATGAAGTTCGGGCCGGGAACAGTGAAGAGTTCAGGCCGAACTTGTTCTTGGCAGTGACGAACGAACCAGCTATTTTGGTTACTCGTGGGCGTGAAACGGACACCCGAGCTGAAAGTTATGAATGTTTTAGTATAGCACCTTTTGTCACACAATCTTGGATATTGAAGAGTTCGGGCCGAAGAGGGATGTTCGGGCCGAAGTGGTGTTCGGGCCGAAGTGGGATGTTCGGGCCGAAGTGGGATGTTCGGGCCGAAGTGGTGTTCGGGCCGAAGTGGTGTTCGGGCCGAAGTTCGGTGTTCGGGCCGTGGATGATGTTCGGGCCGAGGTTGGAGTTCGGGCCGAGGGCGGAGTTCGGGCCGAGGTTGAAGTTCGGGCCGAAAATGAAGGTCGGGCCGGGAAAAATGAAGAGTTCGGGCCGAACTTGTTCTTTGCAGTGACGAACGAACCAGCTATTTTGGTTACTCGTGGGCGTGAAACGGACACTCGAGCTGAAAGTTATGAATGTTTAAGTATAGCACCTTTTGTCACACAATCTTGGATATTGAAGAGTTCGGGCCGAAGAGGGATGTTCGGGCCGAAGTGGTGTTCGGGCCGAAGTGGGATGTTCGGGCCGAAGTGGTGTTCGGGCCGAAGTGGTGTTCGAGCCGAACTTCGGTGTTCGGGCCGAGGATGATGTTCGGGCCGAGGTTGAAGTTCGGGCCGAGGTCGGAGTTCGGGCCGAGGTTGAAGTTCGGGTCGAGGTTGAAGTTCGGGCCGAAAATGAAGTTCGGGCCGGGAACAGTGAAGAGTTCGGGCCGAACTTGTTCTTGGCAGTGACGAACGAACCAGCTATTTTGGTTACTCGTAGGCGTGAAACGGACACTCGAGCTGAAAGGTATGAATGTTTTAGTATAGCACCTTTTGTCACACAATCTTGGATATTGAAGAATTCGGGCCGAAGAGGGATGTTCGGGCTGAAGTGGTGTTCGGGCCGAAGTGGGATGTTCGGGCCGAAGTTCGGTGTTTGGGCCGAGGATGATGTTCGGGCCGAGGTTGGAGTTCGGGCCGAGGTTGGAGTTCAGGCCGAGGTTGAATTTCGGGCCGAGGTTGAAGTTCGGGCCGAAAATGAAGTTCGGGCCGGGAACAGTGAAGAGTTCGGGCCGAACTTGTTCTTGGCAGTGACGAACGAACCATCTATTTTGGTTACTCGTGGGCGTGAAACGGACACCCGAGCTGAAAGTTATGAATGTTTAGTATAGCACCTTTTGTCACACAATCTTGGATATTGAAGAGTTCGGGCCGAAGAGGGATGTTCGGGCCGTAGTGGTGTTCGGGCCGAGGTGGTGTTCGGGCCGAAGTGGTGTTCGGGCCGAAGTTCGGTGTTCGGGCCGACGTTCGGTGTTCGGGCCGAGGTTGAAGTTCGGGCCGAGGTCGGAGTTCGAGACGAGGTCGAAGTTCGGGCCGAGGTTGAAGTTCGGGCCGAAAATGAAGTTCGGGCCGGGAACAGTGAAGAGTTCGGGCCGAACTTGTTCTTGGCAGTGACGAACGAACCTGCTATTTTGGTTACTCGTCGGCGTGAAACGGACACCCGAGCTGAAAGTTATGAATGTTTTAGTATAGCACCTTTTGTCACACAATCTTGGATATTGAAGAGTTCGGGCCGAAGAGGGATGTTCGGGCCGAAGTGGTGTTCGGGCCGAAGTGGGATGTTCGGGCCGAAGTGGGATGTTCGGGCCGAAGTGGTGTTCGGGCCGAAATGGTGTTCGGGCCGAAGTTCGGTGTTCGGGCCGAGGATGATGTGCGGGCCGAGGTTGGAATTCGGGCCGAGGTTGGAGTTCGGGCCGAGGTCGGAGTTCGGGCCGAGGTTGAAGTTCGGGCCGAGGTTGAAGTTCGGGCCGGGAACAGTGAAGAGTTCGGGCCGAACTTGTTCTTGGCAGTGACGAACGAACCAGCTATTTTGGTTACTCGTGGGTGTGAAACGGACACCCGAGCTGAAAGTTATGAATGTTTTAGTATAACACCTTTTGTCACACAATCTTGGATATTGAAGAGTTCGGGCCGAAGAGGGATGTTCGGGCCGAAATGGTGTTCGGGCCGAAGTGGGATGTTCCGGCCGAAGTGGTGTTCGGGCCGAAGTGGTGTTCGAGTCGAAGTTCGGTGTTCGGGCTGAGGATGATGTTCGGGCTGAGGTTGAAGTTCGGGCCGAGGTCGGAGTTTGGGCCGAGGTGGAAGTTCGGGCCGAGGTTGAAGTTCGGGCCGAAAATGAAGTTCGGGCCGGGAACAGTGAAGAGTTCGGGCCGAACTTGTTCTTGGCAGTGACGAACGAACCAGCTATTTTGGTTACTCGTGGGCGTGAAACGGACACCCGAGATGAAAGTTATGAATGTTTTAGTATAGCACCTTTTGTCACACAATCTTGGATATTGAAGAGTTCGGGCCGAAGAGGGATTTTCGGGCCGAAGTGGTGTTCGGTCCGAAGTGGGATGTTCGGGCCGAAGTGGGATGTTCGGGCCGAAGTGGTGTTCGGGCCGAAGTGGTGTTCGGGCCGAAGTTCGGTGTTCGGGCCGAGGATGATGTTCGGGCCGAGGTTGGAGTTCGGGCCGAGGTCGGAGTTCGGGCCGAGGTTGAAGTGCGGGCCGAAAATGAAGTTCGGGCCGGGAACAATTAAGAGTTCCGGCCGAACTTGTTTTTGGCAGTGACGAACGAACCAGCTATTTTGGTTACTCGTGGGCGTGAAACGGACACCCGAGCTGAAAGTTATGAATGTTTTAGCTTAGCGCCTTTTGTCACACAATCTTGGACATTGAAGAGTTCGGACCGAAGAGGGATGTTCGGGCCGAAGTGGTGTTCGGGCCGAAGTGGGATGTTCGGGCCGAAGTGGTGTTCAGGCCGAAGTGGTGTTCGAGCCGAAGTTCGGTGTTCGGGCCGAGGATGATGTTCGGGCCGAGGTTGAAGTTCGGGCCGTGGTCGGAGTTCGGGCCGAGGTTGAAGTTCGGGCCGAGGTTGAAGTTCGGGCCGAAAATGAAGTTCGGGCCGGGAACAGTGAAGAGTTCGGGCCGAACTTGTTCTTGGCAGTGACGAACGAACCAGCTATTTTGGTTACTCGTCGGCGTGAAACGGACACCCGAGCTGAAAGTTATGAATGTTTTAGTATAGCACCTTTTGTCACACAATCTTGGATATTGAAGAGTTCGGGCAGAAGAGGGATGTTCGGGCCGAAGTGGTGTTCGGGCCGAAGTGGGATGTTCGGGCCGAAGTGGGATGTTCGGGCCGAAGTGGTGTTCGGGCCGAAGTGGTGTTCGGGCCGAAGTGGTGTTCGGGCCGAAGTTCGGTGTTCGGGCCGAGGATGATGTTCGGGCCGAGGTTGGAGTTCGGGCCGAGGTTGGAGTTCGGGCCGAGGTCGGAGTTCGGGCCGAGGTTGAAGTTCGGGCCGAAAATGAAGTTCGGGCCGGGAACAATGAAGAGTTCCGGCCGAACTTGTTTTTGGCAGTGACGAACGAACCAGCTATTTTGGTTACTCGTGGCCGTGAAACGGACACCCGAGCTGAAAGTTATGAATGTTTTAGCTTAGCGCCTTTTGTCACACAATCTTGGACATTGAAGAGTTCGGACCGAAGAGGGATGTTCGGGCCGAAGTGGTGTTCGGGCCGAAGTGGGATGTTCGGGCCGAAGTGGTGTTCGGGCCGAAGTGGTGTTCGAGCCGAAGTTCGGTGTTCGGGCCGAGGCCGGAGTTCGGGACGAGGTCGAAGTTCGGGCCGAGGTTGAAGTTCGGGCCGAAAATGAAGTTCGGGCCGGGAACAGTGAAGAGTTCAGGCCGAACTTGTTCTTGGCAGTGACGAACGAACCAGCTATTTTGGTTACTCGTCGGCGTGAAACGGACACCCGAGCTGAAAGTTATGAATGTTTTAGTATAGCACCTTTTGTCACACAATCTTGGATATTGAAGAGTTCGGGCCGAAGAGGGATGTTCGGGCCGAAGTGGTGTTCGAGCCGAAGTGGGATGTTCTGGCCGAAGTGGGATGTTCGGGCCGAAGTGGTGTTCGGGCCGAAGTGGTGTTCGGGCCGAAGTTCGGTGTTCGGGCCGAGGATGATGTTCGGGCCGAGGTTGGATTTCGGGCCGAGGTTGGAGTTCGGGCCGAGGTCGGAGTTCGGGCCGAGGTTGAAGTTCGGGCCGAAAATGAAGTTCGGGCCGGGAACAGTGAAGAGTTCGGGTCGAACTTGTTCTTGGCAGTGACGAACGAACCATCTATTTTGGTTACTCGTGGGCGTGAAACGGACACCCGAGCTGAAAGTTATGAATGTTTTAGCTTAGCGCCTTTTGTCACACAATCTTGGACATTGAAGAGTTCGGACCGAAGAGGGATGTTCGGGCCGAAGTGGTGTTCGGGCCGAAGTGGGATGTTCGGGCCGAAGTGGTGTTCGGGCCGAAGTGGTGTTCGATCCTAAGTTCGGTGTTCGGGCCGAGGATGATGTTCGGGCCGAGGATGAAGTTCGGGCCGAGGTCGGAGTTCGGGCTGAGGTTGAAGTTCGGGCCGAGGTTGAAGTTCGGGCCGAAAATGAAGTTCGGGCCGGGAACAGTGAAGAGTTCGGGCCGAACTTGTTCTTGGCAGTGACGAACGAACCAGCTATTTTGGTTACTCGTAGGCGTGAAACGGACACCCGAGCTGAAAGGTATGAATGTTTTAGTATAGCACCTTTTGTCACACAATCTTGGATATTGAAGAATTCTGGCCGAAGAGGGATGTTCGGGCCGAAGTGGTGTTCGGGCCGAAGTGGGATGTTCGGGCCGAAGTGGTGTTCGGGCCGAAGTTCGGTGTTTGGGCCAAGGATGATGTTCGGGCCGAGGTTGGAGTTCGGGCCGAGGTTGGAGTTCAGGCCGAGGTTGAGTTTCGGGCCGAGGTTGAAGTTCGGGCCGAAAATGAAGTTCGGGCCGGGAACAGTGAAGAGTTCGGGCCGAACTTGTTCTTGGCAGTGACGAACGAACCATCTATTTTGGTTACTCGTGGCCGTGAAACGGACACCCGAGCTGAAAGTAATGAATGTTTTAGTATAGCACCTTTTGTCACACAATCTTGGATATTGAAGAGTTCGGGCCGAAGAGGGATGTTCGGGCCGAAGTGGTGTTCGGGCCGAGGTGGTGTTCGGGCCGAAGTGGTGTTCTGGTCGAAGTGGTGTTCGGGCGGAAGTTCGGTGTTCGGGCCGACGTTCGGTGTTCGGGCCGAGGTCGGAGTTCGGAACGAGGTCGCAGTTCGGGCCGAGGTTGAAGTTCGGGCCGAGGTTGAAGTTCGGGCCGAAAATGAAGTTCGGGCCGAGAACAGTGAAAAGTTCGGGCCGAACTTGTTCTTGGCAGTGACGAACGAACCAGCTATTTTGGTTACTCGTGGGCGTGAAACGGACACCCGAGCTGAAAGTTATGAATGTTTTAGTATAGCACCTTTTGTCACACAATCTTGGATATTGAAGAGTTCGGGCCGAAGAGGGATGTTCGGGCCGAAGTGGTGTTCGGACCGAAGTGGTGTTCGGGCCGAAGTGGGAAGTTCGGGCCGAAGTGGTGTTCGGGCCGAAGTGGTGTTCGGGCCGAAGTTCGGTGTTCGGGCCGAGGATGATGTTCGGGCCGAGGTTGGAGTTCGGGCCGAGGTCGGAGTTCGGGCCGAGGTCGGAGTTCGGGCCGAGGTTGCAGTTCGGGCCGAAAATGAAGTTCGGGTCGGGAACAGTGAAGAGTTCGGGCCGAACTTGTTCTTGGCAGTGACGAACGAACCAGCTATTTTTGTTACTCGTGGGCGTGAAACGGACACCCGAGCTGAAAGTTATGAATGATTTAGTATAGCACCTTTTGTCACAGAATCTTGGATATTGAAGAGTTCGGGCCGAAGAGGGATGTTCGGGCCGAGGTCGGAGTTCGGGCCGAAGTGGGATGTTCGGGCCGAAGTGGTGTTCGGGCCGAGGATGACGTTCGGGCCGAGGTTGAAGTTCGGTGTTCGGGCCGAGGATGATGTTCGGGCCGAGGTTGAAGTTCGGGCCGAGGTCGGAGTTCGGGCCGAGGTTGAAGTTCGGGCCGAAAATGAAGTTCGGGCCGGGAACAGTGAAGAGTTCGGGCCGAACTTGCTCTTGGCAGTGACGAACGAACCAGCTATTTTGGTTACTCGTGGGCGTGAAACGGACACCCGAGCTGAAAGGTATGAATGTTTTCGTATAGCACCTTTTGTCACACAATCTTGGATATTGAAGAATTCGGGCCAAAGAGGGATGTTCAGGCCGAAGTGGTGTTCGGGCCGAAGTGGGATGTTCGGGCCGAAGTGGTGTTCGGGCCGAAGTGGTGTTCGGGCCGAAGTTCGGTGTTTGGGCCGAGGATGATGTTCGGGCCGAGGTTGGAGTTCGGGCCGAGGTTGGAGTTCGGGCCGAGGTTGAATTTCGGGCCGAGGTTGAAGTTCGGGCCGAAAATGAAGTTCGGGCCGGGAACAGTGAAGAGTTCGGGCCGAACTTGTTCTTGGCAGTGACGAACGAACCATCTATTTTGGTTACTCGTGGGCGTGAAACGTACACCCGAGCTGAAAGTTATGAATGTTTTAGTATAGCACCTTTTGTCACACAATCTTGGATATTCAAGAGTTCGGGCCGAAGAGGGATGTTCGGGCCGAAGTGTTGTTCGGGCCGAAGTGGTGTTCGGGCCGAAGTTCGGTGTTCGGGCCGAAGTTCGGTGTTCGGGCCGAGGTTGAAGTTCGGTCCGAGGTCGGAGATCGGGACGAGGTCAAAGTTCGGGCCGAGGTTGATGTTGGGGCCGAAAATGAAGTTCGGGCCGGGAACAGTGAAGAGTTCGGGCCGAACTTGTTCTTGGCAGTGACGAACGAACCACCTATTTTGGTTACTCGTGGGCGTGAAACGGACACCCGAGCTGAAAGTTATGAATGTTTTAGTATAGCACCTTTTGTCACACAATCTTGGATATTGAAGAGTTCGGGCTGAAGAGGGATGTTCGGGCCGAAGTGGTGTTCGGGCCGAAGTGGGATGTTCGGGCCGAATTGGGATGTTCGGGCCGAAGTGGTGTTCGTGCCGAAGTGGTGTTCGGGCCGAAGTTCGGTGTTCGGGCCGAGGATGATGTTCGGGCCGAGGTTGGAGTTCGGGCCGAGGTTGGAGTTCGGGCCGAGGTCGGAGTTCGGGCCGAGGTCGGAGTTCGGGCCGAGGTTGAAGTTCGGGCCGAAAATGAAGTTCGGGCCGGGAACAGTGAAGAGTTCGGGCCGAACTTGTTCTTGGCAGTGACGAACGAACCAACTATTTTGGTTACTCGTGGGCGTGAAACGGACACCCGAGCTGAAAGTTATGAATGTTTCTAGTATAGCACCTTTTGTCACACAATCTTGGATATTGAAGAGTTCGGGCCGAAGAGGGATGTTCAGTCCGAAGTGGTGTTCGGGCCGAAGTGGGATGTTCGGGCCGAAGTGGTGTTCGGGCCGAAGTGGTGTTCGGGCCGAAGTGGTGTTCGAGCCGAAGTTCGGTGTTCGAGCCGAGGATGATGTTCGGGCCGAGGTTGAAGTTCGGGCCGAGGTCCGAGTTCGGGACGAGGTCGAAGTTCGGGCCGAGGTTGAAGTTCGGGCCGAAAATGTAGTTCGGGCCGGGAACAGTGAATAGTTCGGGCCGAACTTGTTCTTGGCAGTGACGAACGAACCAGCTATTTTGGTTACTCGTGGGCGTGAAACGGACACCCGAGCTGAAAGTTATGAATGTTTTAGTATAGCACCTTTTGTCACACAATCTTGGATATTAAAGAGTTCGGGCCGAAGAGGGATGTTCGGGCCGAAGTGGTGTTCGGGCCGAAGTGGGATGTTCGGGCCGAAGTGGGATGTTCGAGCCGAAGTGGTGTTCGGGCCGAAGTTCGGTGTTCGGGCCGACGTTCGGTGTTCGGGCCGAGGTTGAAGTTCGGGCCGAGGTCGGAGTTCGGGACGAGGTCGAAGTTCGGGCCGAGGTTGAAGTTCGGGCCGAAAATGAAGTTCGGGCCGGAAACAGTGAAGACTTCGGGCCGAACTTGTTCTTGGCAGTGACGAACGAACCAGCTATTTTGGTTACTCGTAGGTGTGAAACGGACACCCGAGCTGAAAGTTATGGATGTTTTAGTATAACACCTTTTGTCACACAATCTTGGATATTGAAGAGTTCGGGCCGAAGAGGGGTGTTCGGGCCGAAGTGGTGTTCGGGCCGAAGTGGGATGTTCGGGCCGAAGTGGTGTTCGAGTCGAAGTTCGGTGTTCGGGCTGAGGATGATGTTCGGGCTGAGGTTGAAGTTCGGGCCGAGGTCGGAGTTCGGGCCGAGGTCGGAGTTCGGGCCGAGGTTGAAGTTCGGGCCGAAAATGAAGTTCGGTCGGGAACAGTGAAGAGTTCGGGCCGAACTTGTTCTTGGCAGTGACGAACGAACCAGCTATTTTTGTTACTCGTGGGCGTGAAACGGACACCCGAGCTGAAAGTTATGAATGTTTTAGTATAGCACCTTTTGTCACACAATCTTGGATATTGAAGAGTTCGGGCCGAAGAGGGATGTTCGGGCCGAAGTGGTGTTCGGGCCGAAGTGGGATGTTCGGGCCGAAGTGGTGTTCGGGCCGAAGTTCGGTGTTCGGGCCGAGGATGATGTTCGGGCTGAGGTTGAAGTTCGGGCCGAGGTCGGAGTTCGGGCCGAGGTTGAAGTTCGGGCCGAGGTTGAAGTTCGGGCCGAAAATGAAGTTCGGGCCGGGAACAGTGAAGAGTTCGGGCCGAACTTGCTCTTGGCAGTGACGAACGAACCAGCTATTTTGGTTACTCGTGGGCGTGAAACGGACACCCGAGTTGAAAGGTATGAATGTTTTAGTATAGCACCTTTTGTCACACAATCTTGGATATTGAAGAATTCGGGCCGAAGAGGGATGTTCGGGCCGAAGTGGTGTTCGGGCTGAAGTGGGATGTTCGGGCCGAAGTGGTGTTCGGGCCGAAGTCCGGTGTTTGGGCCGAGGATGATGTTCGGGCCAAGGTTGGAGTTCGGGCCGAGGTTGGAGTTCGGGCCGAGGTTGAATTTCGGGCCGAGGTTGAAGTTCGGGCCGAAAATGAAGTTCGGGCCGGAAACAGTGAAGAGTTCGGGCCGAACTTGTTCTTGGCAGTGACGAACGAACCAGCTATTTTGGTTACTCGTGGGCGTGAAACGGACACCCGAGCTGAAAGTTATGAATTTTTTGGTATAGCACCTTTTGTCACACAATCTTGGATATTCAAGAGTTCGGGCCGAAGAGGGATGTTCGGGCCGAAGTTGTGTTCGGGCCGAAGTGGGATGTTCGGGCCGAAGTGGTGTTCGGGCCGAAGTTCGGTGTTCGGGCTAAAGTTCGGTGTTCGGGCCGAGGATGATGTTCGGGCCGAGGTCGGAGTTCGGGCCGAGGTCGGAGTTCGGCCGAGGTCGGAGTTCGGGCCGAGGTTGAAGTTCGGGCCGAAAATGAAGTTCGGGCCGGGAACAGTGAAGAGTTCGGGCCGAACTTGTTCTTGGCAGTGACGAACGAACCAGCTATTTTGGTTACTCGTGGGCGTGAAACGGACACCCGAGCTGAAAGTTATGAATGTTTTAGTATAGCACCTTTTGTCACACAATCTTGGATATTCAAGAGTTCGGGCCGAAGAGGGATGTTCGGGCCGAAGTGTTGTTCGGGCCGAAGTGTTGTTCGGGCCGAAGTGGAGTTCGGGCCGAAGTTCGGTGTTCGGGCCGACGTTCGGTGTTCGGGCCGAGGTTGAAGTTCGGTCCGAGGTCGGAGTTCGGGACGAGGTCAAAGTTCGGGCCGAGGTTGATGTTCGGGCCGAAAATGAAGTTCGGGTCGGGAACAGTGAAGAGTTCGGGCCGAACTTGTTCTTGGCAGCGACGAACGAACCAGCTATTTTGGTTACTCGTGGGCGTGAAACGGACACCCGAGCTGAAAGTTATGAATGTTTTAGTATAGCACCTTTTGTCACACAATCTTGGATATTGAAGAGTTCGGGCTGAAGAGGGATGTTCGGGCCGAAGTGGTGTTTGGGCCGAAGTGGGATGTTCGGGCCGAAGTGGGATGTTCGGGCCGAAGTGGTGTTCGGGCCGAAGTTCGGTGTTCGGGCCGAGGATGATGTTCGGGCCGAGGTTGGAGTTCGGGCCGAGGTTGGAGTTCGGGCCGAGGTCGGAGTTCGGGCCGAGGTTGAAGTTCGGGCCGAAAATGAAGTTCGGGCCGGGAACAGTGAAGAGTTCGGGCTGAACTTGTTCTTGGCAGTGACGAACGAACCAACTATTTTGGTTACTCGTGGGCGTGAAACGGACACTCGAGCTGAAAGTTATGAATGTTTTAGTATAGCACCTTTTATCACACAATCTTGGATATTGAAGAGTTCGGGCCGAAGAGGGATGTTCGGGCCGAAGTGGTGTTCGGGCCGAAGTGGGATGTTCGGGCCGAAGTGGTGTTCGAGCCTAAGTGGTGTTCGGGCCGAAGTGGTGTTCGAGCCGAAGTTCGGTGTTCGGGCCGAGGATGATGTTCGGGCCGAGGTTGAAGTTCGGGCCGAGGTCCGTGTTCGGGACGAGGTCGCAGTTCGGGCCGAGGTTGAAGTTCGGGCCGAAAATGAAGTTCGGGCCGGGAACAGTGAAGAGTTCGGGCCGAACTTGTTCTTGGCAGTGACGAACGAACCAGCTATTTTGGTTACTCGTGGGCGTGAAACGGACACCCGAGTTGAAAGTTATGAATGTTTTAGTATAGCACCTTTTGTCACACAATCTTGGATATTGAAGAGTTCGGGCCGAAGAGGGATGTTCGGGCCGAAGTGGTGTTCGGGCCGAAGTGGGATGTTCGGGCCGAAGTGGGATGTTCGCGCCGAAGTGGTGTTCGGGCCGAAGTTCGGTGTTCGGGCCGACGTTCGGTGTTCGGGCCGAGGTTGAAGTTCGGGCCGAGGTCGGAGTTCGGGACGAGGTCGAAGTTCGGGCCGAGGTTGAAGTTTGGGCCGAAAATGAAGTTCGGGCCGGGAACAGTGAAGAGTTCGGGCCGAACTTGTTCTTGCCAGTGACGAACGAACCAGCTATTTTGGTTACTCGTGGGCGTGAAACGGACACCCGAGCTGAAAGTTATGAATGTTTTAGTATAGCACCTTTTGTCACACAATCTTGGATATTGAAGAGTTCGGGCCGAAGAGGGATGTTCGGGCTGAAGTGGTGTTCGGGCCGAAGTGGGATGTTCGGGCCGAAGTGGGATGTTCGGGCCGAAGTGGTGTTCGTGCCGAAGTGGTGTTCAGGCCGAAGTTCGGTGTTCGGGCCGAGGATGATGTTCGGGCCGAGGTTGGAGTTCGGGCCGAGGTTTGAGTTCGGGCCGAGGTCGGAGTTCGGGCCGAGGTTGATGTTCGGGCCGAAAATGAAGTTCGGGCCGGGATCAGTGAAGAGTTCGGGCCGAACTTGTTCTTGGCAGTGACGAACGAACCAGCTATTTTGGTTACTCGTGGGCGTGAAAAGGACACCCGAGCTGAAAGTTATGAATGTTTTAGTATAGCACCTTTTGTCACACAATCTTGGATATTGAAGAGTTCGGGCCGAAGAGGGATGTTCGGACCGAAGTGGTGTTCGGGCCGAAGTGGGATTTTCGGGCCGAAGTGGGATGTTCGGGCCGAAGTGGTGTTCGTGCCGAAGTGGTGTTCAGGCCGAAGTTCGGTGTTCGGGCCGAGGTTGATGTTCGGGCCGAAAATGAAGTTCGGGCCGGGAACAGTGAAGAGTTCGGGCCGAACTTGTTCTTGGCAGTGACGAACGAACCAGCTATTTTGGTTACTCGTGGGCGTGAAAAGGACACCCGAGCTGAAAGTTATGAATGTTTTAGTATAGCACCTTTTGACACACAATCTTGGATATTGAAGAGTTCGGGCCGAAGAGGGATGTTCGGGCCGAAGTGGGATTTTCGGGCCGAAGTGGTGTTCGGGCCGAAGTGGTGTTCGAGCCGAAGATCGGTGTTCGGGCCGAGGATAATGTTCGGGCCGAGGTTGAAGTTCGGGCTGAGGTCGGAGTTCGGGCCGAGGTTGAAGTTCGGGCCGAGGTTGAAGTTCGGGCCGAAAATGAATTTCGGGCCGGGAACAGTGAAGAGTTCGGCCGAACTTGTTCTTGGCAGTGACGAACGAACCAGCTATTTTTGTTACTCGTGGGCGTGAAACGGACACCCGAGCTGAAAGTTATGAATGTTTTAGTATAGCATCTTTTGACACACAATCTTGGATATTCAAGAGTTCGGGCCGAAGAGGGATGTTCGGGCCGAAGTGGTGTTCGGGCCGAAGTGGTGTTCGGGCCGAAGTTCGGTGTTCGGGCCGAGGATGATGTTCGGGCCGAGGTTGGAGTTCGGGCCGAGGTTGGAGTTCGGGCCGAGGTTGGAGTTCGGGCCGAGGTTGCAGTTCGGGCCGAGGTTGAAGTTCGGGCCGAAAATGAAGTTCGGGCCGGGAACTGTGAAGAGTTCGGGCCGAACTTGTTCTTGGCAGTGACGAACAAACCTGCTATTTTGGTTACTCGTGGGCGTGAAACGGACACCCGAGCTGAAAGTTATGAATGTTTTAGTATAGCACCTTTTGTCACACAACCTTGGATATTGAAGAGTTCGGGCCGAAGAGGGATGTTCGGGCCGAAGTGGTGTTCGGGCCGAAGTGGATGTTCGGGCCGAAGTGGGATGTTCGGGCCGAAGTGGTGTTCGGGCCGAGGTGGTGTTCGGGCCGAAGTTCGGTGTTCGGGCCGAGGATGATGTTCGGGCCGAGGTTGGAGTTCGGGCCGAGGTTGGAGTTCGGGCCGAGGTCGGAGTTCGGGCCGAGGTCGGAGTTCGGAGTTCGGGCCGAAAATGAAGTTCGGGCCGGGAATAGTGAAGAGTTCGGGCCGAACTTGTTCTTGGCAGTGACGAACGAACCAGCTATTTTGGTTACTCGTGGGCGTGAAACGGACACCCGAGCTGAAAGTTATGAATGTTTTAGTATAACACCTTTTATCACACAATCTTGGATATTGAAGAGTTCGGGCCGAAGAGGGATGTTCGGGCCGAAGTGGTGTTCAGGCCGAAGTGGGATATTCGGGCCGAAGTGGTGTTCGGGCCGAAGTGGTGTTCGCGCCGAAGTTTGGTGTTCGGGCCGAGGATGATGTTCGGGCCGAGGTTGAAGTTCGGGCCGAGGTTGGAGTTCAGGCCGCGGTTGAAGTTCGGGCCGAGGTTGAAGTTCGGGCCGAAAATGAAGTTCGGGCCGGGAACAGTGAAGAGTCCGGGCCGAACTTGTTCTTGGCTGTGACGAACGAACCAGCTATTTTTGTTACTCGTGGGCGTGAAACGGACACCCGAGCTGAAAGTTATGAATGTTTTAGTATAGCACCTTTTGTCACACAATCTTGGATATTGAAGAGTTCGGGCCGAAGAGGGATGTTCGGGCCGAAGTGGTGTTCGGGCCGAAGTGGGATGTTCGGGCCGAAGTGGTGTTCGGGCCGAAGTTCGGTGTTCGGGCCGAGGATGATGTTCGGGCCGAGGTTGGAGTTCGGGCCGAGGTTGGAGTTCGGGCCGAGGTTGAAGTTCAGTCCGAAAATGAAGTTCGCGCCGGGAACAATGAAGAGTTCGGGCCGAACTTGTTCTTGTCAGTGACGAACGAACCAGCTATTTTGGTTACTCGTGGGCGTGAAATGGACACCCGAGCTGAAAGTTATGAATGTTTTAGTATAGCACATTTTGTCACACAATCTTGGATATTGAAGAGTTCGGGCCGAAGAGGGATGTTCGGGCCGAAGTGGTGTTCGGGCCGAAGTGGGATGTTCGGGCCGAAGTGGTGTTCGGGCCGAAGTTCGGTGTTCGGGCCGAGGATGATGTTCGGGCCGAGGTTGGAGTTCGGGCCGAGGTCGGAGTTCGGGCCGAGGTTGAAGTTCGGGCCGAGGTTGAAGTTCGGGCCGAAAATGAAGTTCGGGCCGGGAACAGTGAAGAGTTCGGGCCAAACTTGTTCTTGGCAGTGACGAATGAACCAGCTATTTTGGTTACTCGTGGGCGTGAAACGGACACCCGAGCTGAAAGTTATGAATGTTTTAGCATAGCACCTTTTGTCACACAATCTTGGATATTGAAGAGTTCGGGCCGAAGAGGGATGTTCAGGCCGAAGTGGTGTTCGGGCCGAAGTGGGATGTTCGGGCTGAAGTGGTGTTGGGGCCGAAGTTCGGTGTTCGGGCCGAGGATGATGTTCGGGCCGAGGTTGAAGTTCGGGCCGAGGTCGGAGTTCGGGCCGAGGTCGGAGTTCGGGCCGAAAATGAAGTTCGGGCCGGGAACAGTGAAGAGTTCGGGCCGAACTTGTTCTTGGCAGTGACGAACTAACCAACTATTTTGGTTACTCGTGGACGTGAAACGGACACCCGAGCTGAAAGTTATGAATGTTTTTGTATAGCACCTTTTGTCACACAATCTTGGATATTGAAGAGTTCGGGCCGAAGAGGGATGTTCGGGCCGAAGTGGTGTTCGGGCCGAGGATGATGTTCGGGCCGAGGTTGAAGTTCGGGCCGAGGTCGGAGTTCGGGCCGAGGTCGAAGTTCGGGCCGAGGTTGAAGTTCGAGCCGAAAATGAAGTTCGGGCCGGGAACAGTGAAGAGTTCGGGACGAACTTGTTCTTGGCAGTGACGAACGAACCAGCTATTTGGTTACTCGTGGGCGTGAAACGGACACCCTAGCTGAAAGTTATGAATGTTTTAGTATAGCACCTTTTGTCACACAATCTTGGATATTGAAGAGTTCGGGCCGAAGAGGGATGTTCGGGCCGGAGTGGTGTTCGGGCCGAAGTGGGATGTTCGGGCCGAAGTGGTGTTCGGGCCGAAGTTCGGTGTTCGGGCCGACGATGATGTTCGGGCCGAGGTTGGAGTTCGGGCCGAGGTCGGAGTTCGGGCCGAGGTTGAAGTTCGGGCCGAGGTTGAAGTTCGGGCCGAAAATGAAGTTCGGGCCGGGAACAGTGAAGAGTTCGGGCCGAACTTGTTCTTGGCAGTGACGAACGAACCAGCTATTTTGGTTACTCGTGGGCGTGAAACGGACACCCGAGCTAAAAGTTATGAATGTTTTAGTATAGAACCTTTTGTCACACAATCTTGGATATTGAAGAGTTCGGGCCGAAGAGGGATGTTCAGGCCGAAGTGGTGTTCGGGCCGAATTGGGATGTTCGGGCCGAAGTGGTGTTCGTGCCGAAGTGGTGTTCGGGCCGAAGTGGTGTTAGGGCAGAAGTTCAGTGTTCGGGCCGAGGATGATGTTCGGGCCGAGGTTGAAGTTCGGGTCGAGGTCGGAGTTCGGGCCGAGGTTGAAGTTCGGGCCGAAAATGAAGTTCGGGCCGGGAACAGTGAAGAGTTCGGGCCGAACTTGTTCTTGGCAGTGACGAACGAACCAGCTATTTTGGTTACTCATGGGCGTGAAATGGACACCCGAGCTGAAAGTTATGAATATTTTAGTATAGCACATTTTGTCACACAATTTTGGATATTGAAGAGTTCCGGCCGAAGAGGGGTGTTCGGGCCGAAGTGGTGTTCGGGCCGAAATGGGATGTTCGAGCCGAAGTGGTGTTCGGGCCGAAGTGGTGTTCGGGCCGAAGTTCGGTGTTCGGGCCGAGGATGATGTTCGGGCCGAGGTTGAAGTTCGAGCCGAGGTCAGAGTTTGGGCCGAGGTTGAAGTTCGGGCCGAGGTTGAAGTTCGGGTCGAAAATGAAGTTCGGGCCGGGAACAGTGAAGAGTTCGGGCCGAACTTGTTCTTGGCAGTGACGAACGAACCAGATATTTTGGTTACTCGTGGGCATGAAACGAACACCCGACCTGAAAGTTATGAATGTTTTAGTATAGAACCTTTTGTCACACAATCTTGGATATTGAAGAATTCGGGCCGAAGAGGGATGTTCAGGCCGAAGTGGTGTTCGGGCCGAAGTGGGATGTTTGGGCCGAAGTGGTGTTCGTGCCGAAGTGGTGTTCGGGCCGAAGTGGTGTTAGGGCCGAAGTTCAGTGTTCGGGCCGTGGATGATGTTCGGGCCGATGCTGAAGTTCGGGTCGAGGTCGGAGTTCGGGCCGAGGTTGAAGTTCGGGCCGAAAATGAAGTTCGGGCCGGGAACAGTGAAGAGTTCGGGCCGAACTTGTTCTTGGCAGTGACGAACGAACCAGCTATTTTGGTTACTCATGGGCGTGAAATGGACACCCGAGCTGAAAGTTATGAATATTTTAGTATAGCACATTTTGTCACACAATCTTGGATATTGAAGAGTTCGGGCCGAAGTGGGATGTTCGGGCCGAAGTGGTGTTCGGGCCGAAGTTCGGTGTTCGGGCCGACGATGATGTTCGGGCCGAGGTTGGAGTTCGGGCCGAGGTCGGAGTTCGGGCCGAGGTTGAAGTTCGGGCCGAGGTTGATGTTCGGGCCGAAAATGAAGTTCGGGCCGGGAACAGTGAAGAGTTCGGGTCGAACTTGTTCTTGGCAGTGACGAACGAACCAGCTATTTTGGTTACTCGTGGGCGTGAAACGGACACCCGAGCTAAAAGTTATGAATGTTTTAGTATAGAACCTTTTGTCACACAATCTTGGATATTGAAGAGTTCGGGCCGAAGAGGGATGTTCAGGCCGAAGTGGTGTTCGGGCCGAAGTGGGATGTTCGGGCCGAAGTGGTGTTCGTGCCGAAGTGGTGTTCGGGCCGAAGTGGTGTTAGGGCCGAAGTTCAGTGTTCGGGCCGAGGATGATGTTCGGGCCGAGGTTGAAGTTCGGGTCGAGGTCGGAGTTCGGGCCGAAGTTGAAGTTCGGGCCGAAAATGAAGTTCGGGCCGGGAACAGTGAAGAGTTCGGGCCGAACTTGTTCTTGGCAGTGACGAACGAACCAGCTATTTTGGTTACTCATGGGCGTGAAATGGACACCCGAGCTGAAAGTTGTGAATATTTTAGTATACCACATTTTGTCACACAATCGTGGATATTGAAGAGTTCCGGCCGAAGAGGGGTGTTCGGGCCGAAGTGGTGTTCGGGCCGAAGTGGGATGTTCGAGCCGAAGTGGTGTTCGGGCCGAAGTGGTGTTCGGGCCGAAGTTCGGTGTTCGGGCCGAGGATGATGTTCGGGCCGAGGTTGAAGTTCGAGCCGAGGTCGGAGTTTGGGCCGAGGTTGAAGTTCGGGCCGAGGTTGAAGTTCGGGTCGAAAATGAAGTTCGGGCCGGGAACAGTGAAGAGTTCGGGCCGAACTTGTTCTTGGCAGTGACGAACGAACCAGATATTTTGGTTACTCGTGGGCATGAAACGAACACCCGAGCTGAAAGTTATGAATGTTTTAGTATAGAACCGTTTGTCACACAATCTTGGATATTGAAGAGTTCGGGCCGAAGAGGGATGTTCAGGCCGAAGTGTTGTTCGGGCCGAAGTGGGATGTTCGGGCCGAAGTGGTGTTCGTGCCGAAGTGGTGTTAGGGCCGAAGTTCAGTGTTCGGGCCGAGGATGATGTTCGGGCCGAGGTTGAAGTTCGGGTCGAGGTCGGAGTTCGGGCCGAGGTTGAAGTTCGGGCCGAAAATGAAGTTCGGGCCGGGAACAGTGAAAAGTTCGGGCCGAACTTGTTCTTGGCAGTGACGAACGAACCAGCTATTTTGGTTACTCATGGGCGTGAAATGGACACCCGAGCTGAAAGTTATGAATATTTTAGTATAGCACATTTTGTCACACAATCTTGGATATTGAAGAGTTCGGGCCGAAGAGGGATGTTCGGGCCGGAGTGGTGTTCGGGCCGAAGTGGGATGTTCGGGCCGAAGTGGTGTTCGGGCCGAAGTTCGGTGTTCGGGCCGACGATGATGTTCGGGCCGAGGTTGGAGTTCGGGCCGAGGTCGGAGTTCGGGCCGAGGTTGAAGTTCGGGCCGAGGTTGAAGTTCGGGCCGAAAATGAAGTTCGGGCCGGGAACAGTGAAGAGTTCGGGCCGAACTTGTTCTTCGCAGTGACGAACGAACCAGCTATTTTGGTTACTCGTGGGCGTGAAACGGACACCCGAGCTAAAAGTTATGAATATTTTAGTATAGAACCTTTTGTCACACAATCTTGGATATTGAAGAGTTCGGGCCGAAGCGGGATGTTCAGGCCGAAGTGGTGTTCGGGCCGAAGTGGGATGTTCGGGCCGAAGTGGTGTTCGTGCCGAAGTGGTGTTCGGGCCGAAGTGGTGTTAGGGCCGAAGTTCAGTGTTCGGGCCGAGGATGATGTTCGGGCCGAGGTTGAAGTTCGGGTCGAGGTCGGAGTTCGGGCCGAGGTCGAAGTTCGGGCCGAAAATTAAGTTCGGGCCGGGAACAGTGAAGAGTTCGGGCCGAACTTGTTCTTGGCAGTGACGAACGAACCAGCTATTTTGGTTACTCATGGGCGTGAAATGGACACCCGAGCTGAAAGTTATGAATATTTTAGTATAACACATTTTGTCACACAATCTTGGATATTGAAGAGTTCCGGCCGAAGAGGGGTGTTTGGGCCGAAGTGGTGTTCGGGCCGAAGTGGGATGTTCGAGCCGAAGTGGTGTTCGGGCCGAAGTGGTGTTCGGGCCGAAGTGGTGTTCGGGCCGAAGTGGTGTTCGGGCCGAAGTTCGGTGTTCGGGCCGAGGATTATGTTCGGGACGAGGTTGAAGTTCGAGCCGAGGTCGGAGTTTGGGCCGAGGTTGAAGTTCGGGCCGAGGTTGAAGTTCGGGTCGAAAATGAAGTTCGGGCCGGGAACAGTGAAGAGTTCGGGCCGAACTTGTTCTTGGCAGTGACGAACGAACCAGATATTTTGGTTACTCGTGGGCATGAAACGAACACCCGAGCTGAAAGTTATGAATGTTTTAGTATAGAACCTTTTGTCACACAATCTTGGATATTGAAGAGTTCGGGCCGAAGAGGGATGTTCAGGCCGAAGTGGTGTTCGGGCCGAAGTGGGATGTTCGGGCCGAAGTGGTGTTCGTGCCGAAGTGGTGTTCGGGCCGAAGTGGTGTTAGGGCCGAAGTTCAGTGTTCGGGCCGAGGATGATGTTCGGGCCGAGGTTGAAGTTCGGGTCGAGGTCGGAGTTCGGGCCGAGGTTGAAGTTCGGGCCGAAAATGAAGTTCGGGCCGGGAGTAGTGAAGAGTTCGGGCCGAACTTGTTCTTGGCAGTGACGAACGAACCAGCTATTTTGGTTACTCATGGGCGTGAAATGGACACCCGAGCTGAAAGTTATGAATATTTTAGTATAGCACATTTTGTCACACAAACTTGGATATTGAAGAGTTCCGGCCGAAGAGGGGTGTTCGGGCCGAAGTGGTGTTCGGGCCGAAGTGGGATGTTCGAGCCGAAGTGGTGTTCGGGCCGAAGTGGTGTTCGGGCCGAAGTTCGGTGTTCGGGCCGAGGATGATGTTCGGGCCGAGGTTGAAGTTCGAGCCGAGGTCGGAGTTTGGGCCGAGGTTGAAGTTCGGGTCGAGGTTGAAGTTCGGGTCGAAAATGAAGTTCGGGCCGGGAACAGTGAAGAGTTCGGGCCGAACTTGTTCTTGGCAGTGACGAACGAACAAGATATTTTTGTTACTCGTGGGCATGAAACGGACACCCGAGCTGAAAGTTATGAATGTTTTAGTATAGAACCTTTTGTCACACAATCTTGGATATTGAAGAGTTCGGGCCGAAGAGGGATGTTCGGGCCGAAGTGGTGTTCGGGCCGAAGTGGGATGTTCGGGCCGAAGTGGTGTTCGGGCCGAAGTTCGGTGTTCGGGCCGAGGATGGTGTTCGGGCCGAGGATGATGTTCGGGCCGAGGTCGGAGTTTGGGCCGAGGTCGGAGTTCGGGCCGAGGTTGAAGTTCGGGCCGAGTTTGAAGTTCGGGCCGAAAATGAAGTTCGGGCCGGGAATAGTGAAGAGTTCGGGCCGAACTTGTTCTTGGCAGTGACGAACGAACCAGCTATTTTGGTTACTCGTGGGCGTGAAATGGACACCCGAGCTGAAAGTTATGAATATTTTAGTATAGCACATTTTGTCACACAATCTTGGATATTGAAGAGTTCCGGCCGAAGAGGGGTGTTCGGGCCGAAGTGGTGTTCGGGCCGAAGTGGGATGTTCGAGCCGAAGTGGTGTTCGGGCCGAAGTGGTGTTCGGGCCGAAGTTCGGTGTTCGGGCCGAGGATGATGTTCGGGCCGAGGTTGAAGTTCGAGCAGAGGTCGGAGTTTGGGCCGAGGTTGAAGTTCGGGCCGAGGTTGAAGTTCGGGTCGAAAATGAAGTTCGGGCCGGGAACAGTGAAGAGTTCGGGCCGAACTTGTTCTTGGCAGTGACGAACGAACCAGATATTCTCCTCTATCTGAGGCAATCACTACGAACATGCGCTAACCTCATATATCTCCTTGATCGACCTCTTATTCGGGCAAATTTTGGTTACTCGTGGGCATGAAACGAACACCCGAGCTGAAAGTTATGAATGTTTTAGTATAGAACCTTTTGTCACACAATCTTGGATATTGAAGAGTTCGGGCCGAAGAGGGATGTTCAGGCCGAAGTGGTGTTCGGGCCGAAGTGGGATGTTCGGGCCGAAGTGGTGTTCGTGCCGAAGTGGTGTTCGGGCCGAAGTGGTGTTAGGGCCGAAGTTCAGTGTTCGGGCCGAGGATGATGTTCGGGCCGAGGTTGAAGTTCGGGTCGAGGTCGGAGTTCGGGCCGAGGTTGAAGTTCGGGCCGAAAATGAAGTTCGGGCCGGGAGCAGTGAAGAGTTCGGGCCGAACTTGTTCTTGGCAGTGACGAACGAACCAGCTATTTTGGTTACTCATGGGCGTGAAATGGACACCCGAGCTGAAAGTTATGAATATTCTAGTATAGCACATTTTGTCACACAAACTTGGATATTGAAGAGTTCCGGCCGAAGAGGGGTGTTCGGGCCGAAGTGGTGTTCGGGCCGAAGTGGGATGTTCGAGCCGAAGTGGTGTTCGGGCCGAAGTGGTGTTCGGGCCGAAGTTCGGTGTTCGGGCCGAGGATGATGTTCGGGCCGAGGTTGAAGTTCGAGCCGAGGTCGGAGTTTGGGCCGAGGTTGAAGTTCGGGTCGAAAATGAAGTTCGGGCCGGGAACAGTGAAGAGTTCGGGCCGAACTTGTTCTTGGCAGTGACGAACGAACAAGATATTTTGGTTACTCGTGGGCATGAAACGGACACCCGAGCTGAAAGTTATGAATGTTTTAGTATAGAACCTTTTGTCACACAATCTTGGATATTGAAGAGTTCGGGCCGAAGAGGGATGTTCGGGCCGAAGTGGTGTTCGGGCCGAAGTGGGATGTTCGGGCCGAAGTGGTGTTCGGGCCGAAAATCGGTGTTCGGGCCGAGGATGGTGTTCGGGCCGAGGATGATGTTCGGGCCGAGGTCGGAGTTTGGGCCGAGGTCGGAGTTCGGGCCGAGGTTGAAGTTCGGGCCGAGGTTGAAGTTCGGGCCGAAAATGAAGTTCGGGCCGGGAATAGTGAAGAGTTCGGGCCGAACTTGTTCTTGGCAGTGACGAACGAACCAGCTATTTTGGTTACTCGTGGACGTGAAACGGACACCCGAGCTGAAAGTTATGAATGTTTTAGTATAGCACCTTTTGTCACACAATCTTAGATATTGAAGAGTTCGGGCCGAAGAGGGATGTTCGGGCCGAAGTGGTGTTCGGGCCGAAGTGGGATGTTCGCGCCAAAGTGGTGTTCGGGCCGAAGTGGTGTTCGGGCCGAAGTTCGGTGTTCGGGCCGAGGATGATGTTCGGGCCGAGGTTGAAGTTCGGGCCGAGGTCGGAGTTCGGGCCGAGGTTGAAGTTCGGGCCGAAAATAAAGTTCGGGCCGGGAACAGTGAAGAGTTCGAGCCGAACTTGTTTTTGGCAGTGACGAACGAACCAGCTATTTTGGTTACTCGTGGGCGTGAAACGGACACCCGAGCTGAAAGTTATGAATGTTTTAATATAGCACCTTTTGTCACACAATCTTCGATATTGAAGAGTTCGGGCCGAAGAGGGATGTTCGGGCCGAAGTGGTGTTCGGGCCGAAGTGGGATGTTCCGGCCGAAGTGGTGTTCCGGCCGAAGTGGTGTTCGGGCCGAAGTTCGGTGTTCGGGCCGAGGATGATGTTCGGGCCGAGGTTGAAGTTCGGGCCGAGGTCGGAGTTCGGGCCGAGGTTGAAGTTCGGGCCGAGGTTGAAGTTCGGGTCGAAAATGAAGTTCGGGCCTGGAACAGTGAAGAGTTCGGGCCGAACTTGTTCTTGGCAGTTTGGTTACTCATGGGCGTGAAACAGACACCCGAGCTGAAAGTTATGAATGTTTTAGTATAGCACCTATTGTCACACAATCTTGGATATTGAAGAGTTCGGGCCAAAGAGGGATGTTCGGGCCGAAGTGGTGTTCGGGCCGAAGTGGGATGTTCGGGCTGAAGTGGTGTTCGTGCCGAAGTTCGGAGTTCGGGCCGAGGTTGAAGTTCGGGCCGAGGTTGAAGTTCGGGCCGAAAATGAAGCTCGGGCCGGGAACAGTGAAGAGTTCGGGCCGAACTTGTTCTTGGCAGTGACGAACGAACCAGCTATTTTGGTTACTCGTGGGCATGAAACGGACAACCGAGCTGAAATTTATGAATGTTTTAGTATAGCACATATTGTCACACAATCTTGGATATTGAAGAGTTCGGGCCGAAGAGGGATGTTCGGGCCGAAGTGGTGTTCGGGCCGAAGTGGGATGTTCAGGCCGAAGTGGTGTTCGGGCCGAAGTTCGGTGTTCGGGCCGAGGATGGTGTTCGGGCCGAGGATGATGTTCGGGCCGAGGTCGGAGTTCGGGCCGAGGTCGGAGTTCGGGCCGAGGTTGAAGTTCGGGCCGAGGTTGAAGTTCGGGCCGAAAATGAAGTTCAGGCCGCGAATAGTGAAAAGTTCGGGCCGAACTTGTTCTTGGCAGTGACGAACGAACCAGCTATTTTGGTTACTCGTGGGCGTGAAACGGACACCCGAGCTGAAAGTTATGAATGTTTTAGTATAGCACCTTTTGTCACACAATCTTGGATATTGAAGAGTTCGGGCCGAAGAGGGATGTTCGGGCCGAAGTGGTGTTCGGGCCGAAGTGGGATGTTCGGGCCGAAGTGGTGTTCGGGCCGAAGTTCGGTGTTCGGGCCGAGGATGGTGTTCGGGCCGAGGATGATGTTCGGGCCGAGGTCGGAGTTCGGGCCGAGGTCGGAGTTCGGGCCGAGGTTGAAGTTCGGGCCGAAAATGAAGTTCGGGCCAGGAACAGTGAAGAGTTCGGGCCGAACTTGTTCTTGGCAGTGACGAACGAACCAGTTATTTATGTTACTCGTGGGCGTGAAACGGACACCCGAGCTGAAAGTTATGGATGTTTTAGTATAGCACCTATTGTCACACAATCTTGGATATTGAAGAGTTCGGGCCGAAGAGGGATGTTCGGGCCGAAGTGGTGTTCGGGCCGAAACGGGATGTTCGGGCCGAAGTGGTGTTCGGGCCGAAGTTCGGTGTTCGGGCCGAGGATGGTGTTCGGGCCGAGGATGATGTTCGGGCCTTGGTCGGAGTTCGGGTCGAGGTCGGAGTTCTGGCCGAGGTTGAAGTTCGGGTCTGTTAAGGCAAAAAGCCTTGCCCCTTTGGATCTTAAGATAACAAAAAAACCTAGACTAGCTTTGATTAATATGTAGAATAATATAGCTAAGTTTAGGTCTGATACTGGGTGATCAGTATTGGAACTCTGTATCAGTACTCAGTATCAGATAGTGATACTGAGTACAAGGACTGAGTAGAAGGACTGAGTTACCATATGTAACGGACTAAGATCAAATCCCTTGATCTTAGTCAATTTCCTATCTTAGTCCTTCGGTTACTCTTTTGCTCTTTATGTAAGATCTCTATATCGTTATAAATAGAGATCATCTTGCAAAGTAGAACTTATCAATTCACTTTACACTTTCATACCTTTTGTAATTGATCAGTGGTCTTGTTATTCCGCAACAAGCCACACTTAGTGGAATTATACATTTGACTCATATCTTGTTCTTATACAATATTTGTCTTAGAGTTATAATTTACCAATCAATTAACCAACTAAACCAGGGTGTTGTGACCTAACAACTGGTATCAGAGCAGGCTAAATAAACTCTTATTTAGTCGATCTATAACCCTGGCAGCCATTCCTTATACTTATCCTTCACTTACTCCAAAATAAAAAATGTCTACCATTGTTGCACCAATTATGTCTGGAAAGGGAGTACCCATCTTTGATGGTAAAGACTTCCATCAATGGAAGCTAAAAGCTCAGTGGTATCTCGAATCCATTCATCATGAAATGCTCACTGTGCTAAATGATGGTCCTATCATCCCACAATCTGTGGAACCCGTTGCTGCTACTGATGATGCTCCTGAGAGCATAAGGACAGTTCCAAAACTGAAACACACCTGGACTGATACTGACCGTCAGTTATTCAGTCTAGACTCAAGAGCAAAGGGAGTGATTGGTAATGTTGTTACCAAAGAAATACTTAATGCAATTATGAAATTGCCAACAGCAAAGGCTATGTGGGATAGTCTATCAGTCACCTATGAAGGCACAGCAAAGGTGAAGTTGCAAAGAAAAAGCAACATGAGAAGGAAATATGAAAACTTCTTCTCAACTCCTAATGAAGACATCACCACTCACTATAACAGGTTCAATACTGTTATCCATGATTTAATCAGTGTAGGCATTGTGAAAGAGGAAGGAGAGCTTGTTCAAAAGTTCCTGGATAGTCTTCCTCAACAATTTCTTGACATGACAAACTATGTCAATGCTGCTAACAACATTGAGTCATACACTATTCAAACTTTGTTTGGTCTAATGTTGAATCATGAGGAGAATAATGCTGCAAGACTGATCAACTGGAAGAAAACTGACAAGTCTTCCACTGGCATGGCTCTAGTTGTGCAACAGGCCTATACTGTGACTGAGCCATATGAACCAGAAGTTGATCTAGCTGATGCTGAGACAGAAGAGCTTGAAACTCAAATGGCTCTTATGTCTATGAAGCTGGATCAGTTGAAGAAGAAGAGGCTTGGTGTTAGCTCTTCTAATACTGACCCAAGATCAGGTCTTTGCTAGAGGTGTGGAAAGCCTGGACATATTGCTGCAAATTGTCATACCAAGTCTTCTGAGACTGACCAAAATGACAAAATTGCATACCGAGCAAAGAGGTATAGAGACAAGTATGTCAAACTGATGAACTGGGGCAAGGGCAAGAGGGCAGAAGGGAATGGAGCACCTCATCAAGCACTATACTCTGAAGCTTGGATGGATGAGGACATAAGTGATAATGAGGAAGAGATTGAGAATAAAGCCTTTATGGCTTTCACTGAAGATGATTTGAAGAGCTCCTTTGAAAAGGATATCAAAGAGGCTGAGAGGATGAGTGTTCATACTGATTGGGATTCCACTCAGTTGTACAAGGTAAGTTCCTTTCAAACTTATTCAGTGAATGAAAAAACTAAGATTTTTGAGTATATGATTGTTGATCTTAAAACTTATGTACAAAAAGAAAAAGCTTTAAAATTAACAATTCAAGAACTTGAAAGGGTAAATAATGAAAACTTAGATAAATTAGCAAAGTATAAAGATTTAGAACTAAACCTTTCAGATTTAAAGGACATTAACCAAAGATTAGCTGATAAAGCTCACTTACACAAACTTGAAAAAGAAAAATTTGAAAAACAGTGTAAATCTTGGGGAAATGCTTCAATAAAATTAAATAAATGTTTATATCAACAATTTACAGAAAATGTGAGGGTTGCACTTGGTGTTGATCCTCAATTTAAAAATAGGAATAATTTTGCTGATTTATTTGAAGAATTTTCTAATATGAACCCTATTAAATTTATAAAAGCTAAAACGTTTTGTGAAGTTGGATGTCAAACCGAGTCAGATGATGAGGAAAATGAAATTTTAGAAAAACCTATTGGTCCCTCCATCTGCTCAAAGTGCTATACCGAGCTACAAGAACCCAGTATTGAATTTTCTATAAAAGAAATTTCTGATACTGAGCTCCAAATAGATCAGTATGACACTTCTGCTGTTCCACCTTTTGAATTATTATTTAATACAACAACTTTTGAATTATATAATGATAATAAGACAACTTCTATCTCCAATGTTTCATCTAATACAGAAGTTGCAGGAACAGAAACATCATATACTGAGAAATCTAAAGAACCTGTTAAAGTTGTTTCTTCAAAACATGATAAACAAAAAACAACTTCAACCTGGTCCACAGTTGGTAGAAACAAGAAGTCTTACACTAATAAAATTAGAAAGACTTCTATGCCAAATAAAAAGAAGCAATCAGATCCACCACCCTTTAAACCAGTAAAACAAAATGTTAAAACACCTATTAAAAATGACAAAAATAACATTTTAAAAACACTTGGTGATCAGGTCAAATCTTTAAGTAAACAATTTGCAAAACTTGTTCATACTGATCTACCAAAAGTGCAACATTTTTCTAAAATACCTTATGAAAATATGTTTAGAAATAGACCTAGAAAATGTTATAGGTGTCATCATACTGGTCATAAGGGAGATGAATACTGGACTGATCTCTCAAGTCCTAGGTACTCAGTACCAAAGAAAAGGAGAGAAACTAAGTCAGTATCACCGAAGAAAACCTCAAAAGTTTTCACCGAAGTGATACTGACCTCTCCACATAAAGAGATCAAGTCCAAATATGTTTATCCCACCAAAGGTCCCATTCAAAAATGGGTTCCTAAAAAGAACTAACTCTTATTTTGTGTCTTGTGCAGGGTGACAGAAAATGGTATTTAGATAGTGGCTGCTCAAGACACATGACAGGCAGTATGGAATACCTTCTCAATTATACTCCAGAGAAGGGTCCTTCTGTTAAATTTGGAGATGACTCGGTGGGAAAGACAAGAGGTTATGGTGTGATCAAGGCAGGCAACATAACTTTTAAAAGAGTTGCCTATGTAGAGGGTCTTAAACACAATCTGCTCAGTATCAGCCAGATGTGTGATGATGACAATGAAGCTCGATTCAGGAAGGTTGCAGGAATCATCTACAATGATAAAGGCCAACATGTACTCATTGCTAGAAGAGAAAAAGATGTATATGTGGTCAACCTATCTGAAATAGACCCAACTATTCGAGTATGCCTGCTTTCTAAAGTCAAGCCAGAATTGCATTGGCTATGGCACAAGAAACTATCTCACATCAACTTTAGAAATATCAACGAGCTCAGTATGAAGAAACTGGTGAGAGGGTTGCCCACTATTACTTATTCAAAAGATAAGTTATGCTCAGCATGTGAAATGGGCAAGCAGAAGAATAGTTCATTCAAGTCTAAAGTCAATCATTCCATTAATGAACCTCTTACTATGATACATATGGATCTTTTTGGCCCCATCAGCACACCATCTTTGGCCAAAAAGATCTATACTCTAGTCTTGGTTGATGAATTTTCAAGATATACTTGGGTCATCTTCCTCAAGACTAAGTCAGATGCAACAACAGAAATCATTGCCTTTATAAAAAGAGAGGAACTTCAAAAAGGCAACAAGGTCAAGCAACTTAGAAGTGACCATGGTACTGAGTTTAAGAACTCAGTATTAGCCGATTTCTGTGAAGAAAAAGGAATCATTCATAACTTCTCTGCAGCCTACACACCACAACAAAATGGTGTTGTAGAAAGAAAGAATAGAACACTGATTGAAGCTGCAAGAACTTTATTATGCCATGTTGGACTGGCACTGAGTTTCTGGGCTGAAGCTGTAAACTGTGCAAACTTCACTCAGAATAGAGCCGATATCGGCCAAAGACATCTGAAGACTCCATATGAGTTATACAATGGCAAGATTCCTAATGTGGAATACTTCCACATCTTTGGGAGTAAATGCTTTGTACTCAGTACAAAACAAAATCTCAACAAATTTGCTCCCAAAGCAAATGTAGGTGTGTTAATGGGCTACTCTCCACACTCTAAAGACTTCAGAGTGTACATCATCTCAACCAAGGTGATTATAGAATCTATTCATGTCACCTTTGATGAAGATCAGAATGAGCATTCTACCTCAGCAAGTGAAGACATAAGTGGCTTAGATATTTTATGGAATCCAGAAAACTCCATTGCTGAACAGCCCAAGTTTCATCCACACTTTATTCCCAATAATTTTGATGAAACTGATCAAGTTCAAACTCAGTATCACTCAACTGCGACTAATACTGAGGTTCCCATAATAGAGGACCTCCATACTGAGTTTCCAACTAATGATCTGAACCACTCTACCTATGAAGAAGGTGAAACATCCAACACTTCATAAGAATCCACATCAACTCTGCAAAATGAAGATGAACAGCAACCTGCGCTGTCTAATACTGACCAGAATTCCACTCAGTATCAGACACAAGACACACCAAATCAACAAGATATTGTTGATCCTATTTCAAATGCTTCTCTAGGAAACAATTTAAGGGAACACAGAGACCATCCACACTCAAACATTATTGGTCCTATTGAAGAAGGTGTCCAAATAAGAAGAAAATTAGAATTTCCAACCCAAGCAACTGCAAATTTTTGTTTCTTCTCAAGTTTCCTATCTACCATTGAACCAAAGAAAGATGATGACGCTTTATTAGATGAAGATTGGGTAGAGGCTATGCAAGAAGAGCTCACAGAGTTTGAGAGAAACAAAGTTTGGAACTTAGTACCACCTCCTACTGGCAAAACTATTATTGGTACTAAGTGGGTGTTCAGAAACAAGATGGACAAGGATGGTGTTGTCATCAGAAACAAAGCAAGGTTAGTTGCTCAAGGTTACAGGCAAGAAGAAGGCATTGACTATGATGGCCCTTGAACCATGATAACTACTAGCCATGACCAAAAAGCCTATAAATATCCATTTTACAAGTAACAGGTGTCCATAATCCATAAACATGGCCCTTGAACCATTAAAAATACTAGATGTCCATAACTCATACCGATGGCCCTTGAACCATCATTATTACTAGCCATCACCAAATGGCCTATAAATATCCATTATACAAGTAATAGGTGTCCATAACCCATAACCATGACCCTTGAACCAATATAACCACTAAATGTACATAACTCACACTGATGGCCCTTGAACAATTATAACTACAATCCACGACCCAATACCCTATAGATATCCATTTTACAAGTAATAGGTATCCATAACCCATAACCATGGCCCTTGAACCATTATAACCACTAGATGTCCATAACTCATACCGATGGCCCTTGAACCATCATAACTACTAGCCATGACCAAATAGCCTATAAATATCCATTTTACAAGTAATAGGTGTCCATAACCCATAACCATGACCCTTGGACCATTATAACCACTAGATGTCCATAACTCATACTGATGGCCCTTGAACCATTATAACTACTAGCCATGACCCAATACCCTATAGATATCCATTTTACAAGTAATAGGTGTCCATAACCCATAACCATGGCGCTTGAACCATTATAACCACTAGATGTCCATAACTCATACCGATGGCCCTTGAACCATCATAACTACTAGCCATGACCAAATAGCATATAAATATCCATTTTACATATAATAGGTGTCCATAACCCATAACCATGGCCCTTAAACCATAATAACCATTAGATGTCCATAACTCATACTGATGGTCCTTGAACCATTATAACTAATAGCCATGACCCAATACACTATAGATCTCCATTTTACAAGTAATAGGTGTCGATAACCCATAACCATGGCCCTTGAACCATTATAACCACTAGATGTCCATAACTCATACCGATGGCCCTTGAACCGTCATAACTACTAGCCATGACCAAATAGCCTTTAAATATCAATTTTACAAGTAATAGGTGTCCATAACCCATAACCATGGCCGATGAACCGTAATAACCACTATATGTCCATAACTCATATTGATGGCCCTTGAACCATTATAACTACTAGCCATGACCCAATACCCTATAGATATCCATTTTACAAGTAATAGGTGTCCATAACCCATAACCATGGCCCTTGGACCATTATAACAACTAGATGTCGATAACCCATAACCGGTTTCCATTGAACCATAATAACTACTAGCCATGACCAAATAGCCTGTAAATATCCATTTTACAAGTAATAGGTGTCCATAACTCATAACCATGGCCCTTGAACCATAATAACCACTAGATGTCCATAATCATACTGATGGCCCTTGAACCATTATAACTAATAGCCATTACCCAATACCCTATAGATATCCATTTTACAAGTAATAGGTGTCCATAACCCATAACCATGGCCCTTGAACCATTATAACCACTAGATGTCCATAACTCATACCGATGGCCCTTGAACCATCAGAACTACTAGCCATGACCAAAAAGCCTATAAATATCCATTTTACAATTAATAGGTGTCCATAATCCATAAACATGGCCCTTGAACCATTATAACCACTAGATGTCCATAACTCATACCGATGGCCCTTGAACCATCATAACTACTAGCCATGACCAAATAGCCTATAAATATCAATTTTACAAGTAATAGGTGTCCATAACCCATAACCATGGCCCATGAACCATAATAACCACTATATGTCCATAACTCATACTGATGGCCCTTGAACCATTATAACTACTAGCCATGACCCAATACCCTATAGATATCCATTTTACAAGTAATAGGTGTCCATAACCCATAACCATGGCCCTTGGACCATTATAACCACTAGATGTCTTTAACCCATAACCGATTTCCCTTGAACCATAATAACTACTAGCCATGACCAAAGATCCTGTAAATATCCATTTTACAAGTAATATGTGTCCATAACCCATAACCATGGCCCTTGAACCATTATAACCACTAGATGTCCATAACTCATACCGATGGCCCTTGAACCATCATAACTACTAGCCATGACCAAATAGCCTATAAATATCCATTTTACAAGTAATAGGTGTCCATAACCCATAACCATGACCCTTGGACCATTATAACCACTAGATGTCCATAACTCATACCGATGGCCCTTGAACCATCATAACTACTAGCCATGACCAAGTAGCATATAAATATCCATTTTACATATAATAGGTGTCCATAACCCATAACCATGGCCCTTAAACCATAATAACCATTAGATGTCCATAACTCATACTGATGGTCCTTGAACCATTATAACTAATAGCCATGACCCAATACACTATAGATCTCCATTTTACAAGTAATAGGTGTCCATAACCCATAACCATGGCCCTTGAACCATTATAACCACTAGATGTCCATAACTCATACCGATGGCCCTTGAACCGTCATAACTACTAGCCATGACCAAATAGCCTATAAATATCAATTTTACAAGTAATAAGTGTCCATAACCCATAACCATGGCCGATGAACCATAATAACCACTATATGTCCATAACTCATACTGATGGCCCTTGAACCATTATAACGACTAGCCATGACCCAATACCCTATAGATATCCATTTTACAAGTAATAGGTGTCCATAACCCATAACCATGGCCCTTGGACCATTATAACAACTAGATGTCGATAACCCATAACCGATTTCCCTTGAACCATAATAACTACTAGCCATGACCAAATAGCCTGTAAATATCCATTTTACAAGTAATAGGTGTCCATAACTCATAACCATGGCCCTTGAACCATAATAACCACAAGATGTCCATAATCATACTGATGGCCCTTGAACCATTATAACTAATAGCCATTACCCAATACCCTATAGATATCCATTTTACAAGTAATAGGTGTCCATAACCCATAACCATGGCCCTTGAACCATTATAACCACTAGATGTCCATAACTCATACCGATGGCCCTTGAACCATCAGAACTACTAGCCATGACCAAAAAGCCTATAAATATCCATTTTTACAAGTAATAGGTGTCCATAATCCATAAACATGGCCCTTGAACCATTATAACCACTAGATGTCCATAACTCATACCGATGGACCTTGAACCATCATAACTACAAGCCATGACCAAATAGCCTATAAATATCAATTTTACAAGTAATAGGTGTCCATAACCCATAACCATGGCCCATGAACCATAATAACCACTATATGTCCATAACTCATACTGATGGCCCTTGAACCATTATAACTACTAGCCATGACCCAATACCCTATAGATATCCATTTTACAAGTAACAGGTGTCCATAACCCATAACCATGGCCCTTGGACCATTATAACAACTAGATGTCGATAACCCATAACCGATTTCCCTTGAACCATAATAACTACTAGCCATGACCAAATAGCCTGTAAATATCCATTTTACAAGTAATAGGTGTCCATAACTCATAACCATGTCCCTTGAACCATAATAACCACTAGATGTCCATAATCATACTGATGGCCCTTGAACCATTATAACTAATAGCCATTACCCAATACCCTATAGATATCCATTTTACAAGTAATAGGTGTCCATAACCCATAACCATGGCCCTTGAACCATTATAACCACTAGATGTCCATAACTCATACCGATGGCCCTTGAACCATCAGAACTACTAGCCATGACCAAAAAGCCTATAAATATCCATTTTACAAGTAATAGGTGTCCATAATCCATAAACATGGCCCTTGAACCATTATAACCACTAGATGTCCATAACTCATACCGATGGCCCCTGAACCATCATAACTACTAGCCATGACCAAATAGCCTATAAATATCAATTTTACAAGTAATAGGTGTCCATAACCCATAACCATGGCCCATGAACCATAATAACCACTATATGTCCATAACTCATACTGATGGCCCTTGAACCATTATAACTACTAGCCATGACCCAATACCCTATAGATATCTATTTTACAAGTAATAGGTGTCCATAACCCATAACCATGGCCCTTGGACCATTATAACCACTAGATGTCGATAACCCATAACCGATTTCCCTTGAACCATAATAACTACTAGCCATGACCAAATAGCCTGTAAATATCCATTTTACAAGTAATAGGTGTCCATAACCCATAACCATGGCCCTTGAAACATTGTAACCACTAGATGTCCATAACTCATACCGATGGCCCTTGAACCATCATAACTACTAGCCATGACCAAATAGCCTATAAATATCCATTTTACAAGTAATAGGTGTCCATAACCCATTACCATGACCCTTGGACCATTATAACCACTAGATGTCCATAACTCATACCGATGGCCCTTGAACCATCATAACTACTAGCCATGACCAAATAGCATATAAATATCCATTTTACATATAATAGGTGTCCATAACCCATAACCATTGCCCTTAAACCATAATAACCATTAGATGTCCATAACTCATACTGATGGTCTTTGAACCATTATAACTAATAGCCATGACCCAATACACTATAGATCTCCATTTTACAAGTAATAGGTGTCCATAACCCATAACCATGGCCCTTGAACCATTATAACCACTAAATGTCCATAACTCATACCGATGGCCCTTGAACCGTCATAACTACTAGCCATGACTAAATAGCCTATAAATATCAATTTTACAAGTAATAGGTGTCCATAACCCATAACCATGGCCGATGAACCATAATAACCACTATATGTCCATAACTCATACTGGTGGCCCTTGAACCATTATAACTACTAGCCATGACCCAATACCCTATAGATATCCATTTTACAAGTAATAGGTGTCCATAACCCATAACCATGGCCCTTGGACCATTATAACAACTAGATGTCGATAACCCATAACCGATTTCCCTTGAACCATAATAACTACTAGCCATGACCAAATAGCCTGTAAATATCCATTTTACAAGTAATATGTGTCCATAACTCATAACCATGGCCCTTGAACCATAATAACCACTAGATGTCCATAATCATACTGATGGCCCTTGAACCATTATAACTAATAGCCATTACCCAATACCCTATAGATATCCATTTTACAAGTAATAGGTGTCCATAACCCATAACCATGGCCCTTGAACCATTATAACCACTAGATGTCCATAACTCATACCGATGGCCCTTGAACCATCAGAACTACTAGCCATGACCAAAAAGCCTATAAATATCCATTTTACAAGTAATAGGTGTCCATAATCCATAAACATGGCCCTTGAACCATTATAACCACTAGATGTCCATAACTCATACCGATGGCCCTTGAACCATCATAACTACTAGCCATGACCAAATAGCCTATATATATCAATTTTACAAGTAATAGGTGTCCATAACCCATAACCATGGCCCATGAACCATAATAACCACTATATGTCCATAACTCATACTGATGGCCCTTGAACCATTATAACTACTAGCCATGACCCAATACCCTATAGATATCCATTTTAAGAGTAATAGGTGTCCATAACCCATAACCATGGCCCTTGGACCATTATAACAACTAGATGTCGATAACCCATAACCGATTTCCCTTGAACCATAATAACTACTAGCCATGACCAAATAGCCTGTAAATATCCATTTTACAAGTAATAGGTGTCCATAACTCATAACCATGGCCCTTGAACCATAATAACCACTAGATGTCCATAATCATACTGATGGCCCTTGAACCATTATAACTAATAGCCATTACCCAATACCCTATAGATATCCATTTTACAAGTAATAGGTGTCCATAACCCATAACCATGGCCCTTGAACCATTATAACCACTAGATGTCCATAACTCATACCGATGGCCCTTGAACCATCAGAACTACTAGCCATGACCAAAAAGCCTATAAATATCCATTTTACAAGTAATAGGTGTCCATAATCCATAAACATGGCCCTTGAACCATTATAACCACTAGATGTCCATAACTCATACCGATGGCCCTTGAACCATCATAACTACTAGCCATGACCAAATAGCCTATAAATATCAATTTTACAAGTAATAGGTGTCCATAACCCATAACCATGGCCCATGAACCATAATAACCACTATATGTCCATAACTCATACTGATGGCCCTTGAACCATTATAACTACTAGCCATGACCCAATACCCTATAGATATCCATTTTACAAGTAATAGGTGTCCATAACCCATAACCATGGCCCTTGGACCATTATAACCACTAGATGTCGATAACCCATAACCGATTTCCCTTGAACCATAATAACTACTAGCCATGACCAAATAGCCTGTAAATATCCATTTTACAAGTAATAGGTGTCCATAACCCATAACCATGGCCCTTGAACCATTATAACCACTAGATGTCCATAACTCATACCGATGGCCCTTGAACCATCATAACTACTAGCCATAACCAAATAGCCTATAAATATCAATTTTACGAGTAATAGTTGTCCATAACCCATAACCATGGCCCTTGAACCATAATAACCACTATATGTCCATAACTCATACCGATGGCCCTTGAACCATTATAACTACTAGATATCCATAACTCATACCGATGGCCCTTGAACCATCGTAACTACTAGCCATGACCAAATAGCCTATAAATATCCATTTTACAAGTAATAGGTGTCCATAACCCATAACCATGGCCCTTGAACCATAATAACCACTAGATGTCCATAATCACACTGATGGCCCTTGAACCATTATAACTAATAGCCATTACCTAATACCCTATAGAAATCCATTTTACAAGTAATAGGTGTCCATAACCCATAACCATGGCCCTTGAACCAATATAACCACTAGATGTCCATAACTCATACCGATGGCCCTTGAACCATCATAACTACTAACCATGACCAAAAAGCCTATAAATTTCCATTTTACAAGTAATAGGTGTCCATAACCCATAACCATGGCGCTTGAACCATTATAACCACTAGATGTCCATAACTCATACCGATGGCCCTTGAACCATCATAACTACTAGCCATGACCAAAAAGCCTATAAATATCCATTTTACAAGTAATAGGTGTCCATAACCCATAACCATGGCCCTTGAACCATAATAACCACTATATGTCCATAACTCATACCGATGGCCCTTGAACCATTATAACTACTAGATGTCCATAACTCATACCGATGGCCCTTGAACCATTCTAACTACTAGCCATGACCCAATAGCCTATAAATATCCATTTTACAAGTAATAGGTGTCCATAACTCATAACCATGGCCCTTGAACCATAATAACCACTAGATGTCCATAATCATACTGATGGCCCTTGAACCATTATACCAATAGCCATTACCCAATAACCTATAGATATCCATTTTACAAGTAATAGGTGTCCATAACCCATAACCATGGCCCTTGAACCATTATAAACACTAGATGTCCATAACTCATACCGATGGCCCTTGAACCATCAGAACTACTAGCCATGACCAAAAAGCCTATAAATATCCATTTTACAAGTAATAGGTGTCCATAATCCATAAACATGGCCCTTGAACCATTATAACCACTAGATGTCCATAACTCATACCGATGGCCCTTGAACCATCATAACTACTAGCCATGACCAAAAAGCCTATACATATCCATTTTACAAGTAATAGGTGTCCATAACCCATAACCATGGCCCTTGAACAATAATAACCACTATATGTCCATAACTCATATCGATGGCCCTTGAACCATTATAACTACTAGATGTCCATAACTCATACCGATGGCCCTTGAACCATTCTAACTACTAGCCATGACCCAATAGCCTATAAATATCCATTTTACAAGTAATAGGTGTCCATAACTCATAACCATGGCCCTTGAACCATAATAACCACTAGATGTCCATAATCATACTGATGGCCCTTGAACCATTATACCAATAGCCATTACCCAATACCCTATAGATATCCATTTTACAAGTAATAGGTGTCCATAAACCATAACCATGGCCCTTGAACCATTATAAACACTAGATGTCCATAACTCATACCGATGGCCCTTGAACCATCATAACTACTAGCCATGACCAAAAAGCCTATAAATATCCATTTTACAAGTAATAGGTGTCCATAATCCATAAACATGGCCCTTGAACCATTATAACCACTAGATGTCCATAACTCATACCGATGGCCCTTGAACCATCATAACTACTAGCCATAACCAAATAGCCTATAAATATCAATTTTACAAGTAATAGTTGTCCATAACCCATAACCATGGCCCTTAAACCATAATAACCACTATATGTCCATAACTCATACCGATGGCCCTTGAACCATTATAACTACTAGATGTCCATAACTCATACCGATGGCCCTTGAACCATCGTAACTACTAGCCATGACCAAATAGCCTATAAATATCCATTTTACAAGTAATAGGTGTCCATAACCCATAACCATGGCCCTTGAACCATAATAACCACTAGATGTCCATAATCATACTGATGGCCCTTGAACCATTATACCAATAGCCATTACCCAATACCCTATAGATATCCATTTTACAAGTAATAGGTGTCCATAACCCATAACCATGGCCCTTGGACCATTATAACCACTAGATGTCGATAACCCGTAACCGATTTCCCTTGAACCATAATAACTACTAGCCATGACCAAATAGCCTGTAAATATCCATTTTACAAGTAATAGGTGTCCATAACCCATAACCATGGCCCTTGAACCATTATAACCACTAGATGTCCATAACTCATACCGATGGCCCTTGAACCATCATAACTACTAGCCATGACCAAATAGCCTATAAATATCAATTTTACAAGTAATAGTTGTCCATAACCCATAACCATGGCCCTTGAACCATAATAACCACTAGATGTCCATAACTCATACCGATGGCCCTTGAACCATCATAACTACTAGCCATGACCAAAAAAGCCTATAAATATCCATTTTACAAGTAATAGGTGTCCATAATCCATAACCATGGCCCTTGAACCATTATAACCACTAGATGTCCATAACTCATACCGATGGCCCTTGAACCATCATAACTACTAGCCATGACCAAATAGCCTATAAATATCAATTTTACAAGTAATAGGTGTCCATAACCCATAACCATGGCCCTTGAACCATAATAACCACTATATGTCCATAACTCATACTGATGGCCCTTGAACCATTATAACTACTAGATGTCCATAACTCATACCGATGGCCCTTGAACCATCATAACTACTAGCCATGACCAAATAGCCTATAAACATCAATTATACAAGTAATATGTGTCCATAACCCATAACCATGACCCTTGAACCATTATAACCACTAGATGTCCATAACTCATACTGATGGCCCTTGAACCATTCTAACTACTAGCCATGACCCAATACCCTATAGATATCCATTTTACAAGTAATAGGTGTCCATAACCCATAACCATGGCGCTTGAACCATTATAATCACTAGATGTCCATAACCCATAACCGATGGCCCTTGAACCATCATAACTACTAGGTATGACCAAATAGCCTATAAATATCAATTTTACAAGTAATAGTTGTCCATAACCCATAACCATGGCCCTTGAACCATTATAACCAATAGATGTCCATAACTCATACTGATGGCCCTTGAATCATCATAACTACTAGCCATGACCAAATAGCCTATAAATATCCATTTTAGAAGTAATAGGTGTCCATAACCCATAACCATGGCCCTTGAACCATTATAATCACTAGATGTCCATAACTCATACCGATGGCCCTTGAACCAGCATAACTACTAGCCATGACCAAATAGCCTGTAAATATCCATTTTACAAGTAATAGGTTACATAACCCATAACCATGGCCCTTGAACCATTATAACCACTAGATGTCCATAACTCATACCGATGGCCCTTGAACCATCATAACTACTAGGTATGACCAAATAGCCTATAAATATCAATTTTACAAGTAATAGTTGTCCATAACCCATAACCATGGCCCTTGAACCATTATAACCAATAGATGTCCATAACTCATACCGATGGCCCTTGAATCATCATAACTACTAGCCATGACCAAATAGCCTATAAATATCCATTTTAGAAGTAATAGGTGTCCATAACCCATAACCATGGCCCTTGAACCATTATAATCACTAGATGTCCATAACTCATACCGATGGCCCTTGAACCAGCATAACTACTAGCCATGACCAAATAGCCTATAAATATCAATTTTACAAGTAATAGGTGTCCATAACCCATAACCATGGCCCTTGAACCATTATAACCACTAGATGTCCATAACTCATACCGATGGCCCTTGAACCATCATAACTACTAGCCATGACCAAAAAACCTATAAATATCCATTTTACAAGAAATAGGTGTCCATAGCCCATAACCATGGCCCTTGAACCATAAAACCACTAGATGTCCATAACTCATACCGATGGCCCTTGAACCATTATAACTACTAGATGTCCATAACTCATACCGATGGCCCTTGAACCATCATAACTACTAGCCATGACAAAATAGCGTATAAATATCCATTATACAAGTAATAGGTGTCCATAACCCATAACCATGACCCTTGAACCATTATAACCACTAGATGTCCATAACTCATACTGATGGCCCTTGAACCATTAAAACTAATAGATGTCCATAACTCATACCGATGGCCCTTGAACCATCATAACTACTAGCCATGACCAAATAGCCTATAAATATCCATTAAATAAGTAATTGGTGTCCATAACCCATAACCATGACCCTTGAACCATTATAACCACTAGATGTCCATAACTCATACTGATGGCCCTTGAACCATTATAACTACTAGCCATGACGTAGATATCCATTTTACAAGTAATAGGTGTCCATAACCCATAACCATGGCGCTTGAACCATTATAACCACTAGATGTCCATAACTCATACCGATGGCCCTTGAACCATCATAACTACTAGCCATGACCAAATAGCCTATAAATATCCATTTTACAAGTAATAGGTGTCCATAACTCATAACCATGGCCCTTGAACCATAATAACCACTAGATGTCCATAATCATACTGATGGCCCTTGAACCATTATACCAATAGCCATTACCCAATACCCTATAGATATCCATTTTACAAGTAATAGGTGTCCATAACCCATAACCATGACCCTTGAACCATTATAAACACTAGATGTCCATAACTCATACCGATGGCCCTTGAACCATCAGAACTACTAGCCATGACCAAAAAGCCTATAAATATCCATTTTACAAGTAATAGGTGTCCATAATCCATAAACATGGCCCTTGAACCATTATAACCACTAGATGTCCATAACTCATACCGATGGCCCTTGAACCATCATAACTACTAGCCATGACCAAAAAGCCTATAAATATCCATTTTACAAGTAATAGGTGTCCATAACCCATAACCATGGCCCTTGAACCATAATAACCACTATATGTCCATAACTCATACCGATGGCCCTTGAACCATTATAACTACTAGATGTCCATAACTCATACCGATGGCCCTTGAACCATTCTAACTACTAGCCATGACCCAATAGCCTATAAATATCCATTTTACAAGTAATAGGTGTCCATAACTCATAACCATGGCCCTTGAACCATAATAACCACTAGATGTCCATAATCATACTGATGGCCCTTGAACCATTATACCAATAGCCATTACCCAATACCCTATAGATATCCATTTTACAAGTAATAGGTGTCCATAAACCATAACCATGGCCCTTGAACCATTATAAACACTAGATGTCCATAACTCATACCGATGGCCCTTGAACCATCATAACTACTAGCCATGACCAAAAAGCCTATAAATATCCATTTTACAAGTAATAGGTGTCCATAATCCATAAACATGGCCCTTGAACCATTATAACCACTAGATGTCCATAACTCATACCGATGGCCCTTGAACCATCATAACTACTAGCCATAACCAAATAGCCTATAAATATCAATTTTACAAGTAATAGTTGTCCATAACCCATAACCATGGCCCTTAAACCATAATAACCACTATATGTCCATAACTCATACCGATGGCCCTTGAACCATTATAACTACTAGATGTCCATAACTCATACCGATGGCCCTTGAACCATCGTAACTACTAGCCATGACCAAATAGCCTATAAATATCCATTTTACAAGTAATAGGTTTCCATAACCCATAACCATGGCCCTTGAACCATAATAACCACTAGATGTCCATAATCATACTGATGGCCCTTGAACCATTATACCAATAGCCATTACCCAATACCCTATAGATATCCATTTTACAAGTAATAGGTGTCCATAACCCATAACCATGGCCCTTGAACCATTATAAACACTAGATGTCCATAACTCATACCGATGGCCCTTGAACCATCATAACTACTAGCCATGACCAAATAGCCTATAAATATCAATTTTACAAGTAATAGGTGTCCGTAACCCATAACCATGGCCCATGAAACATAATAACCACTATATGTCCATAACTCATACTGATGGCCCTTGAACCATTATAACTACTAGCCATGACCCAATACCCTATAGATATCCATTTTACAAGTAATAGGTGTCCATAACCCATAACCATGGCCCTTGGACCATTATAACCACTAGATGTCGATAACCCGTAACCGATTTCCCTTGAACCATAATAACTACTAGCCATGACCAAATAGCCTGTAAATATCCATTTTACAAGTAATAGGTGTCCATAACCCATAACCATGGCCCTTGAACCATTATAACCACTAGATGTCCATAACTCATACCCATGGCCCTTGAACCATCATAACTACTAGCCATGACCAAATAGCCTATAAATATCAATTTTACAAGTAATAGTTGTCCATAACCCATAACCATGGCCCTTGAACCATAATAACCACTAGATGTCCATAACTCATACCGATGGCCCTTGAACCATCATAACTACTAGCCATGACCAAAAAGCCTATAAATATCCATTTTACAAGTAATAGGTGTCCATAATCCATAACCATGGCCCTTGAACCATTATAACCACTAGATGTCCATAACTCATACCGATGGCCCTTGAACCATCATAACTACTAGCCATGACCAAATAGCCTATAAATATCAATTTTACAAGTAATAGGTGTCCATAACCCATAACCATGGCCCTTGAACCATAATAACCACTATATGTCCATAACTCATACTGATGGCCCTTGAACCATTATAACTACTAGATGTCCATAACTCATACCGATGGCCCTTGAACCATCATAACTACTAGCCATGACCAAATAGCCTATAAACATCCATTATACAAGTAATATGTGTCCATAACCCATAACCATGACCCTTGAACCATTATAACCACTAGATGTCCATAACTCATACTGATGGCCCTTGAACCATTCTAACTACTAGCCATGACCCAATACCCTATAGATATCCATTTTACAAGTAATAGGTGTCCATAACCCATAACCATGGCGCTTGAACCATTATAATCACTAGATGTCCATAACCCATAACCGATGGCCCTTGAACCATAATAACTACTAGCCATGACCAAATAGCCTGTAAATATCCATTTTACAAGTAATAGGTGTCCATAACCCATAACCATGGCCCTTGAGCCATTATAACCACTAGATGTCCATAACTCATATCGATGGCCCTTGAACCATCATAACTACTATGTATGACCAAATAGCCTATAAATATCAATTTTACAAGTAATAGTTGTCCATAACCCATAACCATGGCCCTTGAACCGGTATAACCAATAGATGTCCATAACTCATACCGATGGCCCTTGAATCATCATAACTACTAGCCATGACCAAATAGCCTATAAATATCCATTTTAGAAGTAATAGGTGTCCATAACCCATAACCATGGCCCTTGAACCATTATAATCACTAGATGTCCATAACTCATACCGATGGCCCTTGAACCATCATAACTACTAGCCATGACCAAATAGCCTATAAATATCAATTTTACAAGTAATAGGTGTCCATAACCCATAACCATGGCCCTTGAACCATTATAACCACTAGATGTCCATAACTCATACCGATGGCCCTTGAACCATCATAACTACTAGCCATGACCAAAAAACCTATAAATATCCATTTTACAAGTAATAGGTGTCCATAGCCCATAACCATGGCCCTTGAACCATAAAACCACTAGATGTCCATAACTCATACCGATGGCCCTTGAACCATTATAACTACTAGATGTCCATAACTCATACCGATGGCCCTTGAACCATCATAACTACTAGCCATGACAAAATAGCGTATAAATATCCATTATACAAGTAATAGGTGTCCATAACCCATAACCATGACCCTTGAACCATTATAACCACTAGATGTCCATAACTCATACTGATGGCCCTTGAACCATTAAAACTAATAGATGTCCATAACTCATACCGATGGCCCTTGAACCATCATAACTACTAGCCATGACCAAATAGCCTATAAATATCCATTAAATAAGTAATTGGTGTCCATAACCCATAACCATGACCCTTGAACCATTATAACCACTAGATGTCCATAACTCATACTGATGGCCCTTGAACCATTATAACTACTAGCCATGACGTAGATATCCATTTTACAAGTAATAGGTGTCCATAACCCATAACCATGGCGCTTGAACCATTATAACCACTAGATGTCCATAACTCATACCGATGGCCCTTGAACCATCATAACTACTAGCCATGACCAAATAGCCTATAAATATCCATTTTACAAGTAATAGGTGTCCATAACCCATAACCATGGCCCTTGAACCATTATAACCACTAGATGTCCATAACTGATACCGATGGCCCTTGAACCATCATAACTAATAGCCTTGACCAAATAGCCTATAAATATCAATTTTACAAGTAATAGGTGTCCATAACCCATAACCATGGCCCTTGAACCATAATAATCACTATATGTCCTTAACTCATACCGATGGCCCTTGAACCATTATAACTACTAGATGTCCATAACTCATACTGATGGCCTTCGAACCATCATAACTACTAGCCATGACCAAATAGCCTATAAATATCCATTTTACAAGTAATAGGTGTCCATAACCCATAACCATGGCCCTTGAACCATTATAACCACTAGATGTCCATAACTCATACCGATGGCCCTTGAACCATCATAACTACTAGCCATGACCAAATAGCCTATAAATATCAATTTTACAAGTAATAGGTGTCCATAACCCATAACCATGGCCCTTGAACCATTATAACCACTAGATGTCCATAACTCATACCGATGGCCCTTGAACCATCATAACTACTAGCCATGACTAAAAAACCTATAAATATCCATTTTACAAGAAATAGGTGTCCATAGCCCATAACCATGGCCCTTGAACCATTAAAACCACTAGATGTCCATAACTCATACCGATGGCCCTTGAACCATTATAACTACTAGATGTCCATAACTCATACCAATGGCCCTAGAACCATCATAACTACTAGCCATGACAAAATAGCGTATAAATATCCATTATACAAGTAATAGGTGTCCATAACCCATAACCATGACCCTTGAACCATTATAACCACTATATGTCCATAACTCATACTGATAGCCCTTGAACCATTATAACTACTAGCCATGAACCAATACCCTATAGATATCCATTTTACTAGTAATAGGTGTCCATAACCCATAACCATGGCGCTTGAACCATTATAACCACTAGATGTCCATAACTCATACCGATGGCCCTTGAACCATCATAACTACTAGCCATGACCAAATAGCCTATAAATATCCATTTTACAAGTAATAGGTGTCCATAACCCATAACCATGGCCCTTGACCATTATAACCACTAGATGTCCATAACTCATACTGATGGCCCTTGAACCATCATAACTACTAGCAATGACCAAAAAGCCTATAAATATCCATTTTACAAGTAATAGGTGTCCATAACCCATAACCATGGCCCTTGAACCATTATAACCACTAGATGTCCATAACTCATACCGATGGCCCTTGAACCATCATAACTACTAACCATGACCAAATAGCCTATAAATATCCATTTTACAAGTAATAGGTGTCCATAACCCATAACCATGGCCCTTGAACCATAATAACCACTATATGTCCATATCTCATACTGATGGCCCTTGAACCATTATAACTACTAGATGTCCATAACTCATACCGATGGCCCTTGAACCATCATAACTACTAGCCATGACCAAAGAGCCTATAAATATACATTATACAAGTAATAGGTGTCCATAACCCATAACCATGACCCTTGAACCATTATAACCACTAGATGTCCATAACTCATACTGATGGCCCTTGAACCATTCTATCAACTAGCCATGACCCGATACCCGATAGATATCCATTTTACAAGTAATAGGTGTCCATAACCCATAACCATGGCCCTTGAACCATTATAACCACTAGATGTCCATAACTCATACCGATGGCCCTTGAACCATCATAACTACTAGCCATGACCAAATAGCCTATAAATATCCATTATACAAGTAATAGGTGTCCATAACCCATAACCATGACCCTTGAACCATTATAACCACTAGATGTCCATAACTCATACTGATGGCCCTTGAACCATTCTATCTACTAGCCATGACCCGATACCCTATAGATATCCATTTTACAAGTAATAGGTGTCCATAACCTATAACCATGGCCCTTGAACCATTATAACCACTAGATCTCCATAACTCATACCGATGGCCCTTGAACCATCATAACTACTAGCCATGACCAAATAGCCTATAAATATCAATTTTACAAGTAATAGTTGTCCATAACCCATAACCATGGCCCTTGAACCATTATAACCACTTGATGTCCATAACTCATACCGATGGCCCTTGAACCATCATAACTACTAGCCGTGACCAAATAGCCTATAAATATCCATTATACAAGTAATAGGTGTCCATAACCCATAACCATGACCCTTGAACCATTATAACCACTAGATGTCCATAACTCATACTGATGGCCCTTGAACCATTCTATCTACTAGCCATGACCCGATACCCTATAGATATCCATTTTACAAGTAATAGGTGTCCATAACCTATAACCATGGCCCTTGAACCATTATAACCACTAGATCTCCATAACTCATACCGATGGCCCTTGAACCATCATAACTACTAGCCATGACCAAATAGCCTATAAATATCAATTTTACAAGTAATAGTTGTCCATAACCCATAACCATGGCCCTTGAACCATTATAACCACTTGATGTCCATAACTCATACCGATGGCCCTTGAACCATCATAACTACTAGCCGTGACCAAAGAGCCTATAAATATCCATTATACAAGTAATAGGTGTCCATAACCCATAACCATGACCCTTGAACCATTATAACCACTAGATGTCCATAACTCATACCGATGGCCCTTGAACCATTATAACTACTAGATGTCCATAACTCATACCGATGGCCCTTGAACCATCATAACTACTAGCCATAACAAAATAGCGTATAAATATCCATTTTACAAGTAATAGGTGTCCATAACCCATAACCATGACGCTTGAACCATTATAACCACTAGATGTCCATAACTCATACTGATGGCCCCTGAACCATTAAAACTACTAGATGTCCATAACTCATACCGATGGCCCTTGAACCATCATAACTACTAGCCATGACCAAATAGCCTATAAATATCCATTATACAAGTAATAGGTGTCCATAACCGATAATCATGACCCTTGAACCATTATAACCACTAGATGTCCATAACTCATATTGATGGCCCTTGAACCATTATAACTACTAGCCATGACCCAATACCCTATAGATATCCATTTTACAAGTAATAGGTGTCCGTAACCTATAACCATGGCGCTTGAACCATTATAACTACTAGATGTCCATAACTCATACCGATGGCCCTTGAACCATCATAACTAATAGCCATGACGAAATAGCCTATAAATATCCATTTTACAAGTAATAGGTGTCCATAACCCATAACCATGGCCCTTAAACCATAATAACCATTAGATGTCCATAACTCATACTGATGGTCCTTGAACCATTATAACTAATAGCCATGACCCAATACCGTATAGATATCCATTTTACAAGTAATAGGTGTCCATAACCCATAACCATGGCCCTTGAACCTTTATAACCACTAGATGTCCATAACTCATACCGATGGCCCCTGAACCATCATAACTACTAGGCATGACCAAAAAGCCTATAAATATCAATTTTACAAGTAATAGGTGTCCATAACCCATAACCATGGCCCTTGAACCTTTATGACCACTAGATGTCCATAACTCATACCGATGGCCCTTGAACCATCATAACTACTAGCCATGACCAAAAAACCTATAAATATGCATTTTACAAGAAATAGGTGTCCATAGCCCATAACCATGGCCCTTGAACCATTAAAACCACTAGATGTCCATAACTCATACCGATGGCCCTTGAACCATTATAACTACTAGCCATGACCAAAAAACCTATAAATATCCATTTTACAAGAAATAGGTGTCCATAGCCCATAACCATGGCCCTTGAACCATTAAAACCACTAGATGTCCATAACTCATACCGATGGCCCTTGAACCATTATAACTACTAGATGTCCATAAGTCATACCGATGGCCCTTGAACCATCATAACTACTAGCCATAACAAAATAGCGTATAAATATCCATTTTACAAGTAATAGGTGTCCATAACCCATAACCATGACCCTTTAACCATTATAACCACTAGATGTCCATAACTCATACCGATGGCCCTTGAACCATCATAACTACTAGCCATGACCAAATAGCCTATAAATATCCATTATACAAGTAACAGGCGTCCATAACCCATAACCATGACCCTTGAACCCTTATAACCACTAGATGTCCATAACTCATATTGATGGCCCTTGAACCATTATAACTACTAGCCATGACCCAATACCCTATAGATATCCATTTTACAAGTAATAGGTGTCCATAACCCATAACCATGGCCTTGACCATTATAACCACTAGATGTCCATAACTCATACTGATGGCCCTTGAACCATCATAACTACTAGCCATGACCAAAAAGCCTATAAATATCCATTTTACAAGTAATAGGTGTCCATAACCCATAACCATGGCCCTTGAACCATTATAACAACTAGATGTCCATAACTCATACCGATGGCCCTTGAACCATCATAACTACTAGCCATGACCAAATAGCCTATAAATATCAATTTTACAAGTAATAGGTGTCCATAACCCATAACCATGGCCCTTGAACCATAATAACCACTATATGTCCATATCTCATAATAATGGCCCTTGAACCATTATAACTACTAGATGTCCATAACTCATACCGATGGCCCTTGAACCATCATAACTACTAGCCATGACCAAAGAGCCTATAAATATACATTATACAAGTAATAGGTGTCCATAACCCATAGCCATGACCCTTGAACCATTATAACCACTAGATGTCCATAACTCATACTGATGGCCCTTGAACCATTCTATCTACTAGCCATGACCCGATACCCGATAGATATCCATTTTACAAGTAATAGGTGTCCATAACCCATAACCATGGCCCTTGAACCATTATAACCACTAGATGTCCATAACTCATACCGATGGCCCTTGAACCATCATAACTACTAGCCATGACCAAATAGCCTATAAATATCCATTATACAAGTAATAGGTGTCCATAACCCATAACCATGACCCTTGAACCATTATAACCACTAGATGTCCATAACTCATACTGATGGCCCTTGAACCATTCTATCTACTAGCCATGACTCGATACCCTATAGATATCCATTTTACAAGTAATAGGTGTCCATAACCTATAACCATGGCCCTTGAACCATTATAACCACTAGATCTCCATAACTCATACCGATGGCCCTTGAACCATCATAACTACTAGCCATGACCAAATAGCCTATAAATATCAATTTTACAAGTAATAGTTGTCCATAACCCATAACCATGGCCCTTGAACCATTATAACCACTTGATGTCCATAACTCATACCGATGGCCCTTGAACCATCATAACTACTAGCCGTGACCAAAGAGCCTATAAATATCCATTATACAAGTAATAGGTGTCCATAGCCCATAACCATGGCCCTTGAACCATTAAAACCACTAGATGTCCATAACTCAAACCGATGGCCCTTGAACCATTATAACTACTAGCCATGACCAAAAAACCTATAAATATCCATTTTACAAGAAATAGGTGTCCATAGCCCATAACCATGGCCCTTGAACCATTAAAACCACTAGATGTCCATAACTCATACCGATGGCCCTTGAACCATTATAACTACTAGATGTCCATAACTCATACCGATGGCCCTTGAACCATCATAACTACTAGCCATAACAAAATAGCGTATAAATATCCATTTTACAAGTAATAGGTGTCCATAACCCATAACCATGACCCTTGAACCATTATAACCACTAGATGTCCATAACTCATATTGATGGCCCTTGAACCATTAAAACTACTAGATGTCCATAACTCATACCGATGGCCCTTGAACCATCATAACTACTAGCCATGACCAAATAGCCTATAAATATCCATTATACAAGTAATAGGTGTCCATAACCCATAACCATGACCCGTGAACCATTATAACCACTAGATGTCCATAACTCATATTGATGGCCCTTGAACCATTATAACTACTAGCCATGACCCAATACCCTATAGATATCCATTTTACAAGTAATAGGTGTCCATAACCCATAACCATGGCGCTTGAACCATTATAACTACTAGATGTCCATAACTCATACCGATGGCCCTTGAACCATCATAACTACTAGCCATGACGAAATAGCCTATAAATATCCATTTTACAAGTAATAGGTGTCCATAACCCATAACCATGGCCCTTAAACCATAATAACCATTAGGTATCCATAACTCATACTGATGGTCCTTGAACCATTATAACTAATAGCCATGACCCAATACCGTATAGATATCCATTTTACAAGTAATAGGTGTCCATAACCCATAACCATGGCCCTTGAACCTTTATAACCACTAGATGTCCATAACTCATACCGATGGCCCTTGAACCATCATAACTACTAGGCATGACCAAAAAGCCTATAAATATCAATTTTACAAGTAATAGGTGTCCATAACCCATAACCATGGCCCTTGAACCATTATGACCACTAGATGTCCATAACTCATACCGATGGCCCTTGAACCATCATAACTACTAGCCATGACCAAATAGCCTATAAATATCCATTTTACAAGAAATAGGTGTCCATAGCCCATAACCATGGCCCTTGAACCATTAAAACCACTAGATGTCCATAACTCATACCGATCGCCCTTGAACCATTATAACTACTAGCCATGACCAAAAAACCTATAAATATCCATTTTACAAGAAATAGGTGTCCATAGCCCATAACCATGGCCCTTGAACCATTAAAACCACTAGATGTCCATAACTCATACCGATGGCCCTTGAACCATTATAACTACTAGATGTCCATAACTCATACCGATGGCCCTTGAACCATCATAACTATTAGCCATAACAAAATAGCGTATAAATATCCATTTTACAAGTAATAGGTGTCCATAACCCATAACCATGACCCTTTAACCATTATAACCACTAGATGTCCATAACTCATACCGATGGCCCTTGAACCATCATAACTACTAGCCATGACCAAATAGCATATAAATATCCATTATACAAGTAACAGGTGTCCATAACCCATAACCATGACCCTTGAACCCTTATAACCACTAGATGTCCATAACTCATATTGATGGCCCTTGAACCATTATAACTACTAGCCATGACCCAATACCCTATAGATATCCATTTTACAAGTAATAGGTGTCCATAACCCATAACCATGGCCTTGACCATTATAACAACTAGATGTCCATAACTCATACCGATGGCCCTTGAACCATCATAACTACTAGCCATGACCAAATAGCCTATAAATATCAATTTTACAAGTAATAGGTGTCCATAACCCATAACCATGGCCCTTGAACCATAATAACCACTATATGTCCATATCTCATACTGATGGCCCTTGAACCATTATAACTACTAGATGTCCATAACTCATACCGATGGCCCTTGAACCATCATAACTACTAGCCATGACCAAAGAGCCTATAAATATACATTATACAAGTAATAGGTGTCCATAACCCATAACCATGACCCTTGAACCATTATAACCACTAGATGTCCATAACTCATACTGATGGCCCTTGAACCATTCTATCTACTAGCCATGACCCAATACCCGATAGATATCCATTTTACAAGTAATAGGTGTCCATAACCCATAACCATGGCCCTTGAACCATTATAACCACTAGATGTCCATAACTCATACCGATGGCCCTTGAACCATCATAACTACTAGCCATGACCAAATAGCCTATAAATATCCATTATACAAGTAATAGGTGTCCATAACCCATAACCATGACCCTTGAACCATTATAACCACTAGATGTCCATAACTCATACTGATGGCCCTTGAACCATTCTATCTACTAGCCATGACCCGATACCCTATAGATATCCATTTTACAAGTAATAGGTGTCCATAACCTATAACCATGGCCCTTGAACCATTATAACCACTAGATCTCCATAACTCATACCGATGGCCCTTGAACCATCATAACTACTAGCCATGACCAAATAGCCTATAAATATCAATTTTACAAGTAATAGTTGTCCATAACCCATAACCATGGCCCTTGAAACATTATAACCACTTGATGTCCATAACTCATACCGATGGCCCTTGAACCATCATAACTACTAGCCGTGACCAAAGAGCCTATAAATATCCATTATACAAGTAATAGGTGTCCATAGCCCATAACCATGGCCCTTGAACCATTAAAACCACTAGATGTCCATAACTCAAACCGATGGCCCTTGAACCATCATAACTACTAGCCATGACCAAAAAACCTATAAATATCCATTTTACAAGAAATAGGTGTCAATAGCCCATAACCATGGCCCTTGAACCATTAAAACCACTAGATGTCCATAACTCATACCGATGGCCCTTGAAACATTATAACTACTAGATGTCCATAACTCATACCGATGGCCCTTGAACCATCATAACTACTAGCCATAACAAAATAGCGTATAAATATCCATTATACAAGTAATAGGTGTCCATAACCCATAACCATGACCCTTGAACCATTATAACCACTAGATGTCCATAACTCATACTGATGGCCCTTGAACCATTAAAACTACTAGATGTCCATAACTCATACCGATGGCCCTTGAACCATCATAACTACTAGCCATGACCAAATAGCCTATAAATATCCATTATACAAGTAATAGGTGTCCATAACCCATAACCATGACCCTTGAACCATTATAACCACTAGATGTCCATAACTCATATTGATGGCCCTTGAACCATTATAACTACTAGCCATGACCCAATACCCTATAGATATCCATTTTACAAGTAATAGGTGTCCATAACCCATAACCATGGCGCTTGAACCATTATAACCACTAGATGTCCATAACTCATACCGATGGCCCTTGAACCATCATAACTACTAGCCATGACGAAATAGCCTATAAATATCCATTTTACAAGTAATAGGTGTCCATAACCCATAACCATGGCTCTTAAACCATAATAACCATTAGATGTCCATAACTCATACTGATGGTCCTTGAACCATTATAACTAATAGCCATGACCCAATACCGTATAGAAATCCATTTTACAAGTAATAGGTGTCCATAACCCATAACCATGGCCCTTGAACCTTTATAACCACTAGATATCCATAACTCATACCGATGGCCCTTGAACCATCATAACTACTAGGCATGACCAAAAAACCTATAAATATCCATTTTACAAGAAATAGGTGTCCATAGCCCATAACCATGGCCCTTGAACCATTAAAACCACTAGATGTCCATAACTCATACCGATGGCCCTTGAACCATTATAAGTACTAGCCATGACCAAAAAACCTATAAATATCCATTTTACAAGAAATAGGTGTCCATAGCCCATAACCATGGCCCTTGAACCATTAAAACCACTAGATGTCCATAACTCATACCGATGGCCCTTGAACCATTATAACTACTAGATGTCCATAACTCATACCGATGGCCCTTGAACAATCATAACTACTAGCCATAACAAAATAGCGTATAAATATCAATTTTACAAGTAATAGGTGTCCATAACCCATAACCATGACCCTTTAACCATTATAACCACTAGATGTCCATAACTCATACTGATGGCCCTTGAACCATTAAAACTACTAGCCATGACAAATAGCCTATAGATTTCCATTTTACAACTAATAGGTGTCCATAACGCATAACCATGGCCCTTGAACCATTATAAGCACTAGATGTCCATAACTCAAATAGATGACCCTAGAACCATTATACCTACTGGCCATGACCAATAGCCTATAATATCCATTTTTCAAGTAAAAGGTCTCCATGACCCATAACCATGGCTCTTAAACCATTATTACCACTAGATGCCCATAACTCACACCGATGGCCCTTGAACCATTACAACTACTAGTCATGACCAAATAATCTATAGATATCCATTTTCAAGTAATAGGTGTCCATAACCCATAACCATGCCCCATGAACCATTGTAAACACTATATGTCCATAACTCACACCGATGACCCTAGAACAATTATACCTACTATCCATGACCAATAGCCTACAGATATCCACTTTAAAAGTAATAGGTGTCCATAACCCATAACCATAGCCCTTGAATCATAATAACCAATATATGTCCATAACTCATACCTATGGCCCTTGAACCATTATAACTACTAGCCATGAACAATAGCCTTTAGATATCCATTTTACATGTAATAGGTGTCCATTACCCATAACCATGGCCCTTGAACCATTATAGCCACTAGATGTCCATAACTCATAACGATTGCCCTTGAACCATTATAACTACTAGCCATGACCAATAGCCTATAGATATGCATTTTAGAAGTAATCGGTGACCATAACCCATAACCATGGCCCTTGAACCAATATAACTACTAGATGTCCATAAATCATACCGATGGCCCATGAACCATTATAGCTACTAGCCATGACCAATAGCCTATAGATATGCATTTTAGAAGTAATAGGTGTCCATAACCCATAACCATGGCCTTTGAACCATTATCACTACTAGTCATGACCGATAGCCTATAGATATCCATTTTACAAGTAATAGGGGTCGATAACCCATAACCATGGCCCTTGAACCATTATAACTACTAGCCATGACCAAAAAACCTATAAATATCCATTTTACAAGAAATAGGTGTCCATAGCCCATAACCATGGCCCTTGAACCATTAAAACCACTAGATGTCCATAACTCATACCGATGGCCCTTGAACCATTATAACTACTAGATGTCCATAACTCATACCGATGGCCCTTGAACCATCATAACTACTAGCCATAACAAAATAGCGTATAAATATCCATTTTACAAGTAATAGGTGTCCATAACCCATAACCATGACCCTTGAACCATTATAACCACTAGATGTCCATAACTCATACTGATGGCCCTTGAACCATTAAAACTACTAGATGTCCATAACTCATACCGATGGCCCTAGAACCATCATAACTACTAGCCATGACCAAATAGCCTATAAATATCCATTATACAAGTAATAGGTGTCCATAACCCATAACCATGACCCGTGAACCATTATAACCACTAGATGTCCATAACTCATATTGATGGCCCTTGAACCATTATAACTACTAGCCATGACCCAATACCCTATAGATATCCATTTTACAAGTAATAGGTGTCCATAACCCATAACCATGGCGCTTGAACCATTATAACTACTAGATGTCCATAACTCATACCGATGGCCCTTGAACCATCATAACTACTAGCCATGACGAAATAGCCTATAAATATCCATTTTACAAGTAATAGGTGTCCATAACCCATAACCATGGCCCTTAAACCATAATAACCATTAGGTATCCATAACTCATACTGATGGTCCTTGAACCATTATAACTAATAGCCATGACCCAATACCGTATAGATATCCATTTTACAAGTAATAGGTGTCCATAACCCATAACCATGGCCCTTGAACCTTTATAACCACTAGATGTCCATAACTCATACCGATGGCCCTTGAACCATCATAACTACTAGGCATGACCAAAAAGCCTATAAATATCAATTTTACAAGTAATAGGTGTCCATAACCCATAACCATGGCCCTTGAACCATTATGACCACTAGATGTCCATAACTCATACCGATGGCCCTTGAACCATCATAACTACTAGCCATGACCAAATAGCCTATAAATATCCATTTTACAAGAAATAGGTGTCCATAGCCCATAACCATGGCCCTTGAACCATTAAAACCACTAGATGTCCATAACTCATACCGATGGCCCTTGAACCATTATAACTACTAGCCATGACCAAAAAACCTATAAATATCCATTTTACAAGAAATAGGTGTCCATAGCCCATAACCATGGCCCTTGAACCATTAAAACCACTAGATGTCCATAACTCATACCGATGGCCCTTGAACCATTATAACTACTAGATGTCCATAACTCATACCGATGGCCCTTGAACCATCATAACTATTAGCCATAACAAAATAGCGTATAAATATCCATTTTACAAGTAATAGGTGTCCATAACCCATAACCATGACCCTTTAACCATTATAACCACTAGATGTCCATAACTCATACCGATGGCCCTTGAACCATCATAACTACTAGCCATGACCAAATAGCATATAAATATCCATTATACAAGTAACAGGTGTCCATAACCCATAACCATGACCCTTGAACCCTTATAACCACTAGATGTCCATAACTCATATTGATGGCCCTTGAACCATTATAACTACTAGCCATGACCCAATACCCTATAGATATCCATTTTACAAGTAATAGGTGTCCATAACCCATAACCATGGCCTTGACCATTATAACAACTAGATGTCCATAACTCATACCGATGGCCCTTGAACCATCATAACTACTAGCCATGACCAAATAGCCTATAAATATCAATTTTACAAGTAATAGGTGTCCATAACCCATAACCATGGCCCTTGAACCATAATAACCACTATATGTCCATATCTCATACTGATGGCCCTTGAACCATTATAACTACTAGATGTCCATAACTCATACCGATGGCCCTTGAACCATCATAACTACTAGCCATGACCAAAGAGCCTATAAATATACATTATACAAGTAATAGGTGTCCATAACCCATAACCATGACCCTTGAACCATTATAACCACTAGATGTCCATAACTCATACTGATCGCCCTTGAACCATTCTATCTACTAGCCATGACCCAATACCCGATAGATATCCATTTTACAAGTAATAGGTGTCCATAACCCATAACCATGGCCCTTGAACCATTATAACCACTAGATGTCCATAACTCATACCGATGGCCCTTGAACCATCATAACTACTAGCCATGACCAAATAGCCTATAAATATCCATTATACAAGTAATAGGTGTCCATAACCCATAACCATGACCCTTGAACCATTATAACCACTAGATGTCCATAACTCATACTGATGGCCCTTGAACCATTCTATCTACTAGCCATGACCCGATACCCTATAGATATCCATTTTACAAGTAATAGGTGTCCATAACCTATAACCATGGCCCTTGAACCATTATAACCACTAGATCTCCATAACTCATACCGATGGCCCTTGAACCATCATAACTACTAGCCATGACCAAATAGCCTATAAATATCAATTTTACAAGTAATAGTTGTCCATAACCCATAACCATGGCCCTTGAAACATTATAACCACTTGATGTCCATAACTCATACCGATGGCCCTTGAACCATCATAACTACTAGCCGTGACCAAAGAGCCTATAAATATCCATTATACAAGTAATAGGTGTCCATAGCCCATAACCATGGCCCTTGAACCATTAAAACCACTAGATGTCCATAACTCAAACCGATGGCCCTTGAACCATCATAACTACTAGCCATGACCAAAAAACCTATAAATATCCATTTTACAAGAAATAGGTGTCAATAGCCCATAACCATGGCCCTTGAACCATTAAAACCACTAGATGTCCATAACTCATACCGATGGCCCTTGAAACATTATAACTACTAGATGTCCATAACTCATACCGATGGCCCTTGAACCATCATAACTACTAGCCATAACAAAATAGCGTATAAATATCCATTATACAAGTAATAGGTGTCCATAACCCATAACCATGACCCTTGAACCATTATAACCAATAGATGTCCATAACTCATACTGATGGCCCTTGAACCATTAAAACTACTAGATGTCCATAACTCATACCAATGGCCCTTGAACCATCATAACTACTAGCCATGACCAAATATATAAATATCCATTATACAAGTAATAGGTGTCCATAACCCCTAACCATGACCCTTGAACCATTATAACCACTAGATGTCCATAACTCATATTGATGGCCCTTGAACCATTATAACTACTAGCCATGACCCAATACCCTATAGATATCCATTTACAACTAATAGGTGTCCATAACCCATAACCATGGCGCTTGAACCATTATAACCACTAGATGTCCATAACTCATACCGATGGCCCTTGAACCATCATAACTACTAGCCATGACGAAATAGCCTATAAATATCCATTTTACAAGTAATAGGTGTCCATAACCCATAACCATGGCCCTTAAACCATAATAACCATTAGATGTCCATAACTCATACTGATGGTCCTTGAACCATTATAACTAATAGCCATGACCCAATACCGTATAGATATCCATTTTACAAGTAATAGGTGTCCATAACCCATAACCATGGCCCTTGAACCTTTATAACCACTAGATGTCCATAACTCATACCGATGGCCCTTGACCCATCATAACTACTAGCCATGACCAAAAAACCTATAAATATCCATTTTACAAGAAATAGGTGTCAATAGCCCATAACCATGGCCCTTGAACCATTAAAACCACTAGATGTCCATAACTCATACCGATGGCCCTTGAAACATTATAACTACTAGATGTCCATAACTCGTACCGATGGCCCTTGAACCATCATAACTACTAGCCATAACAAAATAGCGTATAAATATCCATTATACAAGTAATAGGTGTCCATAACCCATAACCATGACCCTTGAACCATTATAACCACTAGATGTCCATAACTCATACTGATGGCCCTTGAACCATTAAAACTACTAGATGTCCATAACTCATACCGATGGCCCTTGAACCATCATAACTACTAGCCATGACCAAATAGCCTATAAATATCCATTATACAAGTAATAGGTGTCCATAACCCATAACCATGACCCTTGAACCATTATAACCACTAGATGTCCATAACTCATATTGATGGCCCTTGAACCATTATAACTACTAGCCATGACCCAATACCCTATAGATATCCATTTTACAAGTAATAGGTGTCCATAACCCATAACCATGGCGCTTGAACCATTATAACCACTAGATGTCCATAACTCATACCGATGGCCCTTGAACCATCATAACTACTAGCCATGACGAAATAGCCTATAAATATCCATTTTACAAGTAATAGGTGTCCATAACCCATAACCATGGCTCTTAAACCATAATAACCATTAGATGTCCATAACTCATACTGATGGTCCTTGAACCATTATAACTAATAGCCATGACCCAATACCGTATAGAAATCCATTTTACAAGTAATAGGTGTCCATAACCCATAACCATGGCCCTTGAACCTTTATAACCACTAGATATCCATAACTCATACCGATGGCCCTTGAACCATCATAACTACTAGGCATGACCAAAAAACCTATAAATATCCATTTTACAAGAAATAGGTGTCCATAGCCCATAACCATGGCCCTTGAACCATTAAAACCACTAGATGTCCATAACTCATACCGATGGCCCTTGAACCATTATAAGTACTAGCCATGACCAAAAAACCTATAAATATCCATTTTACAAGAAATAGGTGTCCATAGCCCATAACCATGGCCCTTGAACCATTAAAACCACTAGATGTCCATAACTCATACCGATGGCCCTTGAACCATTATAACTACTAGATGTCCATAACTCATACCGATGGCCCTTGAACAATCATAACTACTAGCCATAACAAAATAGCGTATAAATATCAATTTTACAAGTAATAGGTGTCCATAACCCATAACCATGACCCTTTAACCATTATAACCACTAGATGTCCATAACTCATACTGATGGCCCTTGAACCATTAAAACTACTAGCCATGACAAATAGCCTATAGATTTCCATTTTACAACTAATAGGTGTCCATAACGCATAACCATGGCCCTTGAACCATTATAAGCACTAGATGTCCATAACTCAAATAGATGACCCTAGAACCATTATACCTACTGGCCATGACCAATAGCCTATAATATCCATTTTTCAAGTAAAAGGTCTCCATGACCCATAACCATGGCTCTTAAACCATTATTACCACTAGATGCCCATAACTCACACCGATGGCCCTTGAACCATTACAACTACTAGTCATGACCAAATAATCTATAGATATCCATTTTCAAGTAATAGGTGTCCATAACCCATAACCATGCCCCATGAACCATTGTAAACACTATATGTCCATAACTCACACCGATGACCCTAGAACAATTATACCTACTATCCATGACCAATAGCCTACAGATATCCACTTTAAAAGTAATAGGTGTCCATAACCCATAACCATAGCCCTTGAATCATAATAACCAATATATGTCCATAACTCATACCTATGGCCCTTGAACCATTATAACTACTAGCCATGAACAATAGCCTTTAGATATCCATTTTACATGTAATAGGTGTCCATTACCCATAACCATGGCCCTTGAACCATTATAGCCACTAGATGTCCATAACTCATAACGATTGCCCTTGAACCATTATAACTACTAGCCATGACCAATAGCCTATAGATATGCATTTTAGAAGTAATCGGTGACCATAACCCATAACCATGGCCCTTGAACCAATATAACTACTAGATGTCCATAAATCATACCGATGGCCCTTGAACCATTATAGCTACTAGCCATGACCAATAGCCTATAGATATGCATTTTAGAAGTAATAGGTGTCCATAACCCATAACCATGGCCTTTGAACCATTATCACTACTAGTCATGACCGATAGCCTATAGATATCCATTTTACAAGTAATAGGGGTCGATAACCCATAACCATGGCCCTTGAACCATTAAAACCACTAGATGTCCATAACTTATATTGATGGCCCTTGGACCATTATAACTACTAGCCATGACAAATAGCCTATAGATTTCCATTTTACAAATAATAGGTGTCCATAACTCAAATAGATGACCCTAGAACCATTATACCTACTAGCCATGACCAATAGCCTATAATATCCATTTTACAAGTAAAAGGTCTCCATGACCCATAACCATGGCCCTTGAACCAGTATAACCACTAGATGTCCATAACTCATACTGATGGCCCTTGAACCATTATAACTACTAGCCATGACCAAATAGCCTATAGATATCAATTTTACAAGTAATAGGTGTCCATATCCCATAACCATGGCCCTTGAACCATTATAACCACTAGATGTCCATAACTCTTACTGATGGCCCTTGAACCATTATAACTACTAGCCATGACCAGATCCCCTATAGATATTCATTTGACAAGTAATATGTGTCCATAACCCATAACCATGGCCCTTGAACCATTATAACCACTATATGTCCATAACTCATACTGATGGCCCTTGAACCATTATAACTACTAAACATGACCAATAGCCTATAGATATCCATCTTACAAGTAATAGGTGTCCATAACCCATAAACAAGGTTCTTGAAGCATTATAACCACTAGATGTTCATAACTCATACCGATGGCCCTTGAACCATTATAACTACTACCCATGACAAAATAGCATATAGATGTCCATTTTACAAGTAATAGGTGTCCATAACCCATAACCATGGCTCTTGATCCATTATAACCACTAGATGTCCATAACTCATACCGATGGCCCTTGAACCATTTTAACTACTAGCCATGACCAGATCGCCTATTGAAATTCATTCGACAAGTAATATGTGTCCATAACCCATAACCATGGCCCTTGAACCATTATTACCACTGTATGTCCATAACCCATAACCATGGCCATTGAACCATTATAACTACTACCCATGACAAAATAGCATATAGATATCCATTTTACAAGTAATAGGTGTCCATATCCCATAACCATGGCCCTTGAACCATTATAACCACTAGATGTCCATAACTCTTACTGATGGCCCTTGAACCATTATAACTACTAGCCATGACCAGATCCCCTATAGATATTCATTTGACAAGTAATATGTGTCCATAACCCATAACCATGGCCCTTGAACTATTATAACCACTATATGTCCATAACTCATACTGATGGCCCTTGAACCATTATAACTACTAACCATGACCAATAGCCTATAGATATCCATCTTACAAGTAATAGGTGTCCATAACCCATAAACAAGGTTCTTGAAGCATTATAACCACTAGATGTTCATAACTCATACCGATGGCCCTTGAACCATTATAACTACTACCCATGACAAAATCGCATATAGATGTCCATTTTACAAGTAATAGGTGTCCATAACCCATAACCATGGCTCTTGAACCATTATAACCACTAGATGTCCATAACTCATACCGATGGCCCTTGAACCATTTTAACTACTAGCCATGACCAGATCGCCTATTGAAATTCATTCGACAAGTAATATGTGTCCATAACCCATAACCATGGCCCTTGAACCATTATTACCACTGTATGTCCATAACCCATAACCATGGCCATTGAACCATTATAACTACTACCCATGACAAAATAGCATATAGATATCCATTTTACAAGTAATAGGTGTCCATATCCCATAACCATGGCCCTTGAACCATTATAACCACTAGATGTCCATAACTCTTACTGATGGCCCTTGAACCATTATAACTACTAGCCATGACCAGATCCCCTATAGATATTCATTTGACAAGTAATATGTGTCCATAACCCATAACCATGGCCCTTGAACCATTATAACCACTATATGTCCATAACTCATACTGATGGCCCTTGAACCATTATAACCACTAGCCATGACCAATAGCCTATAGATATCCATTTTACAAGTAATAGGTGTCCATAACCCATAAACATGGCTCTTAAACCATTATAACCACTAGATGTCCATAACTCATACCGATGGCCCTTGAACCATTTTAACTACTAGCCATGACCAGATCTCCTATAGAAATTCATTTGACAAGTAATATGTGTCCATAACCCATAACCATGGCCCTTGAACCATTATTACCACAATATGTCCATAACCCATTACCATGGCCCTTGTACCATTATAACTACTACCCATGACAAAATAGCCTATAGATATCCATTTTACAAGTAATAGGTGTCCATAACCCATAAACATGGCTCTTGATCCATTATAACCACTAGATGTCCATAACTCATACCGATGGCCCTTGAACCATTTTACCTACTAGCCATGACCAGGACGCCTATAGAAATTCATTTGACAAGTAATATGTGTCCATAACCCATAACCATGGCCCTTGAATCATTATTACCACTATATATCCATAACCCATAACCATGGCCCTTGAACCATCATAACTACTACCCATGACAAAATAGCATATAGATATTCATTTTACAAGTAATAGGTGTCCATAACTCATAACCATGGCTCTTGAACCATTATAACCAGCAGATGTCCATTACTCATACTGATGGTCCTTGAACCATTATAACTACTAGCAATAACCAGATCGCCTATAGATATTCAGTTGACAAGTAATATGTGTCCATAACCCATAACCATGGCCCTTGAACCGTTATTACCACTATATGTCCATAACCCATAACCATGGCCCTTGAACCATTATAACTACTACCCATGCACAAATAGCATATAGATGTCCATTTTACAAGTAATAGGTGTCCATAACCCATAACCATGGCTCTTGAACCATTATAACTACTAGCCATGACAAATAGCCTATAGATTTCCATTTTACAAATAATAGGTGTCCATAACTCAAATAGATGACCCTAGAACCATTATACCTACTAGCCATGACCAATAGCCTATAATATCCATTTTACAAGTAAAAGGTCTCCATGACCCATAACCATGGCCCTTGAACCAGTATAACCACTAGATGTCCATAACTCATACTGATGGCCCTTGAACCATTATAACTACTAGCCATGACCAAATAGCCTATAGATATCAATTTTACAAGTAATAGGTGTCCATATCCCATAACCATGGGCCCTTGAACCATTATAACCACTAGATGTCCATAACTCTTACTGATGGCCCTTGAACCATTATAACTACTAGCCATGACCAGATCCCCTATAGATATTCATTTGACAAGTAATATGTGTCCATAACCCATAACCATGGCCCTTGAACCATTATAACCACTATATGTCCATAACTCATACTGATGGCCCTTGAACCATTATAACTACTAAACATGACCAATAGCCTATAGATATCCATCTTACAATAATAGGTGTCCATAACCCATAAACAAGGTTCTTGAAGCATTATAACCACTAGATGTTCATGACTCATACCGATGGCCCTTGAACCATTATAACTACTACCCATGACAAAATTGCATATAGATGTCCATTTTACAAGTAATAGGTGTCCATAACCCATAACCATGGCTCTTGAACCATTATAACCACTAGATGTCCATAACTCATACCGATGGCCCTTGAACCATTTTAACTACTAGCCATGACCAGATCGCCTATTGAAATTCATTCGACAAGTAATATGTGTCCATAACCCATAACCATGGCCCTTGAACCATTATTACCACTGTATGTCCATAACCCATAACCATGGCCATTGAACCATTATAAATACTACCCATGACAAAATAGCATATAGATATCCATTTTACAAGTAATAGGTGTCCATATCCCATAACCATGGCCCTTGAACCATTATAACCACTAGATGTCCATAACTCTTACTGATAGCCCTTGAACCATTATAACTACTAGCCATGACCAGATCCCCTATAGATATTCATTTGACAAGTAATATGTGTCCATAACCCATAACCATGGCCCTTGAACCATTATAACCACTATATGTCCATAACTCATACTGATGGCCCTTGAACCATTATAACTACTAACCATGACCAATAGCCTATAGATATCCATCTTACAAGTAATAGGTGTCCATAACCCATAAACAAGGTCCTTGAAGCATTATAACCACTAGATGTTCATAACTCATACCGATGGCCCTTGAACCATTATAACTACTACCCATGACAAAATAGCATATAGATGTCCATTTTACAAGTAATAGGTGTCCATAACCCATAACCATGGCTCTTGAACCATTATAACCACTAGATGTCCATAACTCATACCGATGGCCCTTGAACCATTTTAACTACTAGCCATGACCAGATCGCCTATTGAAATTCATTCGACAAGTAATATGTGTCCATAACCCATAACCATGGCCCTTGAACCATTATTACCACTGTATGTCCATAACCCATAACCATGGCCATTGAACCATTATAACTACTACCCATGACAAAATAGCATATAGATATCCATTTTACAAGTAATAGGTGTCCATATCCCATAACCATGGCCCTTGAACCATTATAACCACTAGATGTCCATAACTCTTACTGATGGCCCTTGAACCATTATAACTACTAGCCATGACCAGATCCCCTATAGATATTCATTTGAAAAGTAATATGTGTCCATAACCCATAACCATGGCCCTTGAACCATTATAACCACTAGCCATGACCAATAGCCTATAGATATCCATTTTACAAGTAATAGGTGTCCATAACCCATAAACATGGCTCTTAAACCATTATAACCACTAGATGTCCATAACTCATACCGATGGCCCTTGAACCATTTTAACTACTAGCCATGACCAGATCGCCTATAGATATTCAGTTGACAAGTAATATGTGTCCATAACCCATAACCATGGCCCTTGAACCGTTATTACCACTATATGTCCATAACCCATAACCATGGCCCTTGAACCATTATAACTACTACCCATGCACAAATAGCATATAGATGTCCATTTTACAAGTAATAGGTGTCCATAACCCATAACCATGGCTCTTGAACCATTATAACCACTAGATGTCCATAACTCATACCGATGGCCCTTGAACCATTTTAACTACTAGCCATGACTAGATCGCCTATAGAAATTCATTCGACAAGTAATATGTGTCCATAACCCATAACCATGGTTATAACTACTACCCATGACAAAATAGCATATAGATATCCATTTTACAAGTAATAGGTGTCCATATCCCATAACCATGGCCCTTGAACCATTATAACCACTAGATGTCCATAACTCTTACTGATGGCCCTTGAACCATTATAACTACTAGCCATGACCAGATCCCCTATAGATATTCATTTGACAAGTAATATGTGTCCATAACCCATAACCATGGCCCTTGAACCATTATTACCACTATATGTCAATAACCCATAACCATGGCCCTTGAACCATTATAATTACTACCCATGACAAAACAGCATATAGATATCCATTTTACAAGTAATAGGTGTCCATAATCCATAACCATGGCTCTTGAACCATTATAACCATAGATGTCCATAACTCATACCGATGGCCCTTGAACCATTTTAACTACTAGCCATGACCAGATCGCCTATAGAAATTCATTCAACAAGTAATATGTGTCCATAACCCAAAACCATGGCCCTTGAACCATTATTACCACTATATGTCAATAACCCATAACCATGGCCCTTGAACCATTATAATTACTACCCATGACAAAACAGCATATAGATATCCATTTTACAAGTAATAGGTGTCCATAACCCATAACCATGGCTCTTGAACCATTATAACCACTTGATGTCCATAACTCATACCGATGGCCCTTGAACCATTTTAACTACTAGCCATGACCAGATCGCCTATAGAAATTCATTCGACAAGTAATATGTGTCCATAACCCAAAACCATGGCCCTTGAACCATTATTACCACTGTATGTCCATAACCCATAACCATGGCCCTTGAATGATTATAACTACCACCCATGACAAAATAGCATATAGATATCCATTTTACAAGTAATAGGTGTCCATATCCCATAACCATGACCCTTGAACCATTATAACCACTAGATGTCCATAACTCTTACTGATGGCCCTTGAACCATTATACCTACTAGCAATGACCAGATCCCCTATAGATATTCATTTGACAAGTAATATGTGTCCATAACCCATAACCATGGACCTTGAACCATTATTACCACTATATGTCCATAACTCATACTGATGGCCCTTGAACCATTATAACTACTAGCCATGACCAATAGCCTATAGATATCCATTTTACAAGTAATAGGTGTCCATAACCCATAAACATGGCTCTTGAACCATTATAACCACTAGATGTCAATAACTCATACCGATGGCCCTTGAACCATTTTAACTACTAGCCATGACCAGATCGCCTATAGAAATTCATTCGACAAGTAATATGTGTCCATAACCCAAAACCATGGCCCTTGAACCATTATTACCACTATATGTCAATAACCCATAACCATGGCCCTTGAACCATTATAATTACTACCGATGACAAAACAGCATATAGATATCCATTTTACAAGTAATAGGTGTCCATAACCCATAACCACGGCTCTTGAACCATTATAACCACTAGATGTCCATAACTCATACCGATGACCCTTGAACCATTTTAACTACTAGCCATGACCAGATCGCCTATAGAAATTCATTCGACAAGTAATATGTGTCCATAACCCAAAACCATGGCCCTTGAACCATTATTACCACTATATGTCAATAACCCATAACCATGGCCCTTGAACCATTATAATTACTACCCATGACAAAACAACATATAGATATCCATTTTACAAGTAATAGGTGTCCATAACTCATAACCATGGCTCTTGAACCATTATAACCACCAGATGTCCATTACTCATACTGATGGTCCTTGAACCATTATAACTACTAGCAATGACCAGATCGCCTATAGATATTCAGTTGACAAGTAATATGTGTCCATAACCCATAACCATGGCCCTTGAACCGTTATTACCACTATATGTCCATAACCCATAACCATGGCCCTTGAACCATTATAACTACTACCCATGCCAAAATAGCATATAGATGTCCATTTTACAAGTAATAGGTGTCCATAACCCATAACCATGGCTCTTGAACCATTATAACCACTAGATGTCCATAACTCATACAGATGGCCCTTGAACCATTTTAACTACTAGCCATGACCAGATCGCCTATAGAAATTCATTCGACAAGTAATATGTGTCCATAACCCATAACCATGGCCCTTGAACCATTATAACTACTACCCATGTCAAAATAGCATATAGATATCCATTTTACAAGTAATAGGTGTCTATATCCCATAACCATGGCCCTTGAACCATTATAACCACTAGATGTCCATAACTCTTACTGATGGCCCTTGAACCATTATAACTACTAGCCATGACCAGATCGCCTATAGAAATTCATTTGACAAGTAATATGTGTCAATAATCTATAACCATGGCCCTTGAACCATTATTACCACTATATGTCAATAACCCATAACCATGGCCCTTGAACCATTATTACCACTATATGTCATTAACCCATAACCATGGCCCTTGAACCATTATAATAACTACCCATGACAAAACAGCATATAGATATCCATTTTACAAGTAATAGGGGTCCATAACCCATAACCATGGCTCTTGAACCATTATAACCACTAGATGTCCATAACTCATACCGATGGCCCTTGAACCATTTTAACTACTAGCCATGACCAGATCGCCTATAGAAATTCATTTGACAAGTAATATGTGTCCATAACCCAAAACCATGGCCCTTGAACCATTATTACCACTATATGTCAATAACCCTTAACCATGGCCCTTGAACCATTATAATTACTACCCATGACAAAACAGCATATAGATATCCATTTTACAAGTAATAGGTGTCCATAACCCATAACCATGGCTCTTGAACCATTATAACCACTAGATGTCCATAACTCATACCGATGGCCCTTGAACCACTTTACCTACTAGCCATGACCAGGTCGCCTATAGAAATTCATTTGACAAGTAATATGTGTCCATAACCCATAACCATGGCCCTTGAACCATTATTACCACTTTATATCCATAACCCATAACCATGGCCCTTGAACCATTATAACTACTACCCATGACAAAATAGCATATAGATATCCATTTTACAAGTAATAGGTGTCCATAACTCATAACCATGGCTCTTGAACCATTATAACCACCAGATGTCCATTACTCATACTGATGGTCCTTGAACCATTATAACTACTAGCAATGACCAGATCGCCTATAGATATTCAGTTGACAAGTAATATGTGTCCATAACCCATAACCATGGCCCTTGAACCGTTATTACCATTATATGTCCATAACCCATAACCATGGCCCTTGAACCATTATAACTACTACCCATGCCAAAATAGCATATAGATGTCCATTTTACAAGTAATAGGTGTCCATAACCCATAACCATGGCTCTTGAACCATTATAACCACTAGATGTCCATAACTCATACAGATGGCCCTTGAACCATTTTAACTACTAGCCATGACCAGATCGCCTATAGAAATTCATTCGACAAGTAATATGTGTCCATAACCCATAACCATGGCCCTTGAACCATTAGAACTACTACCCATGACAAAATAGCATATAGATATCCATTTTACAAGTAATAGGTGTCTATATCCCATAACCATGGCCCTTGAACCATTATAACCACTAGATGTCCATAACTCTTACTGATGGCCCTTGAACCATTATAACTACTAGCCATGACCAGATCGCCTATAGAAATTCATTTGACAAGTAATATGTGTTAATAATCTATAACCATGGCCCTTGAACCATTATTACCACTATATGTCAATAACCCATAACCTTGGCCCTTGAACCATTATAATTACTACCCATGACAAAACAGCATATAGATATCCATTTTACAAGTAATAGGGGTCCATAACCCATAACCAAGGCTCTTGAACCATTATAACCACTAGATGTCCATAACTCATACCGATGGCCCTTGATCCATTTTAACTACTAGCCATGACCAGATCGCCTATAGAAATTCATTCGACAAGTAATATGTGTCCATAACCCAAAACCATGGCCCTTGAACCATTATTACCACTATATGTCAATAACCCATAACCATGGCCCTTGAACCATTATAATTACTACCCATGACAAAACAGCATATAGATATCCATTTTACAAGTAATAGGTGTCCATAACCCATAACTATGGCTCTTGAACCATTATAACCACTAGATGTCCATAACTCATACCGATGGCCCTTGAACCATTTTAACTACTAGCCATGACCAGATCGCCTATAGAAATTCATTTGACAAGTAATATGTGTCCATAACCCAAAACCATGGCCCTTGAACCATTATTACCACTATATGTCAATAACCCATAACCATGGCCCTTGAACCATTATAATTACTACCCATGACAAAACAGCATATAGATATCCATTTTACAAGTAATAGGTGTCCATAACCCATAACCATGGCTCTTGAACCATTATAACCACTAGATGTCCATAACTCATACCGATGGCCCTTGAACCACTTTACCTACTAGCCATGACCAGGTCGCCTATAGAAATTCATTTGACAAGTAATATGTGTCCATAACCCATAACCATGGCCCTTGAACCATTATTACCACTATATATCCATAACCCATAACCATGGCCTTGAACCATTATAACTACTACCCATGACAAAATAGCATATAAATATCCATTTTACAAGTAATAGGTGTCCATAACTCATAACCATGGCTCTTGAACCATTATAACCAACAGATGTCCATTACTCATACTGATGGTCCTTGAACCATTATAACTACTAGCAATGACCAGATCGCCTATAGATATTCAGTTGACAAGTAATATGTGTCCATAACCCATAACCATGGCCCTTGAACCGTTATTACCACTATATGTCCATAACCCATAACCATGGCCCTTGAACCATTATAACTACTACCCATGCCAAAATAGCATATAGATGTCCATTTTACAAGTAATAGGTGTCCATAACCCATAACCATGGCTCTTGAACCATTATAACCACTAGATGTCCATAACTCATACAGATGGCCCTTGAACCATTTTAACTACTAGCCATGACCAGATCGCCTATAGAAATTCATTCGACAAGTAATATGTGTCCATAACCCATAACCATGGCCCTTGAACCATTAGAACTACTACCATGACAAAATAGCATATAGATATCCATTTTACAAGTAATAGGTGTCTATATCCCATAACCATGGCCCTTGAACCATTATAACCACTAGATGTCCATAACTCTTACTGATGGCCCTTGAACCATTATAACTACTAGCCATGACCAGATCGCCTATAGAAATTCATTTGACAAGTAATATGTGTTAATAATCTATAACCATGGCCCTTGAACCATTATTACCACTATATGTCAATAACCCATAACCTTGGCCCTTGAACCATTATAATTACTACCCATGACAAAACAGCATATAGATATCCATTTTACAAGTAATAGGGGTCCATAACCCATAACCAAGGCTCTTGAACCATTATAACCACTAGATGTCCATAACTCATACCGATGGCCCTTGATCCATTTTAACTACTAGCCATGACCAGATCGCCTATAGAAATTCATTCGACAAGTAATATGTGTCCATAACCCAAAACCATGGCCCTTGAACCATTATTACCACTATATGTCAATAACCCATAACCATGGCCCTTGAACCATTATAATTACTACCCATGACAAAACAGCATATAGATATCCATTTTACAAGTAATAGGTGTCCATAACCCATAACTATGGCTCTTGAACCATTATAACCACTAGATGTCCATAACTCATACCGATGGCCCTTGAACCATTTTAACTACTAGCCATGACCAGATCGCCTATAGAAATTCATTTGACAAGTAATATGTGTCCATAACCCAAAACCATGGCCCTTGAACCATTATTACCACTATATGTCAATAACCCATAACCATGGCCCTTGAACCATTATAATTACTACCCATGACAAAACAGCATATAGATATCCATTTTACAAGTAATAGGTGTCCATAACCCATAACCATGGCTCTTGAACCATTATAACCACTAGATGTCCATAACTCATACCGATGGCCCTTGAACCACTTTACCTACTAGCCATGACCAGGTCGCCTATAGAAATTCATTTGACAAGTAATATGTGTCCATAACCCATAACCATGGCCCTTGAACCATTATTACCACTATATATCCATAACCCATAACCATGGCCTTGAACCATTATAACTACTACCCATGACAAAATAGCATATAAATATCCATTTTACAAGTAATAGGTGTCCATAACTCATAACCATGGCTCTTGAACCATTATAACCAACAGATGTCCATTACTCATACTGATGGTCCTTGAACCATTATAACTACTAGCAATGACCAGATCGCCTATAGATATTCAGTTGACAAGTAATATGTGTCCATAACCCATAACCATGGCCCTTGAACCGTTATTACCACTATATGTCCATAACCCATAACCATGGCCCTTGAACCATTATAACTACTACCCATGCCAAAATAGCATATAGATGTCCATTTTACAAGTAATAGGTGTCCATAACCCATAACCATGGCTCTTGAACCATTATAACCACTAGATGTCCATAACTCATACAGATGGCCCTTGAACCATTTTAACTACTAGCCATGACCAGATCGCCTATAGAAATTCATTCGACAAGTAATATGTGTCCATAACCCATAACCATGGCCCTTGAACCATTAGAACTACTACCATGACAAAATAGCATATAGATATCCATTTTACAAGTAATAGGTGTCTATATCCCATAACCATGGCCCTTGAACCATTATAACCACTAGATGTCCATAACTCTTACTGATGGCCCTTGAACCATTATAACTACTAGCATTGACCAGATCGCCTATAGAAATTCATTTGACAAGTAATATGTGTCAATAATCTATAACCATGGCCCTTGAACCATTATTACCACTATATGTCAATAACCCATAACCATGGCCCTTGAACCATTATAATTACTACCCATGACAAAACAGCATATAGATATCCATTTTACAAGTAATAGGGGTCCATAACCCATAACCATGGCTCTTGAACCATTATAACCACTAGATGTCCATAACTCATACCGATGGCCCATGAACCATTTTAACTACTAGCCATGACCAGATCGCCTATAGAAATTCATTCGACAAGTAATATGTGTCCATAACCCAAAACCATGGCCCTTGAACCATTATTACCACTATATGTCAATAACCCATAACCATGGCCCTTGAACCATTATAATTACTACCCATGACAAAACAGCATATAGATATCCATTTTACAAGTAATAGGTGTCCATAACCCATAACCATGGCTCTTGAACCATTATAACCACTAGATGTCCATAACTCATACCGATGGCCCTTGAACCATTTTAACTACTAGCCATGACCAGATCGCCTATAGAAATTCATTCGACAAGTAATATGTGTCCATAACCCAAAACCATGGCCCTTGAACGATTATTACCACTATATGTCAATAACCCATAACCATGGCCCTTGAACCATTATAATTACTACCCATGACAAAACAGCATATAGATATCCATTTTACAAGTAATAGGTGTCCATAACCCATAACCATGGCTCTTGAACCATTATAACCACTAGATGTCCATAACTCATACCGATTGCCCTTGAACCATTTTAACTACTAGCCATGACCAGATCGCCTATAGAAATTCATTCGACAAGTAATATGTGTCCATAACCCAAAACCATGGCCCTTGAACCATTGTTACCACTGTATGTCCATAACCCATAACCATGGCCCTTGAACCATTATAACTACCACCCATGACAAAATAGCATATAGATATCCATTTTACAAGTAATAGGTGTCCATATCCCATAACCATGGCCCTTGAACCATTATAACCACTAGATGTCCATAACTCTTACTGATGGCCCTTGAACCATTATACCTACTAGCCATGACCAGATCCCCTATAGATATTCCTTTGACAAGTAATATGTGTCCATAACCCATAACCATGGACCTTGAACCATTATTACCACTATATGTCCATAACTCATACTGATGGCCCTTGAACCATTATAACTACTAGCCATGACCAATAGCCTATAGATATCCATTTTACAAGTAATAGGTGTCCATAACCCATAAACATGGCTCTTGAACCATTATAACCACTAGATGTCAATAACTCATACCGATGGCCCTTGAACCATTTTAACTACTAGCCATGACCAGATCGCCTATAGAAATTCATTCGACAAGTAATATGTGTCCATAACCCAAAACCATGGCCCTTGAACCATTATTACCACTATATGTCAATAACCCATAACCATGGCCCTTGAACCATTATAATTACTACCCTTGACAAAACAGCATATAGATATCCATTTTACAAGTAATAGGTGTCCATAACCCATAACCATGGCTCTTGAACCATTATAACCACTAGATGTCCATAACTCATACCGATGACCCTTGAACCATTTTAACTACTAGCCATGACCAGATCGCCTATAGAAATTCATTCGACAAGTAATATGTGTCCATAACCCAAAACCATGGCCCTTGAACCATTATTACCACTATATGTCAATAACCCATAACCATGGCCCTTGAACCATTATAATTACTACCCTGGACAAAACAGCATATAGATATCCATTTTACAAGTAATAGGTGTCCATAACCCATAACCATGGCTCTTGAACCATTATAACCACTAGATGTCCATAACTCATACCGACGGCCCTTGAACCATTTTAACTACTAGCCATGACCAGATCGCCTATAGAAATTCATTCGACAAGTAATATGTGTCCATAACCCAAAATCATGGCCCTTGAACCATTATTACCACTGTATGTCCATAACCCACAACCATGGCCCTTGAACCATTATAACTACCACCCATGACAAAATAGCATATAGATATCCATATTACAAGTAATAGGTGTCCATATCCCATAACCATGGCCCTTGAACCATTATAACCACTAGATGTCCATAACTCTTACTGATGGCCCTTGAACCATTATACCTACTAGCCATGACCAGATCCCCTATAGATATTCATTTGACAAGTAATATGTGTCCATAACCCATAACCATGGACCTTGAACCATTATTACCACTATATGTCCATAACTCATACTGATGGCCCTTGAACCATTATAACTACTAGCCATGACCAATAGCCTATAGATATCCATTTTACAAGTAATAGGTGTCCATAACCCATAAACATGGCTCTTGAACCATTATAACCACTAGATGTCAATAACTCATACCGATAGCCCTTGAACCATTTTAACTACTAGCCATGACCAGATCGCCTATAGAAATTCATTTGACAAGTAATATGTGTCCATAACCCATAACCATGGCCCTTGAACCATTATTACCACAATATGTCCATAACCCATTACCATGGCCCTTGAACCATTATAACTACTAGCCATGACAAGTAGCCTGAAGATATCAATTTTACAAGTAACCGGTGTCCATAACCCATAACCACGGCCCTTGTACCATTATAACCAGTATATGTCCAAAACTCATACCAATATCCCATGAACCATTATATCTACTAGCCATAACCAATAGCCTATAGATATCCATTTTACAAGTAAAAGATGTCCATAACCCATACCCATGGCCCTTGAACCATTATAACCACTAGATGTCCATAACTCTTACCGATGACCCTAGAACCATTATTAATACTAGCCATGACCAATAGCCCATAGATATCCATTTTACAAGTAAAAGGTGTCCATAACACATAACCATGGCTCTTGAACCATTATAAACACTAGATGTCCATAACTAATACCGATGGCCCTTGAACCATTATAACTACTACCCTTGAGAGAATAACATATAGATATCCATTTTACAAGTAATAGGTGTCAATTTCCCATAACCATGACCCTTGAACCATTATAACCACTATATGTCCATAACTCATACTGATGGCCCTTGAACCATTATAACTACTACCCATGACCAATAGCCTACAGATATCCATTTTACAAGTAATATGTGTCCATAACCCATAACCGTGGCCCTTGAACCATTATTACCACTATATGTCCATAACCCATAACCATGGCCCCTGAACCATTATAACTACTACCCATGACAAAATAACATATAGATATCCATTTTACAAGTAATAGGTGTCCATATCCCATAACCACGGCCCTTGAATCATTATAACCACTAGATGTCCTTAACTCTTACTGATGGCCCTTGAACCATTATAACTACTAGCCATGACCAGATCCCCTATAGATATTCATTTGACAAGTAATATGTGTCCATAACCCATAACCATGGCCCTTGAACCATTATAACCACTATATGTCCATAACTCATACTGATGGCCCTTGAACCATTATAACTACTAACCATGACCAATAGCCTATATATATATCCATTTTACAAGTAATAGGTGTCCATAACCCATAAACATGGCTCTTGAACCATTATAACCACTAGATGTATATACCTCATACCGATGGCCCTTGAACCATTTTAACTACTAGCCATGACCAGATCGCCTATAGAAATTCATACCGATGGCCCTTGAACCATTATTACCACTATATGTCCATAACCCATAACCATGGCCCTTGAACCATTATAACTACCACCCATGACAAAATAGCATACAGATATCCATTTTACAAGTAATAGGTGTTCATAACCCATAACCATGGCTCTTGAACCATTATAACCACTAGATGTCCATAACTCTTACTGATGGCCCTTGAACCATTATACCTACTAGTCATGACCAGATAGCCTATAGATATCCATTTTACAAGTAATAGGTGTCCATGACCCATAACCATGGCCCTCGAACCATAATAACCACTATATGTCCATAACTCATACCGATGTCCGTTGAACCATTATAACTACTAGCAATGACCAAGAGCGTATAGATATCCATTTTACAAGTAATAGGTGTCCATAACCCATAACCATGGCCCTTGAATCATTATAGCCACTAGATGTCCATAACTCATACTGATGCCCTTGAACCATTATAACTACTAGCAATGACCAATAGCCTATAGATATCCATTTTACAAGTAATAGGTGTTCATAACCCATAACCATGGCCCTTGAACCATAATAACCACTATTTGTCCATAACTCATACCGATGGCGCTTGAAACATTATAACTACTAGCAATGACCAAATAGCCTGTAGATATCCATTATACAAGTAATAGGTGTCCATAACCCATAACCATGGCCCTTGAACCATTATAGCCACTAGATGTCCATAACTCATACTGATGGCCCTGGAAACATTATAACTACTAGCCATGACCAATAGCCTTTAGATATCCATTTTAAAAGTAATAGGTATCCATAACCCATAACCATGGCCCTTGAACCATTATAACCACTAGATGTCTGTAACTCATACCGAAGGCCCTTGAACCATTATAACTACTAGCCATGACCAATAGCCTTTAGATATCCATTTTACATGTAATAGGTGTCCATTACCCATAACCATGGCCCTTGAACCATTATAACCACTAGATGTCCATAACTCATACCGATGGCCCTTGAAACATTATAATTGCTAGCCATGACCAAATAGCCTATAGATATCCATTATACAAGTAATAAGTGTCCATAACCCATAACCATGACCCTACCATTATAACCACTAGATGTCCATAACTCATACTGATGGCCCTTGAACCATTATAACTACTAGCCATGACCAATAGATATCCATTTTACAAGTAATAACTGTCCATAACTCATACTGATGTCCCTTGAACCATTATAACCACTAGATGTCCATAACTCATAACGATGGCCCTTGAACCATTATAACTACTAGGCATGACCAATAGCCTATAGATATCCATTTTACAAGTAATAGGTGTCCATAACCCATAACCATGGCCCTTGAACCATTATAACTACTAGCCATGACCAAATTACCTATAGATATCCATTATACAAGTAATAAGTGTCCATAACCCATAACCATGGCCCTTGAACAATTATAACCACTAGATGTCCATAACTCATACTGATCGCCCTTGAAACATTATAACTACTAGCCATGACCAATAGCCTTTAGATATCCATTTTACATGTAATAGGTGTCCATTACCCATAACCATGGCCCTTTAACCATTATAGCCACTAGATGTCCATAACTCATAACGATTGCCCTTGAACCATTATAACTACTAGCCATGACCAATAGCCTATAGATATCCATTTTATAATTAATAGGTGTCCATAACCCATAACCATGGCCCTTGAACCATTATAACCACTAGATGTCCATAACTCATATCGATGGCCCTGGAACCATTATAACTACTACCCATGACTAATAACCTTTAGATATCCATTTTACATGTAATAGGTGTCCATTACCCGTAACCATGGCCCTCGAACCATTATAGCCACTAGATGTCCATAACTCATAACGATTTCCCTTGAACCATTATAACTCCTAGCCATGACCAATGGCCTATAGATATCCATTTACAAGTAATAGGTGTCCATAACCAATAACCATGGCCCTTGAACCATTGTAACACTAGATGTCCATAACTCATACCGATGGCCCTTGAACCATTATAACTACTAGCCATGACCAATAGCCTATAGATATCCATTTTACAAGTAATAGGTGTCCATAACCCATAACCATGGCCCTTGAACCATTATAACCACTAGATGTCCATAACTCATACTGATGGCCCTTGAACCATTATAACTACTAGCCATTACCAAATTGCCTATAGATATCCATTATACAAGTAATAGGTGTCCATAACGCATAACCATGGCCCTTGAACCATTATAACCACTAGATGTCCATAACTCATACTGTTGGCCCTGGAAGCATTATAACTACTAGCCATGACCAATAGCCTTTAGATATCCATTTTACATGTAATAGGTGTCCATTGCCCATAACCATGGCCCTTGAACCATTATAGCCACTAGATGTCCATAACTCATAATGATTGCCCTTGAACTATTATAACTACTAGCCATGACCTATAGCCTATAGATATCCATTTTACAAGTAATAGGTATCCATAACCCATAACCATGGCCCTTGAACCATTATAACCACTAGATGTCCATAACTCATACTGATGGCCCTTGAAACATTATAACTACTAGCCCTGACCAATAGCCTAAGGATATCCATTTTACATGTAATAGGTGTCCATGACCCATAACCATGGCCCTCGAACCATAATAACCACTATATGTCCATAACTCATACCGATGGCCGTTGAACCATTATAACTACTAGCAATGACCAAGAGCGTATAGATATCCATTTTACAAGTAATAGGTGTCCATAACCCATAACCATGGCCCTTGAATCATTATAACCACTAGATGTCCATAACTCATACTGATGCCCTTGAACCATTATAACTACTAGCAATGACCAATAGCCTATAGATATCCATTTTACAAGTAATAGGTGTCCATAACCCATAACCATGGCCCTTGAACCATAATAACCACTATTTGTCCATAACTCATACCGATGGCGCTTGAAACATTATAACTACTAGCAATGACCAAATAGCCTATAGATATCCATTATACAAGTAATAGGTGTCCATAACCCATAACCATGGCCCTTGAACCATTATAGCCACTAGATGTCCATAACTCATACTGATGGCTCTGGAAACATTATAACTACTAGCCATGACCAATAGCCTTTAGATATCCATTTTAAAAGTAATAGGTATCCATAACCCATAACCATGGCCCTTGAACCATTATAACCACTAGATGTCTGTAACTCATACCGAAGGCCCTTGAACCATTATAACTACTAGCCTTGACCAATAGCCTTTAGATATCCATTTTACATGTAATAGGTGTCCATTACCCATAACCATGGCCCTTGAACCATTATAGCCACTAGATGTCCATAACTCATAAAGATTGGCCTTGAACAATTATAACTACTAGCCATGACCAATAGCCTATAGATATCCATTTTACAAGTAATAGGTATCCATAACCCATAACCATGGCCCTTGAACCATTATAACCACTAGATGTCCATAACTTATACCGATGGCCCTTGAAACATTATAATTGCTAGCCATGACCAAATAGCCTATAGATATCCATTATACCAGTAATAAGTGTCCATAACCCATAACCATGACCCTACCATTATAACCACTAGATGTCCATAACTCATACTGATGGCCCTTGAACCATTATAACTACTAGCCATGACATATAGATATCCATTTTACAAGTAATAGCTGTCCATAACTCATACTGATGTCCCTTGAACCATTATAACCACTAGATGTCCATAACTCATAACGATGGTCCTTGAACCATTATAACTACTAGGCATGACCAATAGCCTATAGATATCCATTTTACAAGTAATAGGTGTCCATAACCCATAACCATGGCCTAGAACCATTATAACCACTAGATGTCCATAACTCATACCGATGGCCCTTGAACCATTATAACTACTAGCCATGACCAAATTGCCTATAGATATCCATTATACAAGTAATAAGTGTCCATAAGCCGTAACCATGGCCCTTGAACAATTATAACCACTAGATGTCCATAACTCATACTGATCGCCCTTGAAACATTATAACTACTAGCCATGACCAATAGCCTTTAGATATCCATTTTACATGTAATAGGTGTCCATTACCCATAACCATGGCCCTTGAACCATTATAGCCACTAGATGTCCATAACTCATAACGATTGCCCTTGAACCATTATAACTACTAGCCATGACCAATAGCCTTTAGATATCCATTTTACATGTAATAGGTGTCCATTGCCCATAACCATGGCCCTTGAACCATTATAGCCACTAGATGTCCATAACTCATAATGATTGCCCTTGAACTATTATAACTACTAGCCATGACCTATAGCCTATAGATATCCATTTTACAAGTAATAGGTATCCATAACCCATAACCATGGCCCTTGAACCATTATAACCACTAGATGTCCATAACTCATACTGATGGCCCTTGAAACATTATAACTACTAGCCATGACCAATAGCCTAAATATATCCATTTTACATGTAATAGGTGTCCATTCCCCATAACCATGGCCCTTGAACCATTATAGCCACTAGATGTCCATAACTCATAACGATTGTCCTTGAACCATTATAACTACTAGCCATGGCCAATAGCCTATAGATATCCATTTTATAAGTAATAGGTGTCCATAACCCATAACCATGGCCCTTGAACCATTATAACCACTAGATGTCCATAACTCATACCGATGGCACTGGAACCATTATAACTACTACCCATGACTAATAGCCTTTAGATATCCATTTTACATGTAATAGGTGTCCATTACCCATAACCATGGCCCTTGAACCATTATAGCCACTAGATGTCCATAACTCATAACGATTGCCCTTGAACCATTATAACTCCTAGCCATGACCAATGGCCAATAGATATCCATTTACAAGTAATAGGTGTCCATAACCCATAACCATGGCCCTTGAACCATTTTAACCACTAGATGTCCATAACTCATACTGGTGGCCCTTGAACCATCATAACTACTAGCCATTACCAAATTGCCTATAGATATCCATTATACAAGTAATAGGTGTCCATAACGCATAACCATGGCCCTTGAACCATTATAACCACTAGATGTCCATAACTCATACTGATGGCCCTGGAAACATTATAACTACTAGCCATGACCAATAGCCTTTAGATATCCATTTTACATGTAATAGGTGTCCATTGCCCATAACCATGGCCCTTGAACCATTATAGCCACTAGACGTCCATAACTCATAATAATTGCCCTTGAACCATTATAGCCACTATCCATGACCAATAGCCTATAGATATCCACTTTACAAGTAATAGGTGTCGATAACTATTAACCATGGCCCTTGAACCATTATAACCACTAGATGTCCATAACTCATACCGATGACCCTTGAACCATTATAACTATTAGCCATGACCAATAGCCTATAGATATCCATTTTACAACTGATAGGTGTCCATACCCCATAACCATAGCCTTTGAACCATTATAGCCACTAGATGTCCATAACTCATACCGATGAGCCTAGAACCATTATACCTACCACCCAAGACTAATAGCCTATAATATCCATTTAACATGTAATAGGTCTCCATGACCCATAACCATGGCCCTTGAGCCATTATAACCACTAGATGTCCATAAATGATATCGATGGCCCTTGAACCATTATAACTACTAGCCATGACCAAATAGCCTATAGATATCCATTATACAAGTATTAGGTGTCCATAACCCATAACCATGGCCCTTGACCCATTATAGCCACTAGATGTCCATAACTTATAACAATTTCCCTTGAACCATTATAACTACTAGCCATGACCAATAACCTATAGATATCCATTTTACAAGTAATAGGTGTCCATAACTCATAACCATGGCCCTTGAACCATTATGTTACACTAGATGTCCATAACTCATACCGACGGCCCTTGAACCATTATAACTACTAGCCATGACCAATAGCGTTTAGATATCCATTTTACATGTAATAGGTGTCCATTACCCATAACCATGGCCCTTGAACCATTATAGCCACTAGATGTCCATAACTCATAACGATTGTCCTTGAACCATTATAACTACTAGCCATGACCAATAACCTATAGATATCCATTTACAAGTAATAGGTGTCCATAACCCATAACCATGGCCCTTGAACAATTGTAACCACTAGACGTCCATAACTCATACCGATGGCCCTTGAACCATTATAACTACTAGCCATGACCAATAGCCTATAGATATCAATTTTACAAGTAATAGGTATCCATAACCCATAATCATGGCCCTTGAACCATTATAACCACTAGATGTCCATAACTCATACCGATGGCCCTTGAAACATTATAACTGCTAGCCATGACCAATAGCCTTTAGGTTTCCATTTTACTAGTAATAGGTATCCATAACCAATAACCATGACCCTACCATTATAACCACTAGATGTCCATAACTCATACTGATGGCCCTTGAACCATTATAACTACTAGCCATGACCAATAGATATCCACTTTACAAGTAATTGGTGTCCATAACTCATACCGATGTCCCTTGAACCATTATAACCACTAGATGTCCATAACTCATACCGATGACCCATGAACCATTATAACTACTAGCCTTGACCAATAGCCTATAGATATCCATTTTACAAGTAATAGGTGTCCATAACCCATAACCGTGGCCTTGAACCATTGTAACCACTAGATGTCCATAACTCATACCGATGGCCCTTGAAACATTATAACTGCTAGCCATGACCAAATAGCCTATAGATATCCATTATACAAGTAATAAGTGTCCATAAGCCATAACCATGACCCTTGAACAATTATAACCACTAGATGTCCATAACTCATACTGATGGCCCTTGAAACATTATAACTACTAGCCATGACCAATAGCCTTTAGATATCCATTTTACATGTAATAGGTGTCCATTACCCATAACCATGGCCCTTGAACCATTATAGCCACTAGATGTCCATAACTCATAACGATTGCCCTTGAACCATTATAACTACTAGCCATGACCAATAGCCTATAGATATCCATTTTACAAGTAATAGGTGTCCATAACCCATAACCATGGCCCTTGAACCATTATAACCACTAGATGTCCATAACTCATACCGATGGCCCTGGAACCATTATAACTACTAGCCATGACCAATAGCCTTTAGATATCCATTTTACATGTAATAGGTGTCCATTACCCATAACCATGGCCTTTGAACCATAATAGCCACTAGATGTCCATAACTCATAACGATTGCCCTTGAACCATTATAACTACTAGCCCTGACCAATGGCCTATAGATATCCATTTACAAGTAATAGGTGTCCATAACCCATAACCATGGCCCTTGAACCTTTGTAACCACTAGATGTCCATAACTCATACCGATGGCCCTTGAACCATTACAACTACTAGCCATGACCAATAGCCTATAGATATCCATTTTACAAGTAATAGGTGTCCATAACCCATAACCATGGCCCTTGAACCATTATAACCACTAGATGTCCATAACTCATACTGATGGCCCTTGAACCATTATAACTTCTAGCCATTACCAAATTGCCTATAGATATCCATTATACAAGTAATAGGTGTCCATAACGCATAACCATGGCCCTTGAACCATTATAACCACTAGATGTCCATAACTCATACTGATGGCCCTGGAAACATTATAACTACTAGCCATGACCAATAGCCTTTAGATATCCAGTTTACATGTAATAGGTGTCCATTGCCCATAACCATGGCCCTTGAACCATTATAGCCACTAGATGTCCATAACTCATAATAATTGCCCTTGAACCATTATAACTACTAGCCATGACCAATAGTCTATAGATATCCATTTTACAAGTAATAGGTATCCATAACCCATAACCATGGCCCTTGAACCATTATAACCACTAGATGTCCATAACTCATACTGATGGCCCTTGAAACATTATAACTACTAGCCATGACCAATAGCCTAAAGATATCCATTTTACAAGTAATAGGTGTCCATAACCCATAACCATGGCCCTTGAACCATTATAACCACTAGATGTCCATAACTCATACTGATGGCCCTGGAAACATTATAACTACTAGCCATGACCAATAGCCATTAGATATCCATTTTACAAGTAATAGGTGTCCATTACCCATAACCATGGCCCTTGAACCATTATAGCCACTATCCACGACCAATAGCCTACAGATATCCACTTTACAAGTAATAGGTGTCGATAACCCATAACCATGGCCCTTGAACCATTATAACCACTAGATGTCCATAACTCATGCCGATGACCCTTGAACCATTATAACTATTAGCCATGACCAATAGCCTATAGATATCCATTTTACAACTGATAGGTGTCCATAACCCATAACCATAGCCCTTGAACCATTATAACCACTAGATGTCCATAACTCATACCGATGACCCTAGAAGCATTATACCTACTACCCAAGACTAATAGCCTATAATATCCATTTAACATGTAATAGGTCTCGATGACCCATAACCATGGCCCTTGAACCATTATAACCACTAGATGTCCATAAATGATATCGATGGCCCTTGAACCATTATAACTACTAGCCATGACCAAATAGCCTATAGATATCCATTATACAAGTAATAGGTGTCCATAACCCATAACCATGGCCCTTGACCCATTATAGCCACTAGATGTCCATAACTCATAAAGATTGCCCTTGAACCATTATAACTACTAGCCATGACCAATAGCCTATAGATATCCATTTTACAAGTAATAGGTATCCATAACCCATAACCATGGCCCTTGAACCATTATAACCACTAGATGTCCATAACTCATACCGATGGCCCTTGAAACATTATAACTGCTAGCCATGACCAAATAGCCTATAGATATCCATTATACAAGTAATAAGTGTCCATAACCCATAACCATGACCCTACCATTATAACCACTAGATGTTCATAACTCATACTGATGGCCCTTGAACCATTATAACTACTAGCAATGACCAATAGATATCCACTTTACAAGTAATAGGTGTCCATAACTCATACCGATGTCCCTTAAACCATTATAACCACTAGATGTCCATAACTCATAACGATGGCCCATGAACCATTATAACTACTAGCCTTGACCAATAGCCTATAGATATCCATTTTACAAGTAATAGGTGTCCATAACCCATAACCATGGCCTTGAACCATTATAACAACTAGATGTCCATAACTCATACCGATGGCCCTTGAACCATTATAACTACTAGCCATGACCAAATTGCCTATAGATATCCATTATACAAGTAATAAGTGTCCATAAGCCATAACCATGGCCCTTGAACAATTATAACCACTAGATGTCCATAACTCATACTGATGGCCCTTGAAACATTATAACTACTAGCCATGACCAATAGCCTTTAGATATCCATTTTACATGTAATAGGTGTCCATTACCCATAACCATGGCCCTTGAACCATTATAGCCACTAGATGTCCATAACTCATAATGATTGCCCTTGAACCATTATAACTACTAGCCATGACCAATAGCCTATAGATATCCATTTTACAAGTAATAGGTGTCCATAAACCATAACCATGGCCCTTGAACCATTATAACCACTAGATGTCCATAACTCATACCGATGGCCCTGGAACCATTATAACTACTAGCCATGACCAATGGCCTTTAGATATCCATTTTACATGTAATAGGTGTCCATTACCCATAACCATGGCCCTTGAACCATTATAGCCACTAGATGTCCATAACTCATAACGATTGCCCTTGAACCATTATAACTCCTAGCCATGACCAATGGCCAATAGATATCCATTTACAAGTAATAGGTGTCCATAACCCATAACCATGGCCCTTGAACCATTTTAACCACTAGATGTCCATAACTCATACTGGTGGCCCTTGAACCATTATAACTACTAGCCATTACCAAATTGCCTATAGATATCCATTATACAAGTAATAGGTGTCCATAACGCATAACCATGGCCCTTGAACCATTATAACCACTAGATGTCCATAACTCATACTGATGGCCCTGGAAACATTATAACTACTAGCCATGACCAATAGCCTTTAGATATCCATTTTACATGTAATAGGTGTCCATTGCCCATAACCATGGCCCTTGAACCATTATAGCCACTAGACGTCCATAACTCATAATAATTGCCCTTGAACCATTATAGCCACTATCCATGACCAATAGCCTACAGATATCCACTTTACAAGTAATAGGTGTCGATAACCCATAACCATGGCCCTTGAACCATTATAACCACTAGATGTCCATAACTCATACCGATGACCCTTGAACCATTATAACTATTAGCCATGACCAATAGCCTATAGATATCCATTTTACAACTGATAGGTGTCCATACCCCATAACCATAGCCTTTGAACCATTATAACCACTAGATGTCCATAACTCATACCGATGAGCCTAGAACCATTATACCTACCACCCAAGACTAATAGCCTATAATATCCATTTAACATGTAATAGGTCTCCATGACCCATAACCATGGCCCTTGAGCCATTATAACCACTAGATGTCCATAAATGATATCGATGGCCCTTGAACCATTATAACTACTAGCCATGACCAAATAGCCTATAGATATCCATTATACAAGTATTAGGTGTCCATAACCCATAACCATGGCCCTTGACCCATTATAGCCACTAGATGTCCATAACTTATAACAATTTCCCTTGAACCATTATAACTACTAGCCATGACCAATAACCTATAGATATCCATTTTACAAGTAATAGGTGTCCATAACTCATAACCATGGCCCTTGAACCATTATGTTACACTAGATGTCCATAACTCATACCGACGGCCCTTGAACCATTATAACTACTAGCCATGACCAATAGCGTTTAGATATCCATTTTACATGTAATAGGTGTCCATTACCCATAACCATGGCCCTTGAACCATTATAGCCACTAGATGTCCATAACTCATAACGATTGTCCTTGAACCATTATAACTACTAGCCATGACCAATAACCTATAGATATCCATTTACAAGTAATAGGTGTCCATAACCCATAACCATGGCCCTTGAACAATTGTAACCACTAGACGTCCATAACTCATACCGATGGCCCTTGAACCATTATAACTACTAGCCATGACCAATAGCCTATAGATATCAATTTTACAAGTAATAGGTATCCATAACCCATAACCATGGCCCTTGAACCATTATAACCACTAGATGTCCATAACTCATACCGATGGCCCTTGAAACATTATAACTGCTAGCGATGACCAATAGGCTTTAGGTTTCCATTTTACTAGTAATAGGTATCCATAACCAATAACCATGACCCTACCATTATAACCACTAGATGTCCATAACTCATACTGATGGCCCTTGAACCATTATAACTACTAGCCATGACCAATAGATATCCACTTTACAAGTAATTGGTGTCCATAACTCATACCGATGTCCCTTGAACCATTATAACCACTAGATGTCCATAACTCATACCGATGACCCATGAACCATTATAACTACTAGCCTTGACCAATAGCCTATAGATATCCATTTTACAAGTAATAGGTGTCCATAACGCATACCGATGGCCCTTGAAACATTATAACTGCTAGCCATGACCAAATAGCCTTAAGATATCCATTATACAAGTAATAAGTGTCCATAAGCCATAACCATGACCCTTGAACAATTATAACCACTAGATGTCCATAACTCATACTGATGGCCCTTGAAACATTATAACTACTAGCCATGACCAATAGCCTTTAGATATCCATTTTACATGTAATAGGTGTCCATTACCCATAACCATGGCCCTTGAACCATTATAGCCACTAGATGTCCATAACTCATAACGATTGCCCTTGAACCATTATAACTACTAGCCATGACCAATAGCCTATAGATATCCATTTTACAAGTAATAGGTGTCCATAACCCATAACCATGGCCCTTGAACCATTATAACCACTAGATGTCCATAACTCATACCGATGGCCCTGGAACCATTATAACTACTAGCCATGACCAATAGCCTTTAGATATCCATTTTACATGTAATAGGTGTCCATTACCCATAACCATGGCCCTTGAACCATTATAGCCACTAGATGTCCATAACTCATAACGATTGCCCTTGAACCATTATAACTACTAGCCCTGACCAATGGCCTATAGATATCCATTTACAAGTAATAGGTGTCCATAACCCATAACCATGGCCCTTGAACCTTTGTAACCACTAGATGTCCATAACTCATACCGATGGCCCTTGAACCATTACAACTACTAGCCATGACCAATAGCCTATAGATATCCATTTTACAAGTAATAGGTGTCCATAACCCATAACCATGGCCCTTGAACCATTATAACCACTAGATGTCCATAACTCATACTGATGGCCCTTGAACCATTATAACTTCTAGCCATTACCAAATTGCCTATAGATATCCATTATACAAGTAATAGGTGTCCATAACGCATAACCATGGCCCTTGAACCATTATAACCACTAGATGTCCATAACTCATACTGATGGCCCTGGAAACATTATAACTACTAGCCATGACCAATAGCCTTTAGATATCCAGTTTACATGTAATAGGTGTCCATTGCCCATAACCATGGCCCTTGAACCATTATAGCCACTAGATGTCCATAACTCATAATAATTGCCCTTGAACCATTATAACTACTAGCCATGACCAATAGTCTATAGATATCCATTTTACAAGTAATAGGTATCCATAACCCATAACCATGGCCCTTGAACCATTATAACCACTAGATGTCCATAACTCATACTGATGGCCCTTGAAACATTATAACTACTAGCCATGACCAATAGCCTAAAGATATCCATTTTACAAGTAATAGGTGTCCATAACCCATAACCATGGCCCTTGAACCATTATAACCACTAGATGTCCATAACTCATACTGATGGCCCTGGAAACATTATAACTACTAGCCATGACCAATAGCCATTAGATATCCATTTTACAAGTAATAGGTGTCCATTACCCATAACCATGGCCCTTGAACCATTATAGCCACTATCCACGACCAATAGCCTACAGATATCCACTTTACAAGTAATAGGTGTCGATAACCCATAACCATGGCCCTTGAACCATTATAACCACTAGATGTCCATAACTCATGCCGATGACCCTTGAACCATTATAACTATTAGCCATGACCAATAGCCTATACATATCCATTTTACAACTGATAGGTGTCCATAACCCATAACCATAGCCCTTGAACCATTATAACCACTAGATGTCCATAACTCATACCGATGACCCTAGAAGCATTATACCTACTACCCAAGACTAATAGCCTATAATATCCATTTAACATGTAATAGGTCTCCATGACCCATAACCATGGCCCTTGAACCATTATAACCACTAGATGTCCATAAATGATATCGATGGCCCTTGAACCATTATAACTACTAGCCATGACCAAATAGCCTATAGATATCCATTATATAAGTAATAGGTGTCCATAACCCATAACCATGGCCCTTGACCCATTATAGCCACTAGATGTCCATAACTCATAAAGATTGCCCTTGAACCATTATAACTACTAGCCATGACCAATAGCCTATAGATATCCATTTTACAAGTAATAGGTATCCATAACCCATAACCATGGCCCTTGAACCATTATAACCACTAGATGTCCATAACTCATACCGATGGCCCTTGAAACATTATAACTGCTAGCCATGACCAAATAGCCTATAGATATCCATTATACAAGTAATAAGTGTCCATAACCCATAACCATGACCCTACCATTATAACCACTAGATGTTCATAACTCATACTGATGGCCCTTGAACCATTATAACTACTAGCAATGACCAATAGATATCCACTTTACAAGTAATAGGTGTCCATAACTCATACCGATGTCCCTTTAACCATTATAACCACTAGATGTCCATAACTCATACCGATGGCCCATGAACCATTATAACTACTAGCCTTGACCAATAGCCTATAGATATCCATTTTACAAGTAATAGGTGTCCATAACCCATAACCATGGCCTTGAACCATTATAACAACTAGATGTCCATAACTCATACCGATGGCCCTTGAACCATTATAACTACTAGCCATGACCAAATTGCCTATAGATATCCATTATACAAGTAATAAGTGTCCATAAGCCATAACCATGGCCCTTGAACAATTATAACCACTAGATGTCCATAACTCATACTGATGGCCCTTGAAACATTATAACTACTAGCCATGACCAATAGCCTTTAGATATCCATTTTACATGTAATAGGTGTCCATTACCCATAACCATGGCCCTTGAACCATTATAGCCACTAGATGTCCATAACTCATAACGATTGCCCTTGAACCATTATAACTACTAGCCATGACCAATAGCCCATAGATATCCATTTTACAAGTAATAGGTGTCCATAAACCATAACCATGGCCCTTGAACCATTATAACCACTAGATGTCCATAACTCATACCGATGGCCCTGGAACCATTATAACTACTAGCCATGACCAATGGCCTTTAGATATCCATTTTACATGTAATAGGTGTCCATTACCCATAACCATGGCCCTTGAACCATTATAGCCACTAGATGTCCATAACTCATAACGATTGCCCTTGAACCATTATAACTACTAGCCAAGACCAATGGCCTATAGATATCCATTTACAAGTAATAGGTGTCCATAACCCATAACCATGGCCCTTGAACCATTGTAACCACTAGATGTCCATAAGTCATACCGATGGCCCTTGAACCATTATAACTACTAGCCATGACCAATAGCCTATAGATATCCATTTTACAAGTAATAGGTGTCCATAACCCATAACATGGCCCTTGAACCATTATAACCTCTAGATGTCCATAACTCATACTGATGGCCCTTGAACCATTATAATTACTAGCCATTACCAAATTGCCTATAGATATCCATTATACAAGTAATAGGTGTCCATAACTCATAACCATGGGCCTTGAACCATTGTAACCACTAGACGTCCATAACTCATACCGATTTCCCTTGAACCATTTTAACTACTAGCCATGACCAATAGCCTATAGATATCCATTTACAAGTAATAGGTGTCCATAACCCATAACCATGGCCCTTGAACCATTATAGCCACTAGATGTCCATAACTCATAAAGATTGCCCTTGAACCATTATAACTACTAGCCATGACCAATAGCCTATAGATATCCATTTTACAAGTAATAGGTATCCAGAACCCATAACCATGGCCCTTAAACCATTATAACCACTAGATGTCTATAACTCACACCGATGACCCTAGAACCATTATATCTACTAGCCATGACCAATAGCCTACAGATATCCACTTTACAAGTAACAGGTGTCGATAACCCATAACGATGGCCCTTGAACCATTATAACCACTAGATGTCTATAACTCATACCGATGGCCCTTGAACCATTATAACTACTAGCCATGACAAATAGACTATAGATATCCATTTTACAAGTAATAGGTGTCCATAACCCATTACCATGGCCCTTGAACCATCATAACCACTAGATGACCATAACTCATACCGATGGCCCTTGAGCCATTATAACTACTAGCCATGACCAATAGCCTATAGATATCCATTTTACAACTGATAGGTGTCCATAAGCCATAAACATGGCCCTTGAACCATTATAACCACTAGATGTCCATAACTCATACTGATGGCCCTTGAACCATTATAACTACTAGCCATGACCAATACCCTATAGATATCCATTTTACAAGTAATAGGTGTCCATAACCCATAACCATGGCCCTTGAACCATTATAACCACTAGATGTCCATAACTCATACCGATGGCCCTTGAAACATTATAACTACTAGCCATGACCAAATAGCCTATAGATATCCATTATACAAGTAATAGGTGTTCATAACCCATAACCATGGCCCTTGAACCATTATAACCACTAGATGTCCATAACTCATACTGATGGCCCTTGAAACATTATAACTACTAGCCATGACCAATCGCCTAAAGATATCCATTTTACAAGTAATAGGTGTCCATAACCCATAACCATGGCCCTTGAACCATTAAAACCACTAGATGTCCAAACCTCATACCGATGGCCCTTCAACCATTATAACTACTAACCACGACCAATAACCTATAGATATCCATTTTACAAGTAATAGGTGTCCATAACCCATAACCATAGCCCTTGAACCATTATAAGTACTTAACATGACTGATAGCCTATAGATATCCATTTTACAAGTAATAGGCGTCCATAACCCATAACCATGGCCCTTGAACCATTATAACCACTAGATGTCTATAACTCGCACCGATGACCCTAGAACCATTATATCTACTATCCATGACCAATAGCCTACAGATATCCACTTTACAAGTAACATGTGTCGATAACCCATAACGATGGCCCTTGAACCATTATAACCACTAGATGTCCATAACTCATACCGATGACCCTTGAACCATTATAACTATTAGCCATGACCAATAGCCTATAGATATCCATTTTACAACGGTGTCCACAACCCATAACTATAGCCCTTGAACCATTATAACCACTAGATTTCTATAACTCATACCGATGACGCTAGAACCATTATACCTACTAGCCAAGACTAATAGCCTATAATATCCATTTAACATGTAATAGGTCTCCATGACCCATAACCATGGCCCTTGAACCATTATAACTACTAGATGTCCATAAATGATATCGATGTCCCTTGAACCATTATAACTACTAGCCATGACCAAATAGCCTATAGATATCCATTTTACAAGTAATAGGTGTCGATAACCCATAACCATGGCCCTTGAACCATTATGTTACACTAGATATCCATAACTCATACCGATGGCCCTTGAACCATTATAACTACTAGCCATGACCAATAGCCTTTAGATATCCATCTTACATGTAATAGGTTTCTATTACCCATAACCATGGCCCTTGAACCATTATAGCCACTAGATGTCCATAACTCATAACGATTGCCCTTGAACCATTATAACTACTAGCCATGACCAATAGCCTATAGATATCCATTTTACAAGTAATAGGTATTCATAACCCATAACCATGGCCCTTGAACCATTATAACCACTAAATGTCCATAACTCATACCGATGGCCCTGGAACCATTATAACTACTAGCCATGACCAATAGCCTTTAGATATCCATTTTACATGTAATAGGTGTCCATTACCCATAACCATGGCCCTTGAACCATTATAGCCACTAGATGTCCATAACTCATAACGATTGCCCTTGAACCATTATAACTACTAGCCATGACCAATGGCCTATAGATATCCATTTACAAGTAATAGGTGTCCATAACCCATAACCATGGCCCTTGAACCATTGTAACCACTAGATGTCCATAACTCATACCGATGGCCCTTGAACCATTATAACTACTAGCCATGACCAATATCCTATAGATATCCATTTTACAAGTAATAGGTGTCCATAACCCATAACATGGCCCTTGAACCATTATAACCTCTAGATGTCCATAACTCATACTGATGGCCCTTGAACCATTATAACTACTAGCCATTACCAAATTGCCTATAGATATCCATTATACAAGTAATAGGTGTCCATAACTCATAACCATGGCCCTTGAACCATTGTAACCACTAGACGTCCATAACTCATACCGATTGCCCTTGAACCATTATAACTACTAGCCATGACCAATAGCATATAGATATCCATTTACAAGTAATAGGTGTCCATAACCCATAACCATGGCCCTTGAACCATTATAGCCACTAGATGTCCATAACTCATAAAGATTGCCCTTGAACCATTATAACTACTAGCCATGACCAATAGCCTATAGATATCCATTTTACAAGTAATAGGTATCCATAACCCATAACCATGGCCCTTAAACCATTATAACCACTAGATGTCTATAAGTCACACCGATGACCCTAGAACCATTATTTCTACTATCCATGACCAATAGCCTACAGATATCCACTTTACAAGTAACAGGTGTCGACAACCCATAACGATGGCCCTTGAACCATTATAACCACTAGATGTCCATAACTCATACCGATGACCCTTGAACCATTATAACTATTAGACATGACCAATAGCCTATAGATATCCATTTTACAACTGATAGGTGTCCATAAGCCATAACCATGGCCCTTGAACCATTATAACCACTAGATATCCATAACTCATACTGATGGCCCTTGAACCATTATAACTACTAGCCATGACCAATACCCTATAGATATCCATTTTACAAGTAATAGGTGTCCATAACCCATAACCATGGCCCTTGAACCATTATAACCACTAGATGTCCATAACTCATACCGATGGCCCTTGAAACATTATAACTACTAGCCATGACCAAATAGCCTATAGATATCCATTATACAAGTAATAGGTGTTCATAACCCATAACCATGGCCCTTGAACCATTATAACCACTAGATATCCATAACTCATACTGATGGCCCTTGAAACATTATAACTACTAGCCATGACCAATCGCCTAAAGATATCCATTTTACAAGTAATAGGTGTCCATAACCCATAACCACGGCCCTTGAACCATTAAAACCACTAGATGTCCAAACCTCATACCGATGGCCCTTCAACCATTATAACTACTAACCACGACCAATAACCTATAGATATCCATTTTACAAGTAATAGGTGTCCATAACCCATAACCATATCCCTTGAACCATTATAAGTACTTAACATGACTGATAGCCTATAGATATCCATTTTACAAGTAATAGGTGTCCATAACCCATAACCATGGCCCTTGAACCATTATAACCACTAGATGTCTATAACTCGCACCGATGACCCTAGAACCATTATATCTACTATCCATGACCTATAGCCTACAGATATCCACTTTACAAGTAACAGGTGTCGATAACCCATAACGATGGCCCTTGAACCATTATAACCACTAGATTTCTATAACTCATACCGATGACCCTAGAACCATTATACCTACTAGCCAAGACTAATAGCCTATAATATCCATTTAACATGTAATAGGTCTCCATGACCCATAACCATGGCCCTTGAACCATTATAACTACTAGATGTCCATAAATGATATCGATGGCCCTTGAACCATTATAACTACTAGCCATGACCAAATAGCCTATAGATATCCATTTTACAAGTAATAGGTGTCCATAACCCATAACCATGGCCCTTGAACCATTATGTTACACTAGATGTCCATAACTCATACCGATGGCCCTTGAACCATTATAACTACTAGCCATGACCAATAGCCTTTAGATATCCATCTTACATGTAATAGGTGTCTATTACCCATAACCATGGCCCTTGAACCATTATAGCCACTAGATGTCCATAACTCATAACGATTGCCCTTGAACCATTATAACTACTAGCCATGACCAATAGCCTATAGATATCCATTTTACAAGTAATAGGTGTCCATAACCCATAACCATGGCCCTTGAACCATTATAACTACTAGATGTCCATAAATGATATCGATGGCCCTTGAACCATTATAACTACTAGCCATGACCAAATAGCCTATAGATATCCATTTTACAAGTAATAGGTGTCCATAACCCATAACCATGGCCCTTAAATCATTATAACCACTAGATGTCTATAACTCAGACCGATGACCCTAGAACCATTATATCTACTATCCATGACCAATAGCCTATAGATATCCATTTTACAAGTAACAGGTGTCGATAACCCATAACGATGGCCCTTGAACCATTATAACCACTAGATGTCCATAACTCATACCGATGACCCTTGAACCATTATAACTATTAGCCATGACCAATAGCCTATAGATATCCATTTTACAACTGATAGGTGTCCATAACCCATAACCATGGCCCTTGAACCATTATAACCACTAGATGTCCATAACTCATACTGATGGCCCTTGAACCATCATAACTACTAGCCATGAACAATACCCTATAGATATCCATTTTACAAGTAATAGGTGTCCATAACCCATAACCATGGCCCTTGAACCATTATAAGCACTAGATGTCCATAACTCATACCGATGGCCCTTGAAACATTATAACTACTAGCCATGACCAAATAGCCTATAGATATCCATTTGACAAGTAATAGGTGTTCATAACCCATAACCATGGCCCTTGAACCATTATAACCACTAGATGTCCATAACTCATACTGATGGCCCTTGAAACATTATAACTACTAGCCATGACCAATAGCCTATAGATATCCATTTTACAAGTAATAGGTGTCCATAACCCATAACCATGGCCCTTGAACCATTAAAACCACTAGATGTCCAAACCTCATACCGATGGCCCTTCAACCATTATAACTACTAACCACGACCAATAACCTATAGATATCCATTTTACAAGTAATAGGTGTCCATAACCCATAACCATAGCCCTTGAACCATTATAAGTACTTAACATGACTGATAGCCTATAGATATCCATTTTACAAGTAATAGGTGTCCATAACCCATAACCGTGGCCCTTGAACCATTATAACCACTAGATGTCTATAACTCTCACCGATGACCCTAGAACCATTATATCTACTATCCATGACCAATAGCCTACAGGTATCCACTTTACAAGTAACAGGTGTCGATAACCCATAACGATGGCCCTTGAACCATTATAACCACTAGATGTCCATAACTCATACCGATGACCCTTGAACCATTATAACTATTAGCCATGACCAATAGCCTATAGATATCCATTTTACAACGGTGTCCACAACCCATAACTATAGCCCTTGAACCATTGTAACCACTAGATTTCTATAACTCATACCGATGACCCTAGAACCATTATACCTACTAGCCAAGACTAATAGCCTATAATATCCATTTAACATGTAATAGGTCTCGATAACCCATAACCATGGCCCTTGAACCATTATAACTACTAGATGTCCATAAATGATATCGATGGCCCTTGAACCATTATAACTACTAGCCATGACCAAATAGCCTATAGATATCCATTTTACAAGTAATAGGTGTCCATAACCCATAACCATGGCCCTTGAACCATTATGTTACACTAGATGTCCATAACTCATACCGATGGCCCTTGAACCATTATAACTACTAGCCATGACCAATAGCCTTTAGATATCCATCTTACATGTAATAGGTTTCTATTACCCATAACCATGGCCCTTGAACCATTATGTTACACTAGATGTCCATAACTCATACCGATGGCCCTTGAACCATTATAACTACTAGTCATGACCAATAGCCTTTAGATATCCATCTTACATGTAATAGGTGTCTATTACCCATAACCATGGCCCTTGAACCATTATAGCCACTAGATGTCCATAACTCATAACGATTGCCCTTGAACCATTATAACTACTAGCCATGACCAATAGCCTATAGATATCCATTTTACAAGTAATAGGTATCCATAACCCATAACCATGGCCCTTGAACCATTATAACCACTAGATGTCCATAACTCATACCGATGGCCCTGGAACCATTATAACTACTAGCCATGACCAATAGCCTTTAGATATCCATTTTACATGTAATAGGTGTCCATTACCCATAACCATGGCCCTTGAACCATTATAGCCACTAGATGTCCATTAACTCATAACGATTGCCCTTGAACCATTATAACTACTAGCCATGACCAATGGCCTATAGATATCCATTTACAAGTAATAGGTGTCCATAACCCATAACCAAGGCCCTTGAACCATTGTAACCACTAGATGTCCATAACTCATACCGATGGCCCTTAAACCATTATAACTACTAGCCATGACCAATAGCCTATAGATATCCATTTTACAAGTAATAGGTGTCCATAACCCATAACATGGCCCTTGAACCATTATAACCTCTAGATGTCCATAACTCATACTGATGGCCCTTGAACAATTATAACTACTAGCCATTACCAAATTGCCTATAGATATCCATTATACAAGTAATAGGTGTCCATAACTCATAACCATGGCCCTTGAACCATTGTAACCACTAGACGTCCATAACTCATACCGATTGCCCTTGAACCATTATAACTACTAGCCATGACCAATAGCCTTTAGATATCCATTTTACATGTAATATGTGTCCATTACCCATAACCATGGCCATTGAACCATTATAACCACTAGATGTCCATTACTGATAACGATGACCCATGAACCATTATAACTACTAGCCATGACCAATAGCCTACAGATATCCATTTAACAAGTAATAGGTGTCAATAACTCATAACCATGGCCCTTGAACCATTATACCCACTGGATGTCCATAACTCATACCGATGGCCCTTGAACCATTATTACTACTAGCCATGACCAATAGCCTATAGATATCCATTTTACATGTAATAGGTGTCCATTACCCATAACCATGGCCCTTGAACCATTATAGCCACTAGATGTCCATAACTCATAGCGATGGCCCTTGAACCATTATAACTACTAACCATGACCAATAGCCTATAGATATCCATTTCACAAGTAATAGGTGTCCATAACCCATAACCGTGGCCCTTGAACCATTACAACCACTAGATGTCCATTAGTCATACTGATGGCCCTTGAACCATTATAACTACTAGCCATGACCAATACCCTATAGATATCCATTTTACAAGTAATAGGTGTCCATAACCCATAACCATGGCCCTTGAACCATTAAAACCACAAGATGTCCATAACTGATACCGATGGCCCTTGAGCCATTATAATTACTAGCCATGACCAATAACCTATAGATATCCATTTTTCAAGTAATAGGTGTCCATAACCCATTGCCATGGCCCTTGAACCATTATAACCACTAGATGTCCATAATTCTTAGCAATGGCCCTTGAACCATTATAACTACTAGCCATGACCAACAACCTATAGATACCTATTTTACTACTAATAGGTGTCCATAACCCATAACCATAGCCCATGAACCATTAGATGTCCATAACTCATAGCGAGGTTCCTTGAACCATTATAACTACTAGCCATGACCAATAGCATATAGTTATCATTTTTACAAGTAGTAGCTGTCCATAACCCATAACCATGGCCCTTGAACCGTTAAAACCAAAAGATGTCCATAACTCATACAGATGGCCCTTGAGCCATTATAACTACTAGCGATGACCAATAACCTATAGACATCCATTTTATAAGTAATAGGTGTCCATAACCCATAACCATAGCCCTTGAACCATTATAACCACTAGATGTCCATAATTCATACTGATGGCCCTTGAACCATTATAACTACTAGCCGTGACCAATAGCCTACATATCCATTTTACAAGTAATAGGTGTCCACTACCCATAACCATGGCCCTTGAACCATTATAGATGTCCATAACTCATACTGATGACCCTTGAACCATTATAACTAATTGCCAAGACCAATAGCCTACATATATCCATTTTACAAGTAATAGGTGTCCATATCTCATAACCATGGCCCTTGAACCATTACAACTACTAGCCATGACCAATAGACTACATATATCCATTTTACAAGTAATATGACCCATAACCATGGCCATTGAACCATTATAACCACTAGATGTCCATTACTCATACCGATGGCCCTTGAACCATTATCACTACTAGTCGTGACCAATAGCCTATAGATGTCCAACTTACAAGTAATAGGTGTCCATAACCCATAACCATGACCCTTGAACCATTATAAACACTAGATGTCCATAACTCATAGCGATGGCCCTTGAACCATTATCACTACTAGTCATGACCAATAGCCTATAGATACCCAACTTACAAGTAGTAGGTGTCCATACCCCATAACCATGATCCTTGAACCATTATAAACACTAGATGTCCATAACTCATAGCGATGGACCTTGAACCATTATAACTACTAACCATGACCAATAGCCTATAGATATCCATTTTACAAGTAATAGGTGTCCATAACCCATAACCATAGCCCTTGAACCATTATAACCACTAGATGTCCATAACTCATAGCGATGGCCCTTGAATCATTATAACTACTAGACATAACCAATAGCCTATAGATATCCATTTTCAAGTATTGGTATTTATAACCCATAACCATGGTAACACATACCCATGACTTGTTGACCTTTTCTCTCTAGGTTGGCGGTTTCCTGAAAGCATTTTTTCGACGGCTGGTTTTCAATCTCTTCTTCTGATTCCGTATAATCCCTGGTATCCATCTGTAATCGTTCAATTGTTTCTCACAGTTGTTGGATTATATTGTGAAGATTAGGTTTTATTCTTTGAAAATTGTCAATTGTTTCTCACAGTTGTTCGAATTCTATAAACCCTACGTTCGTTTTCTGATTCTACATAAACCCTACGTTCGTTTTTATTCTACATAAACCCTACGTTCATTTTCTGATTCTACGTTTGTTTGTTTAAATCTGATTTTGGTTGTTAGATTTGATGGATTCTATTCAAGATTTAGTCTCCAAAATCGTCTGTGTATTACTTGGTTCTTATTTGATTGCCGATTTGTTAAAGATTTGTTAAATATTTGTTTTGATTTGGTGACGATTATTAAAACCTGCGCCTAGGGTTTTCTTGTATGCATTCGTGCATATGGCTGAGGATACGAATGATACAGGGCAAGGAGCCAATACTTTTGCTGCAAAATTGAAGAACATTGATGGTAAAATTGTTGGGAAGTCTGGAAATATTTTATTTCCACGCAGTGCTATTCGTGGCCAGGTTTTGCTGCCTTCGTCAGGTGCTACATCAACAATTTCATCTGGTACTATGCATCCTAATGCCCAAGTTACGTCACAATCAGACATGGTAGCTGAAGAAACTTCGGTTTTAGGTACTAAAGAAACTTCGGGGTCAGGTAATAAAGAAAATGTAATTTATAAACCATCATATGCCTCTATTACTAGTAGTATGGGAGCTGCCACAAAGATTAATTTTCAAAAAATCGATGCTCCCGTGAATGATGGAGACATAGATGTCATAATACCCATTGAATCTGTTAAAGAAGTTGCAAAAAGGTTTTCGAACACATTATATGGTTATTTCCTGGGTAAACGCATAGCTTTCCCAATTGTGGAATACTATGTCAGGAATGTATGGAGTAAGTTCGGGCTGAATTGTGTGATGATGAACGCCAAGGGCTTCTTTTTCTTTAAATTTGATACCCATAAAGGTTTGGAGGATGTGCTTGAGAATGGCCCATGGATGATACGCAATAACCCAATTATCCTTAAAGAATGGTCCCCTAATACCACTTTAACCAAAGAAGACCTTACTAAAATTCCTATTTGGGTAAAATTTCATGACGTCCCAATGGCTGCATTTAAGGAAGATGGGTTAAGTATGATTGCCTCTAAGATCGGTACGCCAAAAATGTTAGATTCCTATACTAGTTCGATGTGTGTGGAATCTTGAGGCCGTAATAGTTTTGCTAGGGCATTAATTGAGATTGACTCTGAAGCTGATCTCAGGGAGTCTCTTTTGATAGCAATTCCATCAATTGACGGACCATGTATTTCTAAAGAGAGGGCCCGTCTTGAATATGAATGGAAACCACCAAGATGCTCTGTATGGAAATTGTTTGGCCACACCCTTGAGGGCCGCCCGAAAAATACGAAGACACAAGAAAAAGAAGTAAAAGTGGTGGATGATGGTTTCCAATTTGTTGGACAGAAAAACCATAAGATGAAGCCTCGTTCAAATTTTCGATATCGGCCCAAGGGTAGTAAGAATAATGATACAAGAACTAGTCAGCCTCTCAATCAGATGGGTGGAGCCAGTTCTGGTTTGGAATAAAATAAGTCGGGAAATCAAGCTGCTTACAGTAATAGTGTAGATGATGGGGGTCACCATTATGTTATACCTACTGTATGTAATGAGGAGAATCGAACATCAACTTCTTCAAGCAAGAATATGAACAGTAATAGTGTAGAAAATACTACACCTATTGTTCATCTAGATGAGCGGATGAAAAAAAACTTGGACGCTAATAGTAATAGTGCTAATGATAACGAGTGTCATACTTCACCTACTGTTAGTCAGTATAATCCTACTCCGAGTGGTAAGACGAATAGTGTAGATGGTGTGAAAAGCATGCACCATGCTAGACCTATTGTTCCACGCAAGGAGGGATCATCTAATCAACCCAAGTTTGTTAATATTCCGCTTTCAAATGGGTTTGATGTTTTCAGCAGCCAAGAGGAAAATGATGATGAATTGGCTGATTTAAACAATGAAACTTCCAAATTTATGGTATCTTCAGTCGTGGGTTCAAAAAAGGGGGCAAGCACTCCCTCTGATGAGGGTTTTTAATGTTTAGCCTACCTTCATGGAACATAAGGGGTCTGAATCGCTCCCCAAAACAAAAAGAGGTTCGTCAGGTGGTTGTAGATAACCATTTGAGCATCTGTGCGATTCTAGAATCGCATGTAAAAGTTGTAGAAGTTTATGAAGTGTGCAAGAAAGTGTGTGCTAGTTGGAAGTGGTCGTCAAATGGCCATTTGTGCGATAAAGACTCTCGTATCATCCTAGGTTGGGATGAGAATTTGGTGGATGTTATGATTCTTTCTCAGGAAAATCAGGTCATTCATGTACAAATTATTACGAAAAATGATAGAAAATCTTTTTTCTGTTCTTTTATATATGCGGCTACTTATTATATTGATCGTAGGGCGTTATGGCAGAATATGAATGCTCATATCACGATTATGGCAGATAAACCATGGGTTATTATGGGTGATTTTAACGTATCACTTAATATTGAAGATCACTCTTGTGGTGGGTATCAGCCTAATATTGCCATGCAAGAATTTCAGGAGTGTGTTAACTTCACAGGGATAATGGACATCAATAGTACGGGCCTTCATTTCACTTGGAATCAAAAGCCTCAAGGATCCAATGGTACTCTGAAGAAAATTGATCGCATCATGGGAAACCAGAAATTCATTGACATTTTCCCGAGTTCATTGGCTATTTTCCATCTGTATCGTATTTCAGATCATACCCCGTGTATCTTGCGCATCCCTGATGTCGCAAAATTTAAGCCGAAACTATTCAAATTTTTTAACTTTATGGCTGATAAAGACGGGTTTTGTGACATTGTGTCTATGGCATGGAAAACCAGAATTACGTGGTGCGCGATGTACCGGGTGGTAAAACGTTTAAAAGAAGCAAAAACTCCCCTCCGGAAATTTTTAAGGGATCAAGGAAACTTGCACTCTAAAGTTAAATTTCTACGAGTTGAGCTTGATGAAGTTAAGGCTGCCATAGATAAGAGTCCCCACTGCCCGAAACTACGGGAGGAGGAAGCAAATTACTTAATTGCTTACAAGGTTGCAGTGTTAGATGAAGAGCGTTTTCTAAAGCAAAAATCTAAAGTTGAGTGGTTAAGGGTGGGTGACTTGAACTCGGCCTATTTCCACAATGCTGTTAAGAGCAAATGGCATAGAAACAGGATTGATGCTATTACGGATGGGTAAAATATTCTATATTAGGGGAAGGATGTGGCTGCTGCGTTCGTTAATCATTATAAAAATTTACTAGGTATTGCAGGAAATGTTTCTCCCTTGGACATACATGACTTATTTACCACCACTATTGATCCACGTAAGGCAGAATTTATGGTTCGTGAAGTAACTGGTGATGAAATTAAGAGTGTTGTATTCTCTATAGGTAATGATAAAGCTCCTGCGCCTGATGGTTTTACGGCTATGTTCCTTAAAAAGGCTTGGGATATCGTGGGAGAAGATTTATGTTGTGCTGTCCGTGAGTTTTTCTCTAATGGTAAACTTCTTAAAGAGGTTAACCATACCATTCTGGCCTTAATTCCTAAAATCTCTACACCGTCAATAACTACGGATTACAGACCTATTTCATGTTGTAATGTTATCTATAAATGTTTTAGTAAAATCATCACTAATCGGCTCACTGATGCTCTTGGGGATATCGTTGGAGTTAATCAATCTGCGTTTATTCCGGGTCGGCGTATTTCGGATAATATTCTTCTTACTCAAGAGCTTATGCACAATTACCATGAGCAATATGGTGTTCCTAGATGTGCGTTCAAGGTGGATATCCAGAAGGCGTATGACACTGTAGATTGGTCGTTCCTTTGAGCTATCTTATGTGGGTTTGGTTTTCACCCTAAACTAGTCAGCTGGATTATGGAATGTGTCACTTCTCCTTCATTTTCTATATGCATAAACGGTGATATTCATGGCTGGTTCAGGGCAAAAGGGGCTTAAGACAAAGGGGACCCTATGTCTCCTTATCTGTTGAATCTGAATTTTAATTACCATAAAGGCTGTGAGAAACAAAAGATAGTGAATGTGTGCTTTGCGGATGATCTCTTCCTTTTTGCTCGGGGGAATGTTGTTTCAGTTCAGCTTATTCTTTTTACATTCATTTAAAGAAGCGTCTGGGCTGGTTTCGAGCATCCCTAATAGCACGGTTTTTTTCAGCAATGTCCCCAATTTAATTCGTAATGATATTCTGCAGCTGATGTCATTTGAGGAAGGTTCTTTACCAGCCAAATATTTGGGTGTTCCTCTTATTTCTTCTCACTTACGATATAGGGACTGCAAAATTCTTGTTGAAAGTTACAGAAAAGGATTAATGATTGGAAGAATAAGTTTCTTTCGTTCGCGGGAAGGCTGCAATTAATTATGTCCGTCCTCTCGAACATGCATACGTATTGCGCATCGGTGTTCATCTTGCCTTCCCGTGTCACAAATGAGCTGGAAAAAGTAATGAGAGGGTTCCTCTGCTGCCAAGGTGACATGAAGAATGGAAAGGCAAAAGTGTCTTGGGATGTAGTTTGCAAGCCTAAATGTGAAGGCGGTCTTGGTATCCGCAATATGCATGATTTTAATACAGCTCTTATGGCATATCACATTTGGGGTATTGTCTCTAATAAAGAGTCCTTGTAGGTTAAATGGATTCATTCATATAAACTTAGAGGCCGGAGTTTATGGGATGTTTCTAGAACGGGTATTATGACTTGGACTTGGCGAAAGTTACTTCAAATCAGAAACATTATTCACCCTTTCTTATGGCCTCTTTTTTGGGACGGGAAATCTATCTCTATTTGGTTTGATAATTGGTGTGTGGCTAGTCCTCTAATCCAATATTTAACGCCTAGAGATGTTTACAGTGCAGGTTTCTCTTTGCAGGATAAGGTTCATAACCTTATTGTTAATGGTAGCTAGAATTGGCCGAGAGACTGGATCCAACGTTTTCCTATTATAGCTCAAATCCCGGTTCCTCAAATTATGACGGGAAACAAAGATATTAGTGTATGGCGGGATGCAAGCGGGAATGATAAAATGTTTCCGGTGTCCCTTGTTTGGAATTCTATGAGAATCAGAGACAATATTGTGCCGTGGCAAATGGTCGTGTGGTTCGCACATTGCATTCCCCATCATGCTTTCCATTTGTCGCTTGTCTTGAATAATCGTCTCAAAACCCAAGATCTTTTGCGTCAGTCGGATGTAAGTCCTGATATTGATGTGGCCAAGTTAAGATGTCCTTTCTGTGGTACGGTCCCTGACTCTCATAGCCACTTGTTATTTGAATGTTACTACACTTCTACTATTTGGGTTAAGGTGCGGATGCTTGTGGATATGGATAATATCCCCCCGGTTTTGGCTGATATTATAAACCATAATATTCCTATTTCCAGTGGTCGATCTGCTAAAAGTGTTATTGCTCGTATCTTACTTGGTGCTACTACTTATCATATTTGGTAAGAATGTAATGCGAGATTATTCAAAAATAAGTCTAAACCCCATATGCAGGTGTATGAGGAGATTTGCTCTACCGTCCGGTTAAAGATGTTCACCTTGAAGTTCAAGCAAGATTCAGCTCGTGTTCAGCAATTGCTTGCCAGATGGAACCTTACTACTTATAGGGAGTAGTTGCTTTGTTGTGTCGGTCTGTCCTTTGGTCCGGCGTTTGGTTTGCTTGTCTTTAGAGCTTGTTTTGTTAGTTATGCTTATGGGGTTGTCGTAAGCTTAGTTTTTTTGGTTGTCAAGCGTTTTGCTTGAAGTAATGTGGTATCCTGCCACATTCCAGTGTACATTGTTTTGGTAATTATTATATTTAGCCAGGGTGATCCTTTACCCAAAAAAAACCCATAACCATGGCCCTTGAAGCATTATAACCACTAGATGTCCATATCTCATACCAATGGCCCTTGAACCCTTATAACTAGTAGCCATGACCAGTAGGCCATATAAATATCCATTTTACTAGTTACTAGCAGGGTACCCGCGCAATGCGGCGGCGGGTACCTAAACGCTATATTTTGCAGTGGCGATAGTGTCAGTGGTGGCAATAGTGATGGTGGTAGGTGGTGGTTCGTAGTAAGATCAGGTGGTCGTTGTAGTGATGTGGTTGTAAGATTACTTCCAAAATGTATTTCAAGGACCAAAATGTAATATTATTTTTCAAACTACAAATTAACAAAAGCTACTTTGTACATATTCTAAGCATACAAAAATCTTGTTTCAATATAGTACAAGTTATTGCAATAGCTATAAAATCATGTCAAGAAACGTTTCGTATACCGGTATTACAACAATAACAAAAGTACACAGAATATGCGTCAATATAGAACCTCCATTAACGTAGCAAAAAGGTTTGGTAAACACGATAGTTGATCATGTTTTAATGACAAAAGATGATGAAAAAATTGGATCATTAAGATATATAGTAGCTGATGTTACCATATGTAAGTTTGTGGGATTCCATCTTAAAACTAATTGGTTGTAAAAGGAGTAGCCCAGAACCCTTATAAGCACACATTACAAGTTCAATATTTGTCCAATGTGAGACATTACTCAACACGCCCCCTCACGTGTGGCGTCATTTTTTCGCACCTAACACGTGGATATTCTATGGGTTACGTGTGGTACGTGTGGTCGTTTGACCAACTACGGGTGAACCATGCTCTGATACCATGTAAGTTTGTGAGGTTCCATCTTAAAACCAATTGGTTACTCAACACCATATGACTGAAATTTAAAAAAAAATCAAACTTATCAAATAAAAAGATCAAAAAATCGAACAGTGAAATAGTAACCTTATAATTTTCAATTCTTCCTAAAAGGATTCTCATTTTACTTGCTTTACATCCAGATTCACCAAATCGAACAACTTAGTGGTTAACAAGTCCTTCCTCAAGTATATTCAACTGAACTAACAAAATATATTTCATGAATATAAATTAAAACGTAAATTGCTAAGTTCTTAAAGAATAAATAACAAAATTGATAAAACTTACCAATTTGTCTCTATATAAAGCTTTTTTTGCCACAAAATCTGGTTCGAGAAACACAAGATACTAATTCTAGAGGAATTAAAAGCACGTCCATTCTTTCTCCAACTTTTCCTACCATTCTAATGTCCATTGCTTCACATATCTGTTTACACACACATACACAAAAGCTTATGAGAAATAGACCTTTTTAAGTCTAAAAAGGGTTTTAAACAACAAACTAATTATATTTAGAATTATAAAACAATTGCGTTATTTAAACAGAAAATCTCTTTACTTTACCTCCATTTTAATTCGCATTGTTTCCAGCACCAGTCACACCAGTTGACTGTTGGGATTGGTTTGTAACCTGCTCACTTTTACTCCTTCCAAGTTTCTTCAATACTCTGGACTTCTTATCTGTCTTTTGTACTTTAATGGCTGTAAGAGACCCACCCATGAATACATACTCATTACATATAAATTCAAAATACATATGAGACACGCGTATACTTAAGAGGAAAAAGATAGCATGAGGCTCAACAACGGCCAAAAGAATTTCATAGGCGGATTCATAAAGATCATTATCATTTATACCTGATCAAAGGACCATCCTGCAATTTTTTCAATATTCCTCATTATTTTATTAGAATTTACTTTTTAACCATTTTATGTATTGACTTCTAAAGTAACCGGCATTCAAACAGTTGAGCTATTTATGTTTCTATTGCAATTTACAACATTTAAAGGAAAAAACATATATCACTTGGGTGGTACAGTTACCTACATTATGTAGAGACTATCCCAAGGGATCTTCTCAGTGGCAATTTCCCATAATACCACGAAGCTAAATAAATCCAATCTACAAATTTAAACAAATAAAATTTGATATTTCATGTACGATTGTTTATAGGGGGCTTACTTTTCATATGTTTGCTCGCTTCGAAAATCTTCCAGATCCATCCATTGACGCTAAGAGTGGAAAATGAAAAAGACTGTGAACTGGAGAAATTTTTCTCGTATGTTTTACCTTTACAAGTCAAACATATTCTTCTTGTCAACTGGTTGTACTGTACTACTACTCAAGTTTAATGTTGCCCAAAATGGAATCCAAATCAGGAGTTACAACACCTGGCTTATCGACTGTTGGCCCAAGCACACAACAGTTTCCAGTTTTGAAATTCATCACTGCAACATCTTGCATAGACCCATGAGCTGCACCGGGATTAACCTACAGTGAACGTCGTCCAAGTATTTATAAATACGATCTCATCAATTCATTATTCAAGCTTGAATTTGGTTGAATTTACATTATAGCTAGTGTCTGCAAGCTTGAATTTGGTTGCTGCACTTTTATAAACCAGCAATTTGCCCATGTATCCAAGCAACAGTCCAAGCTCAAAAGCATAGTTGAAATTAGTTTCATCGTATTCTTTCTCTCCCTCCAAAAACTCCTTTGCATTAAGGACATGTATAAGGAAAAGTAATTAAAAGAACGAAAGGTAATGATTATAATAAAATGAATTTAGGTAGTTAATTGGTGTTAATTGATTGTTCTCTATGTCGCAGGAGTTCAACAAATTCACAATTGAGCACTAAATATGATTGTTCCCTGTTAGGTCAGATTTCAACAAAGCGTAAGTACGAAAAACATATATGTGAAACAATTACATATTATCTGATACCTGAAAATGAATATTTGAGACGAATCAAATGGTGACACGATCGAGTTCTGTAGGAGAAAGATGAAGAATCATTTGAACCGCATTTCTCAATTCTCCCCATCGATGGAGTATTCAACTCCAAGCGGATCTTCACTCCAACGACGATCAGGGGCAATACTTCAGGCACTCCAACAATCGATGAGGCTCCTCGATTCTATCACTTTGCAATGGTGGGTTCGAGGAGGGTATTCTATCACTTTACAAGTATTGGTATCCATAACCCATAACCATGGCCCTTGAACCATTATAACCACTAGATGTCCATAACTCATACCAAAGGCCCTTGAACCATTAAAACTACTAGCCATGACCAATAGCCTATAGACATCCATATCACAAGTAATAGGTGTCCATAACCCGTAACCATGGATCTTGAACCATTATAGCCACTAGATGTCCATAACTCATATCGATGGCCCTTGAACCATTATAACTACTAGCCATGACCAATAGCCTATATATCCATTTTACAACCACGGCCCTTGAACAAATATAGATATCCATAACTCATACCGATGACCCTTGAACCATTATTACTACTAGCCATGACCAATAGCCTACAGATATCCATTTTACAAGAAATATGTGTCCATATCCCATAACCATGGCCCTTGAACCATTATAACCACAAGATGTCCGTAAGTCATACCGATGGCCCTTGAGCCATTATAACTACTTACCATGACCAATAACCTATAGATATCCATCTTACAAGTAATAGGTGTACATAACCCATATCCATGGCCATTGAACCATTATAACCACTAGATGTCCATAATTCTTAGCGATGGCCCTTGAACCATTATAACTACTAGCCATGACCAATAGCCTATAGATACCTATTTTACAACTAATAGGTGTCCATAACCCATAACCATAGCCCTTGAACCATTAGATGTCCATAACTCATAGAGATGTTCCTTGAACCATCATAACTACTAGCCATGACCAATAGCCTATAGTTATCCGTTTTACAAGTAGTAGATGTCCATAAGCCATAACCATGGCCTTTGAACCATTATAACCACCAGATGTCCATAACTCATACCAATGGCCCTTGAACCATTATAACTACTAGCCATGACCAATAGCCTAGAGATATCCATTTTACCAGTAAAAGGTGTCCATAACCCATAACCATGGCTCTTGAACCATTGTAACCACTAGATGTCCATAACTCTTATTGATGGCCCTTGAACCATTATAACTACTAGCCATGACCAATAGCCTATATATCTATTTTACATGTAATAGGTGTCCACAACCCATAACCATGGCCCTTAAATGATTATAGATATCCATAACTCATGTCGATGACCCTTGAACCATTATAACTACTAGCCATGACCAATAGCCTATAGATATCCATTTTACAAGTAATAGGTGTCCATAACGCATAACCTGAAGGATTTATGTGCACAGTTAGTCAACCTATGATGATACATCCATGCCTACGAAACACTTAAGGGTCACACCGGTGAGTGCATGTAATACGAGCAAGATAAACAATGATACTACGAAGAGGAATGATTCATAATAGTCATTATGAATAAGTTAAGTATTAAGTTAAGTTTAACTTATTACTAGATTAGTTTAACTAACTAATTAATACAAGTATTTGTACATTTACTAGTTGAGTAAATATACAACGTGTTAATTATAGATTATCCATGATATTATTTAAAACTATTTAATCATATAGTAAATTGGATAATATTGTTGTATAAATTATATAAAGGTTATTATATAATTAATTATTAAAAGTATAAATACAAGTATATAATTCGTGTATATGGGTGTCGAATTATTAGTGTATTAATACTAGACATTTAATAGTTAAGTGCAACAATAATAATCAAGATATTAGTATTAAATTACTTATGATAATACGTTTTAAATATTAGTATTAATATAATATGATTATATTGGATATAATCAAGATACTCTTTAAAGAGTATTATTACAAGTCTTTTATACTTGTAATGAAGGAATTTAATGAAGTCATAATTCCTTAATAGGAATAATTGGATATTCGTAAAATCCAAGTGAAATGACTTAGACATTAAATGAACTCTTAAAAGAAACAAACTATATTAGAGTATTTAAGAATCAAAAGGTACTATTGCAAGTCTTTTATACTTGTAATAAATATAATATTTAATCAAGTCATAATTCCCTAATAGGAATAATGGATATTTGAGAAATCCAAGAAATGACTTTGGCATTAAATGAAATTCTTAAAAGATACTAATACACTTAAGAATTGAAAGTATCGTTTCAAGTGTCTTAAACTTGTTAGATACAGTTATCAATGAAAGTCATGATTCCCTTATCAAGAATGTTAGATATTCGCAAATCCAAAGGATGACTTTGATAATTGATTAATTCTTAAAGGATTAAACTATAAGTTTTGACTATGTCAAAAGTAGTAGTGTAAGTGATGCTTATTTCCATAAAATTTAGTGGGAGCTATGACTAACATATTCACTAGAGGTACTAGTGAATATAGTAAAGTTAGTTAGGACATTAACAACAAGGAATTACCAAGTCGTTAGCCAAAGAGTTAAGAGAAATAAATGATCATTGATTAGATTATTGCAAACCTAATAGCGTGATCACAAGTCTTGTGATTAATTATTGCATATCTAATAGGATGTTCACACTCCAGTGAACAAGATTAATCATTTAAGGAAATATCTTTAACTAGTAAGAATTTCTACAAATCAAGTAGCTAAAAGAGATTTAGTTACAAGGCAAGTTTTATAGATTCAAGAAACTAAAGGAGTAATTTTCCAATCCTCCTATGTTTACCGAATCATATAAAAACGCAAAACTAGAATATGTTCTAACTATTGCATGAACAATATCTAGCAAAGACAAAAGTAATAGTATTCGTGAATACTCGTCTTATGTCTTTAGTTTAATAGAAATGACTAATTGTAATTAGTGATAAAAGTTGCAATTAAGGAGTCATTGAGCAATCAACACAAACGCAAAGAATAAGTAATGGTCCACTACTAATTCAGTATATATGTCCAGTGAGGAATAATACATGAGTTAGTATCATTGTAATTCAGAATTTGTATGTTTTACAACATCCATGAATAAAAGTTTCTTTATTCAAAAAGATATAAATCCGTGACTACTCGTCTTGGTGGGAACCTCGATGGGACGTTAACGTCATCGCGATATTTGGTGGTAGATTCGAAGTTCTTCGAAGATAGCTACCGTGATAATACTTCATGGTTGAAAAGTTCAAAAGTATTATTCACTAGGATTGTCCTTAAGCCTGAGGTATTTGGTTTGAGATACAATGACTAATGTGCTTTGGTTCGTCTTAGACAATTCTGAAATATGGTTGTCATACGAGGCCTTACTGGGTACAAAGGAATTTGTATTTTGAATCGAAATATAACAAGATGGTAATTGCACCTCCTTTTTTTAGGAGAGATATTTATGGGTCCTTTGACATGATGAGATAACTGGAAAGTGCATGGAAATGCCCAAACGAACTGATTTGTTCTTTGTCGTTTATCACAACAGTTTGAATCAAGAAGTCATGAAATGATTTCGAATACAGGAGTTGATATTTTCTACCATGCTCGTATTTGTTATCACAAATATCGTTCTGCAAGTGATAAACCTAACATAATTGCCCAAGAAGTACAGACAAAGTGTTCTTTACTAGGAGACGCTATTAAAGAGTTTTTCAAAACTATACCTGGGTTACATAAGCTGTTTTTATGGGGTTGGTTACCTACATGCCCATCTAGAAGGCCACTGTAACTCGTATCATTAAGATAAATGTTACAAACTTGCACAAGTGGGAGTCTGAAGGATTTATGTGCACAGTTAGTCAACCTATGATGATACATCCATGCCTACGAAACACTTAAGGGTCACACCGGTGAGTGCATGTAATACGAGCAAGATAAGCAATGATACTACGAAGAGGAATGATTCATAATAGTAATTATGAATCAGTTAAGTATTAAGTTAAGTTTAACTTATTACTAGATTAGTTTAACTAACTAATTAATGCAAGTATTTGTACATTTACTAGTTGAGTAAATATACAATGTGTTAATCATAGATTATCCATGATATGATTTAAAACTATTAAATCATATATGGGTGACGAATTATTTGTGTATTAATACTAGACATTTAATAGTTAAGTGCGACAATAATAAACTAGTTAAACTATAAGGGGTGAAAGTGTTAAAAGGAAGTTTAATTAAAGATCTAATATTAACTGAACTAGAGGGTCCTAAACGCAACTTTTTTATCTATAAATAAGAGGCTTAGGGTAACCCTAAAACCTCTTGTACATCACACGAATTCCCTCCCTCCTTGTTCCCTTCGATCGGCCGAAACCCAAGAACACCATCACTTGGTGTTCTTCGTTCTTCGTGTTCTTCAAGTATTGTAGAACAAGTTCATTGCTTAGATCAACTAGAAGATCGCTCGATTTGTTCATCATCAGCGGATCTATCTTAAGCATTAACTAAGGTATGTTTTGGGAAACCCTTTTCCCCTCTTCTTCTCTTGTTCGAATTCGGCCAAAGAACCCTAGGGTTCTTTGGTTGATGGTCGACGAACACACACAAGATGTGTGTGTGTGTTCGAGTTTTTGGTACAAGGTTTCTTTCATTGTTAATCAAATCCAGATTTCCAAGATCCCAATCCTTTAGGGTTTAAGGATTAGGTTTAATCCCACGTCCGCTTTTAGGGATTAAATCAGCTAGTTGGTTTCAATCGGTCAAGAACAAGTTCATGTTCTTGGTCAGTATGGTTCGAACCAAGTGACTAGGAGGTTGACCCAAGTGGTCAATCAGTGTCAATGAAACCCTTCATAACCATGGCCCTTGAACCATTATAACCACAAGATGTCCATAACTCATACCGATGGCCCTTGAACCATTATAAATACTACCCATGACCAATAGCCTATAGATATCCATTTTACAAGTAATAGGTGTCCATAACCCATAACCATGGCCATTGAACCATTATAACCACTAGATGTCCATAACTCATAGCGATGGCCCTTGAACCATTATAACTACTAGCCATGACCAATAGCGTACAAATATCCATTTTACAAGTAATAGGTGTCCATAACCCATAACCACGGCCCTTGAACCATTATAACCACTAGATGTCCATAACTCATACCAATGACCCATGAAACATTATAACTACGAGGCATGACCAATAGCCTATAGATATCTATTTTACATGTAATAGGTGTCCATAACTCATAACCATGGCCCTTGAACCATTATAACCACTAGATGACCATAACTCATACCGATGGCCCTTGACCATTATAACTACTAGACATGACCTATAGCCTATAGATATCTGTTGGAATTCTGGCCACCGACACACGCGTACGGGTATCACGGCTGATAAAACACGAGCCTATCGGGTCACACGCCGGGGGAATTCCTTTCCGGATACACTTGATTATATGAGAGAATTAATAAAGGGTAACCTTTGTTAATAAGGTAGAACCTTAGTTAAGAAGGTAGAACCTTAGTTAATAAGGGAGATCTCAGTTACAACTACTGAGTTACTACTGCTCAGTTTAGTCTGCTCAGTTACTATTGGTCGGTTACTACTGCTCAGTTACTACTGCTCAGTTACTACTGCTCCATTATAAGGGAGACCCATGTTTAATATGGGAGACTCTTAATTAATAAATGGGAGACTTCATTAAAGATGTGATTGGACCATTTTAATGGTCCAATGCATGGAGACTTAATGATTACTCTTCCACAAGCTAGTGCTTCTTTTCTATTGGACCATTTTGTGGTCCAATACATGTAGAGATGATGATTACTCCTTGCACTTCCTTGTGCACGTTTTTTGGTGGCCTTATATCATCATCTTCATGGCAAAAAATAATCTCAAGGCTTTCACAAAACTCTCTCTAAATATTCAAGTGTTAGTTCACTGAAAACTAAGAAGACCTTGAGCTTTTCGGTGTCGGCCTAGCAACTTGAAAGGAACGGTAACTCAGTGTGGATAAACGGTAGAGGGGAACTAACTCGTGACCATCATCCACTCATCATCATCATCATTCTTGCGGGTGTCTTCAAGGGTATGATGTTCTCTCTTCTCTTTGTTGCATGATTCGGGTTTAGAGATTCGGTCCTTGGTGGATTTTGGTGGTTAAATTTAATTTTAAATATATGTTTCCACTGCGTTTTGAACCCACCATAATCCAACAGTGGTACCAGAGCCTACTATAAACGAATCTTGCACATTTCGGGCTTGAAAAACGATTTGAGGATCGTTTTTTGCAAAAGTTTAGATTTCGAGTTTTAGCCTTGCTAAACCTTTAATATTTTGACTCACACACTTATATGTATGTCATGGTTTTGGCATGAAATGCATGCATGCATATATTTGTGTTATGTGTGTAACTTATTACATACAAAGATTCATTGTGCCTTGAGTGTTTGATTTCGAATCTTTGTCAAAATATTTTTCAATGGTTGTTGGCACACCATTTTAGCTTTCATGTATGTAGTAGCTAATAGATTGGTAAGCTTCATGTCCTTGACCTTGTGCCTTGTGTTTTGTTGTTATTCATTTGGTGACTTTGTCACAGTGGTTTGTAATTAATAATTTATTAATTTTGGTATGTAATATTTATTAATTATGGCTTTCATGCCATTGATTTTCATTTGTATGTGTACTAGTTAGCAGGATTTTGTGGCTTGTTAGCCATTTCTATATTTTCTAAGTACTTGTAAAATGTAGGTCAAAATACAACCAAATGGAATCATGAAGTGATGTCTAGGCAACCATGGATTCGATGAAGTATAATGGAGACGGCGGATTTAGTGGGAGCTCACATGGAAGGTCAGTGTTTGTCCATAGTTGACCGAGTTTCTCCCCGGTTGGCTCACCGGAAAAATTGATAGGATTTGGGCATGGTTACCAGTTTTATGTTGAATGCGTGTGATGATTATTTATTTACTTGGTTGTTAGATTTTCGCAATGGTAAATAAATAAATTAAAAATGGTTTAATTAAATCACTCGCTATAGATTAGTTAAAAGGTGAAAAATGTTTTTGTCACAAAAGTAATTAATCAATATTTAATAGAAACAAAAATCCATTTTTTAGAGAATGTCAATTTTATTGTCTATATGATGACGCCACCCAAATCTTGCTAAAAAAAGTCGGTTGTCGTGCATTAGCCGGGCCGATCTTTGAATTGACAGTGTGGAAGGTGAGTGTGACTCACTTTGTTATAGTTGGTCGTCGTGCATTAGCCGAACTGTTATAATTAAAATGTTTCAGCGCGTATCATGTTGGATGATTTATATGATTTCTCACAAAATGTAAATCTTGCACTATCCATTGGAATGTCACCACTTAAATCTTGTGGAGCAAGGTCGGTTGCCGAGCGAAACCGAGCCATGTCTTGTAAAGGAAGATGGAGGTGAGCATAAGCTCCTTATTTAAGTTGGTTGTCGAGTGAAACCGAGCCAATTTGGTAATGGACTTATCGTGGATCTAGATGGTCGATTTACAAACTTCAAATTAGGTTTTAAATGATTGTCGAGCGAAACCGAGTCATTTAAAATTTGGTTTGAGGTTAGTGCGTGTAGGGATCAAACATGTCAATTGACACAATGGTTGTCAAGCGATCACGGAAGAAGCTAAGAGGTTATAGTGTCGACTATGAAGCGGTACAAAGGATACCGCAAGAAATAGATTTACATTATGATCCGCGGCATACCCTTCATAATGTATTGTGAAATATGGATTCTTAGCCCTTGTTAAATATAAAATGTTTTGGGTAATATATTAAACAAGGACCCATCAAACAAACAAAAACTACGTTGTTATTTTAATAGATGGCATCTTCAAACCACACCACCACCACCAATGTTTCTTTAAGAGTTTTCCTTGAAAAGGAGAAACTCAATGGTGCAAATTTCCTTGATTGGGAGAGACAACTAAAACTTGTTCTCCGCCATGAAGGAAAGATGCACTTTATTGAAGGGCCTCTTCCCGATGCACCAGGGGAGGATGAAATTAAAGCAACACGTGATGCACATGAACGTCTCATGAAAGAAATTGAGGACATTTCATGTCTAATGTTGAGCAAAATGACTCCTGATCTTCAAAAGCAAATGGATCATTTGTACGCTTACGAGCTTATTGTATAACTGTGGGACATGTTCCAACAACAAGCAAAGCTAGAGCGGTACAAGTGTCTCAAGAACGTGCTTGATTGTAAACTCCTCGAAGGCGGGGATGTGAGCGCTCACATGTTGCGTATGAAAGCTAACGTGGAACGCTTGGAGAAGTTAGGATTCTCCATTGGGAAGGAATTGGCCGTGGATTTTATCCTTAGGTCACTTCCTACATCATATGAACAGTTTGTAATGAAATATCATATGCATGGGATGGACAAGTCCATCATGGAGCTTCATGGTTTGTTGAAGACCGCTCTGTCTACCATGACCAAAAGAAAGCCCAACCCAACACATCACGTCCTTGGAATTCGGGAAGGAAAAGTCTCCAAGAAGAAGAAGTCCACCCCTACCACTCAAGGTAAGGGTAAAGGAAAGGTTGGTGCGCCCAAGCCTAAGCCCACTTCGGCAAAGATGGCTAGAGGAAAAATTCCTCAAGCCATGACACCGGAAGATGCAGACTACTTCTATTGCGGGAAAGGGGGCATTTTCGCCGTAGCTGCCCAACATACCTTGAGGAACTCAACAAGCTAAAAGCTAAAGGAGTTGGAGCTACTTCAAAACAAAAGATGTACTTGATTGAATTGTACCAAACCTCTACTTCGCAAAACTGGGTTTTAGATACCGGTTGTAGCACTCATATTTGTAATACAATGCAGGTGCTATGGGAAAGTGAGAGGTTGATGGTTGGAGAACAAGATCTCATCATGGGAAATAGAGAAGTTGTCCCAGTTGAAACCAAAGGAATTGTGTTATTGCCCTTCAGATCTAGTTTCTCTATTTTGTTAAAAGATGTACGATATTCGCCACTTGTGGCAAGAAATATTATTTCATATTTTGCTTTATATGCTGAGGGTTTTAAGTTTGCTTTCAATAGCGATGGCACAATTTCTTGTTATAAGAATGGTGATTGCTATTTTAAAGCATTACCGGTTAATTGCATATATGAGATAGATGCACATGTTAGTAATAAAAGACAATCATGCAAATTGGTTCGATATCCAAATATACTTTGGATAAATTATCCTTATGGCATAGTCGACTTGGCCATGTTAACAAGACTCGCATCTCCAATCTTCAAGAAATTGGGTACTTGGTATCGTTTGAACATAGTTCAAATGATGTATGCGAATCTTGCTTATTGGGAAAGATGACTAAAGCTCTCTTCACCGGTGTTAGTGAGAGGGCTAAGGGTTTATTAGACATCATACACACTGATGTGTGTGGTCCATTTAAACACCTTACAAGGAATAATTGTAGATATTGCGTAACCTTTATAGATGACTACAGTAGGTATGAATATGTTTACTTGGTTAAACATAAGTCAGAAACCATTGAGGTGTTCAAGACATTCCAAAATAAAGTTGAGAACCAATTGGGCAAGTCAATCAAGATACTTCGATCTGATAGAGGAGGAGAGTATGTTAATCTAGGGTTTATTTGTTGGATTTTGGTGGGTTCGAAAACGCAGCGGAAACGTTTATTTAAAAATTTACTTCAACCACCAAGATCCACCAATGACCGAATCTCTAAACCCAAATCGTGCAACAAAGAAGAAGGTGAGAACATCATACCCTCGAAGACACCCGAGCCTCGAGCCTTGAGCCTCGAGCCTCGCGCCTGGAGCCTTGACCCTTGACCCTTTAGCCTTGAGCCTTGAGCCTTGAGCCTTGAGCCTTTTTCCTTGAACCTTGAGCCTTGAGCCTTGAGCCTTGAGCCTTGAGCCTTGAGCGTTGAGCCTTGAGCCTTGAGCTTTGAGCCTTGAGCCTTGAGCCTTGAGCTTTCAGCCTTGAGCCTTGAGCCTTGAGCCTTGAGCCTTGAGCCTTGAGCCTCGAGCCTCGAGCCTGGAGCCTTGACCCTTGACCCTTTAGCCTTGATCCTTTTGCCTTGAGCCTTGAGCCTTGAGCCTTTTTTCCTTGAACCTTGAGCCTTGAGCCTAGAGCTTTGAGCCTTGAGCCTTGAGCCTTGAGACATGAGCCTTAACCCTTGACCCTTGACCCTTGAGCCGTGACTTGAGCCTTGAGCCTTGAGCCTCGAGCCTCGATCCTCGAGCCTCGAGCCTCGAGCCTTGAGCCTTGAGCCTTGAGCCTTGAGCCTTGAGCCTTGACCCTGGAGCCTTGAGCCACGAGCCCTGACACTTGAGCCTTGAGGAGCCTTGAGTCTTGAGCCTTGATCTTTGAGCCTTGAGCCTTGAGCCTTGAGCCTTGAGCCTTGAGCATGGAGCCTTGAACCATGAGCCTTGAGCCTTGAGCCTTGAGCCTTGAGCATTAAGCCTTGACCCTTGAGCCTTGAGCCTTGATCCCGGAGCCTCGAGCCTCGAGCCTCGAGCCTTGAGCCTTGAGCCTTGAGCCTTGAGCCTTGAGCCTTGAGCCTTGATCCTTGATCCTTGATCCTTGATCCTTGATCCTTGAGCCTTGAGCCTTGAGCCTTGAGCCTTGAGCCTTGAGACATGAGCCTTGACCCTTGACCCTTGACCCTTGAGTGTTGAGCCTCGAGCCTTGACTTTTGAGCCTTGACCCTTGAGCCGTGACTTGAGCCTTGAGCCTTGAGCCTTGAGCCTTGAGCCTTGACCCTTGACCCTTGAACGTTGACCCTCTACCCTTGAGTGTTATGCCTTGACCTTTTTTCCATGAACCTTGAGCCTTGATCCTTGATCCTTGAGCCTTGAGCCTTGAACCTTAAGCCTTGAGCCTTGAACCTTGATCCTTTTTCCTTTTGCCTTGAACCTGGAGCCTTAAGTCTTGAGCCTTGAACCTTGAACCTTGAGCCTTGAGCCTTGAGCCTTGAGCCTTTAGCCTTGAGCCTTGAGCCTTGAGCCTTGAGCATTGAGCCTTGAGCCTTGACCCTTGACCCTTGACCCTTGACCCTTGACCCTGGAGGCTTGAGCCTCGAGCCCTGGAGCCCTGAGCCTCGAGCCCTGAGCCTTGAGCCTTGAGGAGCCTTGACGCTTAAGCCTTGAGCCTTGATCCTTGAGCCTTGAGCCTCGAGCCTCGAGCCTTGACCCTAGACCCTTGACCATTTAGCCTTGAGCCTTGAGCCTTGAGCCTTTTTCCTTGAACCTTGAACCATAAGCCTTGAGCCTTGAGCCTTGAGCCTTGAGCCTTGAGCCTTGAGCCTTGAGCCTTGAGCCTTGAGCCTTAAGCCTTTTGCCTTGAGTCCTGACCCTTGAGCCGTGGCTTGAGCCTTGATCCTTGATCCTGGAGCCTTGAACCTTGAGCCTCGAGCCTTGAGCCTTGAGCCTCGAGACTTGAGCCTTGAGCCTTCAGCCTTGAGCCTGGAGCCCTGTGCCTTGAGCCTTGAGGCTTGAGCCTAGAGCCTTGAGCCTTGAGCTTTATGCCTCGAGCCTTGAGGCTTGAGGCTGGAGCCTCGAGCCTCGAGCCTTGAGCCTTGAGCCTTGAGACTTGAGCCTTGACCCTTGAGTGTTGAGCCTTGACTTTTGAGCCTTGACCCGTGAGCCGTGACTTGAGCCTTGACTTTTGACTCTGACACTTGAGCCGTGACCCTTGAGCCTTAAGCCTTGAATGTTGATCCTTGAGCCTTGAGCTTGGAGCCTGGAGCCTTGAGCCTTGAGCCTTGAGCCTTGACCCCTGGAGCCTTGAGCCTTGATCCCTGGAGCCTTGAGCCTCGAGCCCTGAGCCTTGAGCCTTGAGGAGCCTTGAGTCTTGAGCCTTGAGCCTTGAGCCTTGAGCCCTGAGCCTTGAGCCCTGAGCCTGGAGCCTGGAACCACGAACCTCGAACCTCGAGCCTCGAGCATTGACCTTTGACCCTTTAGCCTTGAGCCTTGAGCCTTGAGGCTTGAGCCTTGAGCCTTGAGCCTTGTGCCTTGAGCCTTGTGCCTTGAGACATGAGCCTTGACCCTTGACCCTTGACCCTTGAGTGTTGTGCCTTGAGCCTTGACTTTTGAGCCTTGATCCTTGAGCCGTGACTTGAGCCTTGAGCCTTGAGCCTTTTTCCACGAACCTTGAACCTTGAGCCTTAAGCCTTAAGCCTTAAGCCTTGAGCCCTAAGCCTGGAGCCTTGAGCCTTGAGCCTTGAGCTTTGAGCCTTGAGCCTTGAGCCTTTTTCCATGAACCTTGAACCTTGAGCCTTCAGCTTTAAGCCCTGAGCCTTGAGCCTTGAGCCTTGAGCCTTGAGCCTTGAGCCTTGAGCCTTGAGCCTTGAGCCTTGAGCATTGAGCCTTGAGCCTTGAGCCTCGAGCCTTGAGCCTTGAGCCTTGAGCCTTGAGCCTTGAGCCTTGAGCCTTGAGCCTTGAGCCTTGAGACATGAGCCTTAACCCCTTACCCTTAAGTGTTGTGCCTTGAGCCTTGACTTTTGAGCCTTGACCCTTGAGTCGTGACTTGAGTCTTGAGCCTTTTTCCATGAACCTTGAACCTTGAGCCTGAAGCCTTAATCCTTGAGCCTTAAGCCTAGAGCCTTGAGCCTTGAGCCTTGAGCCTTGAGCCTTGAGCCTTGAGCCTTGAGCCTTGAGCCTTGAGCCTTGAGCCTTGAGCCTTGAGCCTTGAGCCTTGAGCCTTGAGCCTTGAGCCTGGAGCCTAGAGCCTTGAGCCTGGAGCCTCGAGCCTCGAGCCTCGAGCCTTGACCCTTAAGCCTTGAGCCTAGAGCCTTGAGCCTTGAGCCTTGAGCCTTGAGCCTTGAGCCTTGAGCCTTTTTCCTTGAACCTTGAGCCGTGAGCCTTGAGCCTTGAGCCTTGAGCCTTGAGCCTTGAGCCTTTTTCCTTGAACCTTGAGCCTTGAGCCTTGAGCCTTGAGCCTTGAGCCTTCAGCCTTGAGCCTTGAGCCTCGAGCCTCGAGCCTCGAGCCTGGAGCCTTGAGCCTTGAGCCTTAAGCCTTGAGCCTTGAGCCTTGAGCGTTGAGCCTTGATCCTTGAGCCTTGAGCGTTGAGCCTTGAGCCTTGAGCCTTTTTCCTTGAACCTTGAGCCTTGAGCCTTGAGCCTTGAGCCTTGAGCCTCGAGCCTCGAGCCTCGAGCCTCGAGCCTCGAGCCTCGAGCCTCGAGCCTTTAGCCTGGAGCCTTGAGCCTTGAGCCTTGAGCCTTGAGCGTTGAGCCTTGAGCCTTGAGCCTTGAGCCTTGAGCCTTGAGCCTTGAGCCTTGAGCCTTGAGCCTTGAGCCTTGAGCCTTGAGCCTTGAGCCTGGAGCCTTGAGCCTTGATCCTTGAGCCTCGAGCCTCGAGCCTCGAACCTTGAGTCTTGACCCTTGACCCTTTAGCCTTGAGCCTTGAGCTTTGAGCCTTGAGCCTTGAGCCTTTTTCCTTGAACCTTAAGCCTTGAGCCTTGAGCCTTGAGCCTTGAGCCTTGAGCCTTGAGCCTTGAGCCTTGAGCCTTGAGCCTTGAGCCTTGAGCCTTGAGACATGAGCCTTAACCCTTGACCCTTGACCCTTGAGCCGTGGCTTGAGCCTTGAGCCTTGAGCCTCGAGCCTCGAGCCTCGAGCCTTGAGCCTCGAGCCTTGACCCATGAGCCTTGAACCTTGAGCCTTGAGCCTTGAGCCTTGAGCCTTGAGCCACGAGCCCGGACCCCGGAGCCTCCAGCCTCGAGCCTCGAGCCTTGACCTTTGACCCTTGAGCCTTGAGCCTTGAGCCTTGAGCCTTGAGCCTTGAGCCTTGAGCCTTGAGCCTTGAGCCTTGAGCCTTGAGCCTTGAGCCTTGAGCCTTGAGACATGAGCCTTAACCCTTGACCCTTGAGTGTTGTGCCTTGAGCCTTGACTTTTGAGCCTTGACCCTTGAGTCGTGACTTGAGCCTTGAGCCTTGAGCCTTGAGCCTTTTTCCATGAACCTTGAACCTTGAGCCTGAAGCCTTAAGCCTTGAGCCTTAAGCCTGGAGCCTTGAGCCTTGAGCCTGGAGCCTCGAGCCTCTAGCCTGGACCCTCGAGCCTGGAGCCTCGAGCATCGAGCCTCGAGCCTTGACCCTTGACCCTTGACCCTTTAGCCTCGAGCCTTGAGCCTTGAGCCTTGAGCCTTGAGCCTTTTTCCTTGAACCTTGAGCCTTGAGCCATGAACCTTGAGCCTTGAGCCTTGAGACATGAGCCTTGACCCTTGACCCTCGAGTGTTGTGCCTTGAGCCTTGACTTTTGAGCCTTGACCCTTGAGTCGTGACTTGAGCCTTGAGCCTTGAGCCTTTTTCCATGAACCTTGAACCTTGAGCCTGAAGCCTTAATCCTTGAGCCTCAAGCCTGTAGCCTTGAGCCTTGAGCCTTGAGCCTTGAGCCTTGAGCCTTGAGCCTGGAGCCTTGAGCCTGGAGCCTCGAGCCTCGAGCCTTGACCCTTGACCCTTAAGCATTGAGCCTTGAGCCTAGAGCCTTGAGCCTTGAGCCTTGAGCCTTTTTCCTCGAGCCTTGAGCCTTGAGCCTCGAGCCTTGAGCCTTGAGCCTTGAGCCTTGAGCCTCGAGCCTCGAGCCTCGAGCCTCGAGCCTCGAGCCTCGAGCCTTGACCCTTCAGCCTGGAGCCTGGAGCCTTAAGCCTTAAGCCTTGAGCCTTGAGCCTTGAGCCTTGAGCCTTGAGCCTTGAGCGTTGAGCCTTGAGCCTTGAGCTTTGAGCCTTGAGCCTTGAGCCTTGAGCCTTGAGCCTTGAGCCTTGAGCCTTGAGCCTTGAGCCTTGAGCCTTGACCCTTGACCCTTTAGCCTTGAGCCTTGAGCTTTGAGCCTTGAGCCTTGAGCCTTTTTCCTTGAACCTTGAGCCTTGAGCCTTGAGCCTTGAGCCTTGAGCCTTGAGCCTTGAGCCTTGAGCCTTGAGCCTTGAGCCTTGAGCCTTGAGACATGAGCCTTAACCCTTGACCCTTGACTCTTGAGCCCTGACTTGAGCCTTGAGCCTTGAGCCTCGAGCCTCAAGCCTCGAGCCTTGAGCCTCGAGCCTTGACCCTTGACCCTTGACCCTTTAGCCTCGAGCCTTGAGCCTTGATCCTTGAGCCTTTTTCCTTGAACCTTGAGCCTTGAGCCATGAACCTTGAGCCTTGAGCCTTGAGCCTTGAGACATGAGCCTTGACCCTTGACCCTTGAGTGTTGTGCCTCGAGCCTTGACTTTTGAGCCTTGACCCTTGAGTCGTGACTTGAGCCTTGAGCCTTGAGCCTTTTTCCATGAACCTTGAACCTTGAGCCTGAAGCCTTAATCCTTGAGCCTTAAGCCTGGAGCCTTGAGCCTTGAGCCTTGAGCCTGGAGCCTTGAGCCTGGAGCCTCGAGCCTCGAGCCTTGACCCTTGACCCTTAAGCATTGAGCCTTGAGCCTAGAGCCTTGAGCCTTGAGCCTTGAGCCTTTTTCCTTGAACCTTGAGCCTTAAGCCTTGAGCCTCGAGCCTTGAGCCTGGAGCCTTGAGCCTCGAGCCTCGAGCCTTGAGCCTTGAGCCTTGACCCTTTAGCCTGGAGCCTGGAGCCTTAAGCCTTGAGCCTTGAGCCTTGAGCCTTGAGCCTTGAGCGTTGAGCCTTGAGCCTTGAGCGTTGAGCCTTGAGCGTTGAGCCTTGAGCCTTGAGCCTTGAGCCTCGAGCCTCGAGCCTCGAGCCTTGACCCTTGACCCTTTAGCCTTGAGCCTTGATCTTTGAGCCTTGAGCCTTGAGCCTTTTTCCTTGAACCTTGAGCCTTGAACTTGAGCCTTGAGCCTTGAGCCTTGAGCCTTGAGCCTTGAGCCTTGAGCCTTAACCCTTGACCCTTGACTCTTGAGCCGTGACTTGAGCCTTGAGCCTTGAGCCTCGAGCCTCGAGCCTCGAGCCCTGACCCTTGAGCCATGAGCCTTGAGCCTTGAGCCTTGAGCCTAGAGCCTTGAGCCTTGAGCCTTGAGCCTTTTTCATTGAACCTTGAACCTTAAGCCTTGAGCCTTGAGCCTTGAGCCTTTAGCCTTGAGCCTTGAGCCGTGAGCCTTCAGCCTTTTGCCTTGAATCCTGGCCCTTGAGCCATGACTTGAGCCTTGATCCTTGATCCTCGAGCCTTGATCCTCGAGCCTTGAGCCTTGACCCTTAACCCTCTAGCTTCGAGCCTTGAGCCGTGAGCCTTGTGCCTTGAGTGTTTTTCCTTGAACCTTGAGCCTTAAGCCTTGAGCCTTGAGCCTTGAGCCTTGAGCCTCGAGACATGAGCCTTGACCCTTGACCCTTGAGTGTTGAGCCTTGAGCCTTGACTTTTGAGCCTTGAACCTTGAGCCATGACTTGAGCCTTGAGCCTTGAGCCTTTTTCCATGAACCTTGAACCTTGAGCCTTAAGCCTTGAGCCTTAAGCCTTAAGCCTTGAGCCTTGAGCCTTGAGCCTTGAGCCTTGAGCCTTGAGCTTGAGCCTTGATCCTTGAGCCTTGAGCCTTGAGCCTTGAGCCCTGAGCCTTGAGCCTTAAGCCTCGAGCCTCGAGTCTCGATCCTCGACCCTTTAGCCTTGAGCCTTGACCCTTTAGCCTTGAGCCTTGGGCCTTGAGCCTTTTTCCTTGAACCTTGAGCCTTGAGCCTTGAGCCTTGAGCCTTGAGCCTTGAGCCTTGAGCCTTGAGCCTTGAGCCTTGAGCCTTGAGCCTTAAGCCTTTTGCCTTGAGGCTTGAGCCTTGAGCCTTGAGCCTTGAGCCTTGAGCTCTTTGCCTTGAGTCCTGACCCTTGAGCCATGACTTGAGCCTGGATCCTTGATCCTTGAGCCTTGAACCTTGAGCCTTGAGCCTTGAGCCCGGAGCCTCGTGCCTCAAGCCTCGAGCCTCGAGCTTCGAGCCTTGAGACTTAACCCATATCCCTTGACCCTTTAGCCTTGAGCCTTGAGCCTTGAGCCTTTAGGCTGGAGCCTTGTTCCTTGAGCCTTGAGCCTTGAGCCATGAGCCTTGAGCCTTGAGCCTCGAGCCTAGAGCCTCGAGCCTCGAGCCTTGACCCTTGACCCTTTAGCCTTGAACCTTGAGCCTTGAGCCTTGAGCCTTAAGCCTTGAGCCTTGAGCCTTGAGCATTTTTCCTTGAACCTTGAGCCTTGAGCCTTGAGCCATGAACCTTGAGCCTTGAGCCTTGAGCCTTGAGACATAAGCGTTGAACCTTGACCCTTGACCCTTGAGTGTTGTGCCTTGAGCTTTGTCTTTTGAGCCTTGACCATTGAGTCGTGACTTGAGCCTTGAACCTTGAGCCTTTTTCCATGAACCTTGAACCTTAGCCTCGAGCCTTGAGCCTTGAGCCTTGACCCTTTAGCCTTAAGCCTTGAGCCTTGAGCCTTGAGCCTTGAGCCTAGAGCTTTGAGCCTTGAGCCTTGAGCCTTGAGCCTTTTTCCTTGAGCCTTGAGCCTTGAGCCTTGAGCCTGGAGCCTTGAGCATCGAGCCTCGAGCCTCGAGCCTCGAGCCTTGACCCTTGACCCTTTAGCCTTGAGCCTTGAGCCTAGAGCCTTGAGCCTTGAGCCTTGAGCCTTGAGCCTTGAGCCTTGAGCCTCGAGCCTTGAGCATTGAGCCTCAAGCCTTGAGCCTTGAGCCTTGAGCCTTTTTCCTTGAGCCTTGAGCCTTGAGCCTTGAGCCTGGAGCCTGGAGCCTTGAGCCTTGAGCCTAGAGCCTTGAGCCTCGAGCCTCGAGCCTCGAGCCTTGACCCTTGACCCTTTAGCCTTGAGACTTGAGCTTTTAGCCTTGAGCCTTGAGCCTCGAGCCTTGAGCCTCGAGCCTTGAGCCTTGAGCCTTGAGCCTTGAGCCTTTTTCATTGAACCTTGAACCTTAAGCCTTGAGCCTTGAGTCTGGAGCCTTGAGCCTTGACCCTTGAGCCTTGAGCCTTGATCCTTGAGCCTTCAGCCTTTTGCCTTGAATCCTGGCCCTTGAGCCATGACTTGAACCTTGATCCTTGATCCTTGATCCTCGAGCCTTGAGCCTTGACCCTTGACCCTCTAGCTTCGAGCCTTGAGCCTTGAGCCTTGTGCCTTGAGCGTTTTTCCTTGAACCTTGAGCCTTAAGCCTTGAGCCTTTAGCCTTGAGCCTTGAGCCTCGAGACATGACCCTTGACCCTTGACCCTTGAGTGTTGAGCCTTGAGCCTCGAGACATGAGCCTTGACCCTTGACCCTTGACCCTTGAGTGTCGAGCCTGGAGCCTTGACCTTTGACCCCTTAGCCTTGAGCCTTGTGCTTTGAGCCTTGAGCCTTGAGCCTTTTTCTTTGAGCCTCGAGCCTCGAGCCTTGAACCTTGACCCTTTACCCTTTACCCTTGAGCCTTGAGCCTTGACCCTAGAGCCTTGAGCCTTGAGCCTTTTTCATTGAACCTTGAGCCTTGAGCCTTGAGCCTAGAGCCTTGAGCCTTGAGCCTCGAGCCTTGTGCCTTGAATCCTGGCCCTTGAGCCATTACTTGAGCCTTGATCCTTGATCCTCGAGCCTTGAGCCTTGACCCTTGACCCTCTAGCTTTGAGCCTTGAGCCTTGAGCCATGAGCCTTGAGCCTTGAGCCTTGAGCCTTGTTCCTTGAGCCTTTAGCCTTGAGCCATGAGCCTTGAGCCTTGAGCCTGGAGCCTTGAGCCTTGAGCCTCGAGCCTAGAGCCTCGAGCCTCGAGCCTCGAGCCTCGAGCCTTGACCCTTGACCTTTTAGCCTTGAACCTTGAGCCTTGAGCCTTGAGCCTTGAGCCTTGAGCCTTGAGCCTTAAGCCTTGAGCCTTGAGCCTTGAGCCTTGAGCCTTGAGCCTTGAGCCTTGAGCCTTGAGCCTTTTTCCTTGAACCTTGAGCCTTGAGCCTTGAGCCATGAACCTTGAGCCTTGAGCCTTGAGCCTTGAGCCTTGAGCCTTGAGCCTTGAGCTTTGAGACTTGAGCCTTGAACCTTGACCCTTGACCCTTGAGTGTTGTGCCTTGAGCCTTGACTTTTGAGCCTTGACCCTTGAGTCGTGACTTGAGCCTTGAGCCTTTTTCCATGAACTTGAACCTTGAGCCTGAAGCCTTAATCCTTGAGCCTTAAGACTAGAGCCTTGAGCCTTGAGCCTTGAGCCTTGAGCCTTGAGCCTTGAGCCTTGAGCCTGGAGCCTGGAACCTTGAGCCTGGAGCCTCGAGCCTCGAGCCTTGAGCCTTGACCCTTGACCCTTTAGCCTTGAGCCTTGAGCCTTGAGCCTAGAGCCTTGAGCCTTGAGCCTTGAGCCATGAGCCTTGAGTCTTTTTCCTTGAGCCTTGAGCCTTGAGCCTTGAGCCTGGAGCATTGAGCCTCGAGCCTCAAGGCTCAAGCCTCGAGCCTTGACCCTTGACCCTTTAGCCTTGAGCCTTGAGCCTTGAGCCTTGAGCCTAGAGCCTTGAGCCTTGAGCCTTGAGCCTTGAGCCTTGAGCCTTTTTCCTTGAACCTTGAGCCTTGAGCCTTGAGCCTTGAGCCTTGAGCCTTGAGCCTTGAGCCTTGAGCCTTGAGCCTTGAGCCTTCAGCCTTGAGCCTTGAGCCTTGAGCCTTGAGCCTTGAGCCTTGAGCCTTGAGCCTTGAGCCTTGCGCCTTGAGCCTTGAGCCTTGAGCCTTGAGCCTTGAGCCTTGAGCCTTGAGCCTTGAGCCTTAAGCCTTTAGCCTTTAGCCTGGAGCCTTTAGCCTGGAGCCTTGAGCCTTGAGCCTTGAGCCTTGAGCCTTGAGCCTTGAGCCTTGAGCCTTGAGCCTTTAGCCTTAAGCCTTGAGCCTTGAGCCTTGAGCCTCGAGCCTCGAGCCTTGAGCCTTGACCCTTGACCCCTTAGCCTTGAGCCTTTTGCTTTGAGCCTTAAGCCTTGAGCCTTTTTCCTTGAACCTTGAGCCTTGAGCCTTGAGCCTTGAGACATGAGCCTTAACCCTTGACCCTTGAGTGTTGAGTCTTGAAACTTGACTTTTGAGCCTTGAGCCTTTTTCCTTGAACCTTGAGCCTTGAGCCTTGAGCCTTGAGACATGAGCCTTAACCCTTGACCCTTGAGTGTTGAGTCTTGAGACTTGACTTTTGAGCCTTGACCCTTGAGCCGTGACTTGAGCCTTGAGCCTTGAGCCTGGAGCCTTGAGCCTTGAGCCTCGAGCCTCGAGCCTCGAGCCTCGAGCCTCGAGCCTCGTGCCTTGACCCTTTACCCTTTAGCCTTTAGCCTTGAGCCTTGACCCTAGAGCCTTGAGCCTTGAGCCTTGAGCCTTTTTCATTGAACCATGAGCCTTAAGCCTTGAGCCTTGAGCCTTGAGCTTTGAGCCTTGAGCCTCGAGCCTTGTGCCTTGAATCCTGGCCCTTGAGCCATTACTTGAGCCTTGATCCTTGATCCTCGAGCCTTGAGCCTTGACCCTTGACCCTCTAGGTTTGAGCCTTGAGCTTTGAGCCATGAGCCTTGAGCCTTGAGCCTTGAGCCTTGAGCCTTGTTCCTTGAGCCTTGGGCCTTGAGCCATGAGCCTTGAGCCTTGAGCCTTGAGCCTTGAGCCTCGAGCCTAGAGCCTCGAGCCTCGAGCCTCGAGCCTTGACCCTTGACCCTTTAGCCTTGAACCTTGAGCCTTGAGCCTTAAGCGTTGAGCCTTGAGCCTTAAGCGTTGAGCCTTGAGCCTTGAGCCTTTTTCCTTGAACCTTGAGCCTTGAGCCTTGAGCCATGAACCTTGAGCCTTGAGCCTTGAGCCTTGAGCCTTGAGCTTTGAGACATGAGCCTTGAACCTTGACCCTTGACCCTTGAGTGTTGGGCCTTGAGCCTTGACTTTTGAGCCTTGACCCTTGAGTTGTAACTTGAGCCTTGAGCCTTTTTCCATGAACCTTGAACCTTGAGCCTGAAGCCTTAATACTTGAGCCTTAAGCCTAGAGCCTTGAGCCTTGAGCCTTAAGCCTAGAGCCTCGAGCCTTGAGCCTTGACCCTTGACCCTTTAGCCTTGAGCCTTGAGCCTAGAGCCTTGAGCCTTAAGCCTTGAGCCTGGAGCCTTGAGCCTTTTTCCTTGAGCCTTGAGCCTTGAGCCTGGAGCCTGGAGCATTGAGCATCGAGCCTCGAGCCTCGAACCTCAAGCCTCCAGCCTCGAGCCTTGACCATTGACCCTTGATCCTTGAGCCTTGAGCCTAGAGCCTTGAGCCTTCAGCCTTTTTCCTTGAACCTTAAGCCTTGAGCCTTGAGCCTTGAGCCTTGAGCCTTGAGCCTTGAGCCTTGAGCCTTGAGCCTTGAGCCTTGAGCCTTGAGCCTTGAGCCTTGAGCCTTGAGCCTTGAGCCTTGCGCCTTGCGCCTTGAGCCTTTAGCCTTGAGCCTTGAGCCTTTTTCCTTGAGCCTTGAGCCTTGAGCCTTGAGCCTCGAGCCTCGAGCCTCGAGCCTGGAGCCTTGACCCTTGACCCCTTAGCCTTGAGCCTTGTGCTTTGAGCCTTGAGCCTTGAGCCTTTTTCCTTGAACCTTGAGCCTTGAGCCTTGAGCCTTGAGCCTTGAGACATGAGCCTTAACCCTTGACCCTTGAGTGTTGAGTCTTGAGCCTTGACTTTTGAGCCTTGACCCTTGAGCCGTGACTTGAGCCTTGAGCCTGGAGCCTCGAGCCTCGAGGCTCGAGCCTCGAGCCTTGACCCTTGACCCTTGACCCTTTACCCTTTAGCCTTGAGCCTTGAGCCTTGACCCTAGAGCCTTGAGCCTTGAGCCTTGAGCCTTTTTCATTGAACCTTGAGCCTTAAGCCTTGAGCCTTGAGCCTTGAGCCTTGAGCCTCGAGCCTTGTGCCTTGAATCCTGGCCCTTGAGCCATTACTTGACCTTGATCCTTGATCCTCGAGCCTTGAGCCTTGACCCTTGACCCTCTAGCTTTGATCCTTGAGCCTTGAGCCTTGAGCCTTGATCCTTGAGCCTTGAGCCTTGAGCCTTGAGCCTTGAGCGTTGAGCCTTGAGCCTTGAGCCTTGAGCCTTGAGCCTTGAGCCTTGAGCCTTGAGCCTTGAGCCTTGAGCCTTGAGCCTTGAGCCTTGAACCTTGAGCCTGGAGCCTTGACCCTTGAACCTCGAGCCTCGAGCCTCGAGCCTTGACCCTTGACCCTTTAGCCTTGAGCTTTGAGCCTTGAGCCTTGAGCCTTGAGCCTTTTTCCTTGAACCTTGAGCCTTGAGCCTTAAGCCTTGAGCCTTGAGCCTCGAGCCTGGAGCCTTGAGCCATGACCCCTTAGCCTTGAGCCTTGTGCTTTGAGCCTTGAGCCTTGAGCCTTTTTCCTTGAACCTTGAGCCTTGAGCCTGGAGCCTGGAGCCTCGAGCCTCGAGCCTCGAGCCTCGAGCCTTGACCCTTGACCCTATAACCTTTAGCCTTGAGCCTTGACCCTAGAGCCTTGAGCCTTGAGCCTTGAGCCTTGAGCCTTGAGCCTTGAGCCTTGAGCCTTGAGCCTTTTTCATTGAACCTTGAGCCTTAAGCCTTGAGCCTTGAGCCTCGAGCCTTGAGCCTCGAGCCTTGTGCCTTGAATCCTGGCCCTTGAGCCATTACTTGAGCCTTGATCCTTGATCCTCGAGCCTTGAGCCTTGACCCTTGACCCTCTAGCTTTGAGCCTTGAGCCTTGAGCCTTGAGCCTTGAGCCTTGAGCCTTGAGCCTTGAGCGTTGAGCGTTGAGCCTTAAGCCTTGACCCTTGAGCCTTGAACCTTGAGCCTTGAGCCTTGAGCCTTGAGCCTCAGCCTCGAGCCTCGAGCCTTGACCCTTGACCCTTTAGCCTTGAGCCTTGAGCTTTGAGCCTTGAGCCTTGAGCCTTGAGCCCTTTTCCTTGAACCTTGAGCCTTGAGCCTTGAGCCTCGAGCCTTGAGCCTTGAGCCTTGAGCCTGGAGCCTGGAGCCTTGAGACATGAGCCTTAACCCTTGACCCTTGACCCTTGAGTGTTGAGTATTGAGCCTTGAGCCTTGAGCCTTGAGCCTTGAGCCTTGAGCCTTGAGCCTTGAGCCTTGAGCCTTGAGCCTTGAGCCTTGAGCCTTGAGCCTTGAGCCTGAGCCTTGAGCCTTGAGCCTTGAGCCTTGAGCCTTGAGCCTTGAGCCTTGAGCCTGAGCCTTGAGCCTTGAGCGTTGAGCCTTAAGCCTTGAGCCTTGAGCCTTGAACCTTGAGCCTTTAGCCTTGAGCCTTGAGCCTCGAGCCTCGAGCCTTGACCCTTGACCCATTAGCCTTGAGCCTTGAGCTTTGAGCCTTGAGCCTTGAGCCCTTTTCCTTGAACCTTGAGCCTTGAGCCTTGAGCCTCGAGCCTTGAGCCTTGAGCCTTGAGCCTTGAGCCTGGAGCCTGGAGCATTGAGACATGAGCCTTAACCCTTGACCCTTGAGTGTTGAGTATTGAGCCTTGACATTTGAGCCTTGACCCTTGAGCCGTGACTTGAGCCTTGAGCCTTGAGCTTGGAGCCTGGAGCCTTGAGCCTTGAGCCTCAAGCCTTGAGCCTCAAGCCTCGAGCCTCGAGCCTCGAGCCTTGACCCTTGACCCTCTAGCCTTGAGCCTTGAGCCTTGAGCCTCGAACCTTGTGCCTTGAATCCTGGCCCTTGAGCCATTACTTGAGCCTTGATCCTTGATCCTCGAGCCTTGAGCCTTAACCCTTGACCCTCTAGGTTTGAGCCTTGAGCCTTGAGCCATGAGCCTTGAGCCTTGAGCCTTGAGCCTTGTTCCTTGCGCCTTGGGCCTTGAGCCATGAGCCTTGAGCCTTGAGCCTGGAGCCTTGAGCCTCGAGCCTCGAGCCTTGAGCCTCGAGCCTTGACCCTTGAACCTTGACCCTTTAGCCTTGAACCTTGAGCCTTGAGCCTTAAGCGTTGAGCCTTGAGCCTTAAGCCTTGAGCCTTGAGCCTTGAGCCTTTTTCCTTGAACCTTGAGCCTTGAGCCTTGAGCCATGAACCTTGAGCCTTGAGCCTTGAGCCTTGAGCCTTGAGCTTTGAGACATGAGCCTTGAACCTTGACCCTTGACCCTTGAGTGTTGTGCCTTGAGCCTTGACTTTTGAGCCTTGACCCTTGAGTTGTAACTTGAGCCTTGAGCCTTGAGCCTTTTTCAATGAACCTTGAACCTTGAGCCTGAAGCCTTAATACTTGAGCCTTAAGCCTAGAGCCTTGAGCCTTGAGCCTTGAGCCTGGAGCCTTGAGCCTTGAGCCTTGAGCCTGGAGCCTCGAGGCTCGAGCCTTGAGCCTTGACCCTTGACCCTTTAGCCTTGAGCCTTGAGCCTAGAGCCTTGAGCCTTGAGCCTTGAGCCTTTTTCCTTGAGCCTTGAGCCTTGAGCCTGGAGCCTGGAGCATTGAGCATCGAGCCTCGAGCCTCGAGCCTCGAACCTCAAGCCTCCAGCCTCGAGCCTTGACCATTGACCCTTGATCCTTGAGCCTTGAGCCTTGACCCTAGAGCCTTGAGCCTTGAGCCTTGAACCTTGAGCCTTAAGCCTTGAGCCTTGAGCCTCGAGCCTTGAGCCTCGAGCCTTGTGCCTTGAATCCTGGCCCTTGAGCCATTACTTGAGCCTTGATCCTTGATCCTCGAGCCTTGAGCCTTGACCCTTGACCCTCTAGCTTTGAGCCTTGAGCCTTGAGCCTTGAGCCTTGAGCCTTGAGCGTTGAGCCTTAAGCCTTGAGCCTTGAGCCTTGAGCCTTGAACCTTGAGCCTTGAGCCTTGAGCCTCGAGCCTCGAGCCTTGACCCTTGACCCTTTAGCCTTGAGCCTTGAGCTTTGAGCCTTGAGCCTTGAGCCCTTTTCCTTGAACCTTGAGCCTTGAGCCTTGAGCCTCGAGCCTTGAGCCTTGAGCCTTGAGCCTTGAGCCTTGAGCCTGGAGCCTGGAGCCTGGAGCCTTGAGACATGAGCCTTAACCCTTGACCCTTGACCCTTGAGTGTTGAGTATTGAGCCTTGAGCCTTGAGCCTTGAGCCTTGAGCCTTGAGCCTTGAGCCTTGAGCCTTGAGCCTTGAGCCTTGAGCCTTGAGCCTTGAGCCTTGAGCCTTGAGCCTTGAGCCTTGAGCCTGAGCCTTGAGCCTTGAGCGTTGAGCCTTAAGCCTTGAGCCTTGAGCCTTGAACCTTGAGCCTTGAGCCTTGAGCCTTGAGCCTCGAGCCTCGAGCCTCGAGCCTTGACCCTTGACCCTTTAGCCTTGAGCCTTGAGCTTTGAGCCTTGAGCCTTGAGCCCTTTTCCTTGAACCTTGAGCCTTGAGCCTTGAGCCTCGAGGCTTGAGCCTTGAGCCTTGAGCCTTGAGCCTGGAGCCTGGAGCATTGAGACATGAGCCTTAACCCTTGACCCTTGACCCTTGAGTGTTGAGTATTGAGCCTTGACTTTTGAGCCTTGACCCTTGAGCCGTGACTTGAGCCTTGAGCCTTGAGCCTGGAGCCTGGAGCCTTGAGCCTTGAGCCTCAAGCCTTGAGCCTCAAGCCTCGAGCCTCGAGCCTCGAGCCTTGACCCTTGACCCTTTAGCCTTGAGCCTTGAGCCTTGAGCCTCGAACCTTGTGCCTTGAATCCTGGCCCTTGAGCCATTACTTGAGCCTTGATCCTTGATCCTCGAGCCTTGAGCCTTGACCCTTGACCCTCTAGGTTTGAGCCTTGAGCCTTGAGCCATGAGCCTTGAGCCTTGAGCCTTGAGCCTTGAGCCTTGTTCCTTGAGCCTTGGGCCTTGAGCCATGAGCCTTGAGCCTTGAGCCTGGAGCCTTGAGCCTTGAGCCAGGAGCCTAGAGCCTCGAGCCTCGAGCCTCGAGCCTCGAGCCTTGACCCTTGAACCTTGACCCTTTAGCCTTGAACCTTGAGCCTTGAGCCTTAAGCGTTGAGCTTTGAGCCTTAAGCCTTGAGCCTTGAGCCTTGAGCCTTTTTCCTTGAACCTTGAGCCTTGAGCCTTGAGCCTTGAGCCTTGAGCCTTGAGCCTTGAGCTTTGAGACATGAGCCTTGAACCTTGACCCTTGACCCTTGAGTGTTGTGCCTTGAGCCTTGACTTTTGAGCCTTGACCCTTGAGTTGTAACTTGAGCCTTGAGCCTTGAGCCTTTTTCCATGAACCTTGAACCTTGAGCCTGAAGCCTTAATACTTGAGCCTTAAGCCTAGAGCCTTGAGCCTTGAGCCTTGAGCCTGGAGCCTTGAGCCTTGAGCCTGGAGCCTCGAGCCTCGAGCCTTGAGCCTTGACCCTTGACCCTTTAGCCTTGAGCCTTGAGCCTAGAGCCTTGAGCCTTGAGCCTTGAGCCTTTTTCCTTGAGCCTTGAGCCTTGAGCCTGGAGCCTGGAGCATTGAGCATCGAGCCTCGAGCCTCGAACCTCAAGCCTCCAGCCTCCAGCCTTGACCATTGACCCTTGATCCTTGAGCCTTGAGGCTAGAGCCTTGAGCCTTGATCCTTTTTCCTTGAACCTTGAGCCTTGAGCCTTGAGCCTTGAGCCTTGAGCCTTGAGCCTTGAGCCTTGAGCCTTGAGCCTTGAGCCTTGAGCCTTGAGCCTTGAGCCTTGAGCCTTGAGCCTTGAGCCTTGCGCCTTGCGCCTTGAGCCTTGAGCCTTGAGCCTTTTTCCTTGAGCCTTGAGCCTTGAGCCTTAAGCCTTGAGCCTTGAGCCTTGAGCCTTGAGCCTTGAGCCTTGAGCCTTGAGCCTTGAGCCTTGAGCCTTGAGCCTCGAGCCTCGAGCCTAGAGCCTTGACCCTTGACCCCTTAGCCTTGAGCCTTGTGCTTTGAGCCTTGAGCCTTGAGCCTTTTTCCTTGAACCTTGAGCCTTGAGCCTTGAGCCTTGAGACATGAGCCTTAACCCTTGACCCTTGAGTGTTGAGTCTTGAGCCTTGACTTTTGAGCCTTGACCCTTGAGCCGTGACTCGAGCCTTGAGCCTGGAGCCTCGAGCCTCGAGCCTCGAGCCTCGAGCCTTGACCCTTTACCCTTTAGCCTTGAGCCTTGAGCCTTGACCCTAGAGCCTTGAGCCTTGAGCCTTGAGCCTTGAGCCTTGAGCCTTGAGCCTTGAGCCTTGAGCCTTGAGCCTTGAGCCTTGAGCCTTGAGCCTTGAGCCTTTTTCATTGAACCTTGAGCCTTAAGCCTTGAGCCTTGAGCCTTGAGCCTTGAGCCTCGAGCCTTGTGCCTTGAATCCTGGCCCTTGAGCCATTACTTGAGCCTTGATCCTTGATCCTCGAGCCTTGAGCCTTGACCCTTGACCTTCTAGCGTTGAGCCTTGAGCCTTGAGCCTTGAGCCTTGAGCCTTGAGCCTTGAGCCTCGAGCCTTGAACCTTGAGCCTTGAGCCTTGACCCTTGACCCTTGAGCCTCGAGCCTCGGGCCTCGAGCCTCGAGCCTTGACCCTTGACCCTTTAGCCTTGAGCCTTGAGCTTTGAGCCTTGAGCCTTGAGCCTTTTTCCTTGAACCTTGAGCCTTGAGCCTTAAGCCTTGAGCCTTGAGCCTCGAGCCTCGAGCCTGGAGCCTTGACCCATGACCCCTTAGCCTTGAGCCTTGTGCTTTGAGCCTTGAGCCTTGTGCCTTTTTCCTTGAACCTTGAGCCTTGAGCCTGGAGCCTGGAGCCTCGAGCCTCGAGCCTTGACCCTTGACCCTTTACCCTTTAGCCTTGAGCCTTGAGCCTTGACCCTAGAGCCTTGAGCCTTGAGCCTTGAGCCTTGAGCCTTGAGCCTTGAGCCTTTTTCATTGAACCTTGAGCCTTAAGACTTGAGCCTTGAGCCTCGAGCCTTGAGCCTCGAGCCTTGTGCCTTGAATCCTGGCCCTTGAGCCATTACTTGAGCCTTGATCCTTGATCCTCGAGCCTTGAGCCTTGACCCTTGACCCTCTAGCTTTGAGCCTTGAGCCTTGAGCCTTGAGCCTTGAGCCTTGATCCTTGAGCCTTGAGCCTTGAGCCTTGAGCCTTGAGCCTTGAGCCTTGAGCCTTGATCCTTGAGCCTTGAGCCTTGAGCCTTGAGCCTTGAGCCTTGAGCCTTGAGCCTTGAGCCTTAAGCCTTGAGCCTTGAGCCTGGAGCCTTGAGCCTTGAGCCTCGATCCTCGAGCCTCGAGCCTCGAGCCTTGACCCTTGACCCTTTAGCCTTGAGCCTTGAGCTTTGAGCCTTGAGCCTTGAGCTTTGAGCCTTGAGCCTTGAGCCCTTTTCCTTGAGCCTTGAGCCTTGAGCCTTGAGCCTCGAGCCTTGAGCCTTGAGCCTTGAGCCTTGAGCCTTGAGCCTTGAGCCTGGAGCCTGGAGCCTTGAGACATGAGCCTTAACCCTTGACCCTTGACCCTTGAGTGTTGAGTATTGAGCCTTGACTTTTGAGCCTTGACCCTTAAGCCGTGACTTGAGCCTTGAGCCTTGAGCCTGGAGCCTGGAGCCTTGAGCCTTGAGCCTCAAGCCACGAGCCTCGAGCCTCGAGCCTCGAGCCTTGACCCTTGACCCTTGACCCTTTAGCCTTGAGCCTTGAGCCTTGAGCCTTTTTCATTGAACCTTGAGCCTTAAGCCTTGAGCCGTGAGCCTTGAGCCTTGAGCCTTGAGCCTTGAGCCTTGAGCCTTAAGCCTTGAGCCTTGAGCCTTTTTCCTTGAGCCTTGAGCCTTGAGCCTTGAGCCTGGAGCATTGAGCATCGAGCCTCGAGCCTCGAGCCTCGAGCCTCAAGCCTCAAGCCTCGAGCCTTGACCCTTGACCCTTTAGCCTTGAGCCTTGAGCCTTGAGCCTAGAGCCTTGAGCCTTGAGCCTTGAGCCTTGAGCCTTTTTCCTTGAACCTTGAGCCTTAGCCTTGAGCCTTGAGCCTTGAGCCTTGAGCCTTGAGCCTTGAGCCTTGAGGCTTAAGCCTTGAGCCTTGGCCTCGAGCCTCGAGCCTGGAGCTTTGACCCTTGACCCCTTAGCCTTGAGCCTTGTGATTTGAGCCTTGAGCCTTGAGCCTTTTTCCTTGAACCTTGAGCCTTGAGCCTTGAGCCTTGAGACATGAGCCTTAACCCTTGAGTGTTTAGTCTTGAGCCTTGACTTTTGAGCCTTGACCCTTGAGCCGTGACTTTAGCCTTGAGCCTTGAGCCTTGAGCCTTGAGCCTCGAGCCTTGACCCTTGACCCTTTACCCTTTAGCCTTGAGCCTTGAGCCTTGACCTTAGAGCCTTGAGCCTTGAGCCTTAAGCCTTGAGCCTTAAGCCTTGAGCCTTTTTCATTGAACCTTGAGCCTTAAGCCTTGAGCCTTGAGCCTTGAGCCTTGAGCCTCGAGCCTTGTGCCTTGAATCCTGGCCCTTGAGCCATTACTTGAGCCTTGATCCTTGATCCTCGAGCCTTGAGCCTTGACCCTTGACCCTCTAGCTTTGAGCCTTGAGCCTTGTGCCTTGAGCCTTTTTCCTTGAACCTTGAGCCTTAAGCCTTGAGCCTTGAGCCTTAAGCCTTGTGCCTTGAGCCTAGAGCCTCGAGATATGAGCCTTGACCCTTGACCCTTGACCCTTGAATGTTGAGCCTTGACTTTTGAGCCTTGAACCTTGAGCCGTTACTTGAGCCTTGAGCCTTGACTTTTGAGCCTTGAACCTTGAGCCGTTACTTGAGCCTTGAGCCTTTTTCCATGAACCTTGAACCTTGAGCCTTAAGCATTGAGCCTTAAGCCTTGAGCCTTGAGCCTTGAGCCTTGAGCCTTGAGCCTTGAGCCTTGATCCTTGAGCCTTGAGCCTTGAGCCTTGAGCCTTGACCCTTGAGCCTTGAGCCTTGAACCTTGAGCCTTGAGCCTTGAGCCTTGAGCCTTGAGCCTTGAGCGTTGAGCGTTGAGCCTTGAGCCTTGAGCCTTGAGCCTCGAGCCTCGAGCCTCGAGCCTCGAGCCTCGAGCCTCGAGCCTCGAGCCTTGACCCTTGACCCTTGACCCTTTAGCCTTGAGCTTTGAGCCTTGAGCCTTGAGGCTTGAGCCTTGATCCATGAGCCTCGAGCCTCGAGCCTTGACCCTTGACACTTTAGCCTTGAGCCTTGAGCCTTGATCCTTGAGCCTGGAGCCTGGAGCATCGAGCCTCGAGCCTCGAGCCTTGAGCCTTGACCCTTTAGCCTTAAGCCTTGAGCCTTGAGCCTTGATCCTTGAGCCTTGAGGCTTGAACCTTGAACCTTGAGCCTTAAGCCTTGAGCCTTGAGCCTTGAGCCTCGAGCCTTGAGCCTTGAGCCTTGAGCCTGGAGGAGCAAGCCTCGAGCCTCGAGCCTTGACCCTTGACCCTTGACCCTTTAGCCTTGTGCCTTGAGCCTTGAGCCTTTATCCTTGAGCCTTGAGCCTTGAGCCTTGAGCCTTGAACCTTGAACCTTGAGCCTTAAGCCTTGAGCCTTGAGCCTCGAGCCTTGAGCCTTGAGCCTTGAGCCTTGAGCCTTGAGCCTTGAGCCTTGAGCCTTGAGGAGCCTTGAGGAGCCTTGAGCCTTGAGCGTTGAGCCTTGAGCCTTGAGACTAGAGCCTTGAGCCTTGAGCCTTGAGCCTTGAGCGTTGAGCCTTGAGCCTTGAGCCTTGAGCCTTGAACCTTGAGCCTTGAGCCTTGAGCCTCGAGCCTCGAGCCTCGAGCCTTGACCCTTGACCCTTGACCCTTTAGCCTTGAGCTTTGAGCCTTGAGCCTTGAGCCTTGATCCATGAGCCTCGAGCCTCGAGCCTTGACCCTTGACACTTTAGCCTTGAGCCTTGAGCCTTGATCCTTGAGCCTGGAGCCTGGAGCATCGAGCCTCGAGCCTCGAGCCTTGAGCCTTGACCCTTTAGCCTTAAGCCTTGAGCCTTGAGCCTTGATCCTTGAGCCTTGAGGCTTGAACCTTGAACCTTGAGCCTTAAGCCTTGAGCCTTGAGCCTTGAGCCTCGAGCCTTGAGCCTTGAGCCTTGAGCCTTGAGCCTGGAGGAGCAAGCCTCGAGCCTCGAGCCTTGACCCTTGACCCTTGACCCTTTAGCCTTTAGCCTTGAGCCTTGAGCCTTTATCCTTGAGCCTTGAGCCTTGAGCCTTGAGCCTTGAACCTTGAACCTTGAGCCTTAAGCCTTGAGCCTTGAGCCTCGAGCCTTGAGCCTTGAGCCTTGAGCCTTGAGCCTTGAGCCTTGAGCCTTAAGGAGCCTTGAGGAGCCTTGAGCCTTGAGCGTTGAGCCTTGAGCCTTGAGACTAGAGCCTTGAGCCTTGAGCCTTGAGCCTTGAGCCTTTTTCCTTGAGCCTTGAGCCTTGAGCCTTGAGCCTCGAGCCTTGAGCCTCGAGCCTCGAGCCTGGAGCCTTGACCCTTGACCCTTTAGCCTTGAGCCTTGAGCTTTGAGCCTTGAGCCTTGAGCCTTTTTCCTTGAACCTTGAGCCTTGAGCCTTGAGACTTGAGCCTTGAGCCTTGAGCCTTGAGACATGAGCCTTAACCCTTGACCCTTGAGTGTTGAGTCTTGAGCCTTGACTTTTGAGCATTGACCCTTGAGCCGTGATTTGAGCCTTGAGCCTTGAGCCTCGAGCCTTGAGCCTCGAGCCTTGAGCCTCGAGCCTTGACCCTTGACCCTTTACCCTTTAGCCTTGAACCTTGAGCCTTGAGCCTAGAGCCTTGAGCCTTGAGCCTTGAGCCTTGAGCCTTTTTCATTGAACCTTGAGCCTTAAGCCTTGAGCCTTGAGCCTTGAGCCTTGAGCCTTGAGCCTTGAGCCTTGAGCCTTGAGCCTCGAGCCTTGTGCCTTGAATCCTGGCCCTTGAGCCATGACTTGATCCTTGATCCTCGAGCCTTGAGCCTTGACCCTTGACCCTCTAGCTTTGAGCCTTGAGCCTTGAGCCTTGTGCCTTGAGCCTTTTTCCTTGAACCTTGAGCCTTAAGCCTTGAGCCTTGAGCCTTGAGCCTCGAGACATGACCCTTGACCCTTGACCCTTGACCCTTGAGTGTTGAGCCTTGACCCTTGACTTTTGAGCCTTGAACCTTGAGCCGTGACTTGAGCCTTGAGCCTTTTTCCATGAACCTTGAACCTTGAGCCTTAAGCCTTGAGCCTTGAGCCTTGAGCCTTGAGCCTTGATCCTTGAGCCTTGAGCCTTGAGCCTCGACCCTTTAGCCTTGAGCCTTGACCCTTTAGCCTTGAGCCTTGAGGCTTGAGCCTTGAGCCTTGAGCCTTGAGCCTTGAGCCTTGAGCCTTGAGCCTTGAGCCTTGAGCCTTGAGCCTTGAGCCTTGAGCCTTGAGCCTTGAGCCTTGAGCCTTGAGCCTCGAGCCTTGAGCCTTTTTCCTTGAGCCTTGAACCTTGAGCCTTGAGCCTTGAGCCTTGAGCCTCGAGTCTCGAGCCTGGAGCCTTGACCCTTGACCCTTTAGCCTTGAGCCTTGAGCTTTGAGCCTTGAGCCTTTTTCCTTGAACCTTGAGCCTTGAGCCTTGAGACTTGAGCCTTGAGCCTTGAGCCTTGAGACATGAGCCTTAACCCTTAACCCTTGAGTGTTGAGTCTTGAGCCTTGACTTTTGAGCCTTGACCCTTGAGCCGTGATTTGAGCCTTGAGCCTTGAGCCTTGAGCCTCGAGCCTTGAGCCTTGAGCCTTGAGCCTCGAGCCTCGAGCCTCGACCCTTTAGCCTTGAGCCTTGACCCTTTAGCCTTGAGCCTTGAGCCTTGAGCCTTGAGCCTTGAGCCTTTTTCCTTGAACCTTGAGCTTTGAGCCTTGAGCCTTGAGCCTTGAGCCTTGAGCCTTGAGCCTTGAGCCTTGAGCCTTGAGCCTTGAGCTTTGAGCCTTGAGCCTTTAGCCTTGAGCCTTGAGCCTTGAGCCTTGAGCCTCGAGCCTCGAGCCTTGACCCTTGACCCTTTAATCTTGAGCCTTGAGCCTTGATCCTTGAGCCTGGAGCCTGGAGCATCGAGCCTCGAGCCTTGAGCCTTGACCCTTTAGCCTTAAGCCTTGAGCCTTGAGCCTTGATCCTTGAGCCTTGAGGCTTGAACCTTGAACCTTGAGCCTTAAGCCTTGAGCCTTGAGCCTCGAGCCTCGAGCCTTGAGCCTTGAGCCTTGAGCCTTGAGCCTGGAGGAGCAAGCCTCGAGCCTCGAGCCTTGAGCCTTGACCCTTGACCCTTTAGCCTTGAGCCTTGAGCCTTGTGCCTTGATCCTTGAGCCTTCAGCCTTGAGCCTTGAACCTTGAACCTTGAGCCTTAAGCCTTGAGCCTTGAGCCTCGAGCCTTGAGCCTTGAGCCTTGAGCCTTGAGCCTTGAGGAGCCTTGAGGAGCCTTGAGCCTTGAGCGTTGAGCGTTGAGCCTTGAGACTAGAGCCTTGAGCCTTGAGCCTTGAGCCTTGAGCCTTGAGCCTTGAGCCTTGAGCCTTGAGCCTTGAGCCTTGAGCCTTTTTCCTGGAGCCTTGAGCCTTGAGCCTTGAGCCTCGAGCCTCGAGCCTGGAGCCTTGACCCTTGACCCTTTAGCCTTGAGCCTTGATCTTTGAGCCTTGAGCCTTGAGCCTTTTTCCTTGAACCTTGAGCCTTGAGCCTTGAGACTTGAGCCTTGAGCCTTGAGCCTTGAGACATGAGCCTTAACCCTTGACCCTTTAGCCTTAAGCCTTGAGCCTTGAGCCTTGATCCTTGAGCCTTGAGGCTTGAACCTTGAACCTTGAGCCTTAAGCCTTGAGCCTTGAGCCTCGAGCCTCGAGCCTTGAGCCTTGAGCCTTGAGCCTTGAGCCTGGAGGAGCAAGCCTCGAGCCTCGAGCCTTGAGCCTTGACCCTTGACCCTTTAGCCTTGAGCCTTGAGCCTTGTGCCTTGATCCTTGAGCCTTGAGCCTTGAGCCTTGAACCTTGAACCTTGAGCCTTAAGCCTTGAGCCTTGAGCCTCGAGCCTTGAGCCTTGAGCCTTGAGCCTTGAGCCTTGAGGAGCCTTGAGGAGCCTTGAGCCTTGAGCGTTGAGCGTTGAGCCTTGAGACTAGAGCCTTGAGCCTTGAGCCTTGAGCCTTGAGCCTTGAGCCTTGAGCCTTGAGCCTTGAGCCTTGAGCCTTGAGCCTTGAGCCTTTTTCCTGGAGCCTTGAGCCTTGAGCCTTGAGCCTCGAGCCTCGAGCCTGGAGCCTTGACCCTTGACCCTTTAGCCTTGAGCCTTGATCTTTGAGCCTTGAGCCTTGAGCCTTTTTCCTTGAACCTTGAGCCTTGAGCCTTGAGACTTGAGCCTTGAGCCTTGAGCCTTGAGACATGAGCCTTAACCCTTGACCCTTGAGTGTTGAGTCTTGAACCTTGACTTTTGAGCCTTGACCCTTGAGCCGTGATTTGAGCCTTGAGCCTTGAGCCTTGAGCCTTGAGCCTCGAGCCTTGAGCCTCGATCCATGACCCTTGACCCTTTACCCTTTAGCCTTGAACCTTGAGCCTTGAGCCTAGAGCCTTGAGCCTTGAGCCTTGAGCCTTGAGCCTTGAGCCTTGATCCTTTTTCATTGAACCTTGAGCCTGAAGCCTTGAGCCTTGAGCCTTGAGCCTTGAGCCTCGAGCCTTGTGCCTTGAATCCTGGCCCTTGAGCCATGACTTGATCCTTGATCCTCGAGCCTTGAGCCTTGACCCTTGACCCTCTAGCTTTGAGCCTTGAGCCTTGAGCCTTGTGCCTTGAGCCTTTTTCCTTGAACCTTGAGCCTTAAGCCTTGAGCCTTGAGCCTTGAGCCTCGAGACATGAGCCTTGACCCTTGACCCTTGACCCTTGAGTGTTGAGCCTTGACCCTTGACTTTTGAGCCTTGAACCTTGAGCCGTGACTTGAGCCTTGAGCCTTTTTCCATGAACCTTGAACCTTGAGCCTTAAGCCTTGAGCCTTGAGCCTTGAGCCTTGAGCCTTGATCCTTGAGCCTTGAGCCTTGAGCCTTGAGCCTTGAGCCTTGAGCCATGAGCCTTATGCCTCGAGCCTCGAGTCTCGAGCCTCGACCCTTTAGCCTTCAGCCTTGACCCTTTAGCCTTGAGCCTTGAGCCTTGAGCCTTGAGCCTTGAGCCTTGAGCCTTGAGCCTTGAGCCTTGAGCCTTGAGCCTTGAGCCTTGAGCCTTTTTCCTTGAACCTTGAGCTTTGAGCCTTGAGCCTTGAGCCTTGAGCCTTGAGCCTTGAGCCTTGAGCCTTGAGCCTTGAGCTTTGAGCGTTGAGCCTTTAGCCTTGAGCCTTGAGCCTTGAGCCTTGAGCCTTGAGCCTTGAGCCTCGAGCCTCGAGCCTTGACCCTTGATCCTTTAGCCTTGAGCCTTGAACTTTGAGCCTTGAGACTTGAGCCTTTTTCCTTGAACCTTGAGCCTTGAGCCTTGAGCCTTGACCCGTGACCCTTGACCCTTGAGTGTTGAGTCTTGAGCCTTGACTTTTGAGCCTTGACCCTTGAGCCGTGACTTGAGCCTTGAGCCTTGAGCTGTGACTTGAGCCTTGAGCCTTGAGCCTGGAGCCTTGAGCCTTGAGCCTAGAACCTCGAGCCTTGAGCCTTGAGCCTTGAGCCTTGAGCCTTGAACCTTGAACCTTGAGCCTTAAGCCTTGAGCCTTGAGACTTGAGCCTCGAGCCTTGAGCCTTGAGCCTTGAGCCTTGATGAGCCCTTGAGGAGCCTTGAGCCTTGAGCGTTGAGCCTTGAGCCTTGAGCCTTGAGCCTTGAGCCTTGAGCCTTGAGCCTTGAGCCTTGAGCCTTGAGCCTCGAGCCTTGAGCCTTGAGCCTTTTTCCTTGAGCCTTGAGCCTTGAGCCTTGAGCCTTGAGCCTCGAGACTCGAGCCTGGAGCCTTGACCCTTGACCCTTTAGCCTTGAGCCTTGAGCTTTGAGCCTTGAGCCTTTTTCCTTGAACCTTGAGCCTTGAGCCTTGAGACTTGAGCCTTGAGCCTTGAGCCTTGAGACATGAGCCTTAACCCTTGACCCTTGAGTGTTGAGTCTTGAGCCTTGACTTTTGAGCCTTGACCCTTGAGCCGTGATTTGAGCCTTGAGCCTTGAGCCTTGAGCCTCGAGCCTTGAGCCTTGAGCCTCGAGCCTCGAGCCTCGAGCCTTGACCCTTGACCCTTTACCCCTTAGCCTTGAGCCTTGAGCCTAGAGCCATGAGCCTTGAGCCTTTTTCATTGAACCTTGAGCCTTAAGCCTTGAGCCTTGAGCCTTGAGCCTTGAGCCTTGAGCCTTGAGCCTTCAGCATTTTGCCTTGAATCCTGGCCCTTGAGCCTTTAGCCTTGACCCTTGGCCCTCTAGCTTTGAGCCTTGAGCCTTGACCCTTGTGCCTTGAGCCTTTTTCCTTGAACCTTGAGCCTTAAGCCTTGAGCCTTGAGTCTTGAGCCTTGAACCTTGAGCCTTGAGCCTCGAGACATGAGCCTTGACCCTTGACCCTTGAGTGTTGAGCCTTGAGCCTTGACTTTTGAGCCTTGAACCTTGAGCCGTGACTTGAGCCTTGGGCCTTGAGCCTTTTTCCATGAACCTTGAACCTTGAGCCTTAAACCTTGAGCCTTGAGCCTTGATCCTTGAGCCTTGAACCTTGAGTCTGGAGCCTTGAGCCTTAAGCCTCGAGCCTCGAGCCTCGAGCCTCGACCCTTTAGCCTTGAGCCTTGACCCTTTAGCCTTGAGCCTTGAGCCTTGAGCCATTTTCCTTGAGCCTTAAGCCTTGAGCCTTGAGCCTTGAGCCTTGAGCCTTGAGTCTTGAGCCTTAAGCCTTTTGCCTTGAGTCTTGAGCCTTGAGCCTTGAGCCTTGAGCCTTTTGCCTTGAGTCCTGACCCTTGAGCCGTGACTTGAGCCTTGATCCTTGATCCTTGAGCCTTGAACCTTGAGCCTTGAGCCTTGAGCCTTGAGCTTTGAGCCTTGAGCCTTGAGCCTTGAGCCTTGAGCCTTGAGCCTTGAGCCTTGAGCCTTGAGCCTTGAGCCTTAAGCCTTTTGCCTTGAGTCTTGAGCCTTGAGCCTTGAGCCTTGAGCCTTGAGCCTTTTGCCTTGAGTCCTGACCCTTGAGCCGTGACTTGAGCCTTGATCCTTGATCCTTGAGCCTTGAACCTTGAGCCTTGAGCCTTGAGCCCGGAGCCTCGAGCCTCAAGCCTCGAGCCTCGAGCTTCGAGCCTTGAGCCTTAACCCATATCCCTTGACCCTTTAGCCATGAGCCTTGAGCCTTGAGCCATGAGCCTTGAGCCATGAGCCTTGAGCCTTGAGCCTCGAGCCTAGAGCCTCGAGCCTCGAGCCTCGAGCCTTGACCCTTGACCCTTGACCCTTGACCCTTTAGCCTCGAGCCTCGAGCCTTGACCCTTGACCCTTGACCCTTGAGCCTTGAGCCTTGAGCCTTGAGCCTTGAGCCTTGAGCCTTGAGCCTTGAGCCTTGAGCCTTTTTCCTTGAACCTTGAGCCTTAAGCCTTGAGCCTTGAGCCTTGAGCTTTGAGCCTTGAGCCTTGAGCCTTGAGGCTTTTTCCTTGAACCTTGAGCCTTAGGCCTTGAGCCTTGAGCCTTGAGCTTTGAGCTTTGAGCCTTGAGCCTTGAGCCTTGAGCCTTGAGCCTTGAGCCTTTAGCCTTGAGGCTTGAGCCTTTTTCCTTGAACCTTGAGCCTTGAGCCTTGAGCTTTGAGCCTGGAGCCTTGAGCCTTGAGCCTCGAGCCTTGAGCCTTGAGCCTTGAGCCTCGAGCCTTGAGCGTTGACCCTTGACCCTTGACCCTTTAGCCTTGAGCCTTGAGCTTTGAGCCTTGAGCCTTGAGCTTTTCTCCTTTCTCCTTGAGCCTTGAGCCTTGAGGCTTTAGCCTTGAGCCTTGAGCCTTGAGCCTTGAGCCTTGAGACATGAGCCTTGACCCTTGAACCTTTAGCCTTGAGTATTGAGCCTTGACTTTTGAGCCTTGACCCTTGAGTCGTGACTTGAGCCTTGAGCCTTGAGCCTTGAGCCTTGAGCCTCGAGCCTTGAGCCTTGATCCTTGAGCCTTGAGGCTTGAACCTTGAACCTTGAGCCTTAAGCCTTGAGCCTTGAGCCTCGAGCCTCGAGCCTTGAGCCTTGAGCCTTGAGCCTTGAGCCTGGAGGAGCAAGCCTCGAGCCTCGAGCCTTGACCCTTGACCCTTTAGCCTTGAGCCTTGAGCCTTGAGCCTTGTGCCTTGATCCTTGAGCCTTGAGCCTTGAGCCTTGAACCTTGAACCTTGAGCCTTAAGCCTCGAGCCTTGAGCCTCGAGCCTTGAGCCTTGAGCCTTGAGCCTTGAGCCTTGAGCCTTGAGGAGCCTTGAGGAGCCTTGAGCCTTGAGCCTTGAGGAGCCTTGAGTAGCCTTGAGCCTTGAGCGTTGAGCCTTGAGCCTTGAGACTAGAGCCTTGAGCCTTGAGCCTTGAGCCTTGAGCCTTGAGCCTTGAGCCTTGAGCCTTGAGCCTGGAGCCTTGAGCCTTGAGCCTTGAGCCTCGAGCCTCGAGCCTGGAGCCTTGACCCTTGACCCTTTAGCCTTGAGCCTTGAGCTTTGAGCCTTGAGCGTTGAGCCTTTTTCCTTGAACCTTGAGCCTTGAGCCTTGAGACTTGAGCCTTGAGCCTTGAGCCTTGAGACATGAGCCTTAACCCTTGACCCTTGAGTGTTGAGTCTTGAACCTTGACTTTTGAGCCTTGACCCTTGAGCCGTGATTTGAGCCTTGAGCCTTGAGCCTTGAGCCTCGAGCCTTGAGCCTCGAGCCTTGACCCTTGACCCTTGACCCTTTACCCTTTAGCCTTGAACCTTGAGCCTTGAGCCTAGAGCCTTGAGCCTTGAGCCTTGAGCCTTGATCCTTTTTCATTGAACCTTGAGCCTGAAGCCTTGAGCCTTGAGCCTTGAGCCTCGAGCCTTGTGCCTTGAATCCTGGCCCTTGAGCCATGACTTGATCCTTGATCCTCGAGCCTTGAGCCTTGACCCTTGACCCTCTAGCTTTGAGCCTTGAGCCTTGAGCCTTGTGCCTTGAGCCTTTTTCCTTGAACCTTGAGCCTTAAGCCTTGAGCCTTGAGCCTTGAGCCTCGAGACATGAGCCTTGACCCTTGACCCTTGACCCTTGAGTGTTGAGCCTTGACCCTTGACTTTTGAGCCTTGAACCTTGAGCCGTGACTTGGGCCTTGAGCCTTTTTCCATGAACCTTGAACCTTGAGCCTTAAGCCTTGAGCCTTGAGCCTTGAGCCTTGAGCCTTGATCCTTGAGCCTTGAGCCTTGAGCCTTGAGCCATGAGCCTTATGCCTCGAGCCTCGAGTCTCGAGCCTCGACCCTTTAGCCTTGAGCCTTGACCCTTTAGCCTTGAGCCTTGAGCCTTGAGCCTTGAGCCTTGAGCCTTTTTCCTTGAACCTTGAGCTTTGAGCCTTGAGCCTTGAGCCTTGAGCCTTGAGCCTTGAGCCTCGAGCCTCGAGCCTTGACCCTTGACCCTTTAGCCTTGAGCCTTGAACTTTGAGCCTTGAGACTTGAGCCTTTTTCCTTGAACCTTGAGCCTTGAGCCTTGAGCCTTGAGCCTTGAGCCTTGAGCCTCGAGCCTCGAGCCTTGACCCTTGACCCTTTAGCCTTGAGCCTTGAACTTTGAGCCTTGAGACTTGAGCCTTTTTCCTTGAACCTTGAGCCTTGAGCCTTGAGCCTTGAGCCTTAACCCTTGACCCTTGACCCTTGAGTGTTGAGTCTTGAGCCTTGACTTTTGAGCCTTGACCCTTGAGCCGTGACTTGAGCCTTGAGCCTTGAGCCTGGAGCCTTGAGCCTTGAGCCTAGAACCTCGAGCCTTGAGCCTTGAGCCTTGAGCCTTGAGCCTTGAGCCTTGAACCTTGAACCTTGAGCCTTAAGCCTTGAGCCTTGAGCCTTGAGCCTCGAGCCTTGAGCCTTGAGCCTTGAACCTTGATGAGCCCTTGAGGAGCCTTGAGCCTTGAGCGTTGAGCCTTGAGCCTTGAGACCAGAGCCTTGAGCCTTGAGCCTTGAGCCTTGAGCCTTGAGCCTCGAGCCTTGAGCCTTGAGCCTTTTTCCTTGAGCCTTGAGCCTTGAGCCTTGAGCCTTAAGCCTTGAGCCTCGAGTCTCGAGCCTGGAGCCTTGACCCTTGACCCCTTAGCCTCTAGCCTTGAGCTTTGAGCCTTGAGCCTTGAGCCTTTTTCCTTGAACCTTGAGCCTTGAGCCTTGAGACTTGAGCCTTGAGCCTTGAGCCTTGAGACATGAGCCTTAACCCTTGACCCTTGGGTGTTGAGTCTTGAGCCTTGACTTTTGAGCCTTGACCCTTGAGCCGTGATTTGAGCCTTGAGCCTTGTGCCTTGAGCCTCGAGCCTTGAGCCTTGAGCCTCGAGCCTCGAGCCTCGAGCCTTGACCCTTGACCCTTTACCCTTTAGCCTTGAGCCTTGAGCCTAGAGCCATGAGCCTTGAGCCTTTTTCATTGAACCTTGAGCCTTAAGCCTTGAGCCTTGAGCCTTGAGCCTTGAGCCTTGAGCCTTGAGCCTTGAGCCTTCAGCATTTTGCCTTGAATCCTGGCCCTTGAGCCTTTAGCCTTGACCCTTGACCCTCTAGCTTTGAGCCTTGAGCCTTGACCCTTGTGCCTTGAGCCTTTTTCCTTGAACCTTGAGCCTTAAGCCTTGATCCTTGAGTCTTGAGCCTTGAACCTTGAGCCTTGAGCCTCGAGACATGAGCCTTGACCCTTGACCCTTGAGTGTTGAGCCTTGAGCCTTGACTTTTGAGACTTGAACCTTGAGCCGTGACTTGAGCCTTGGGCCTTGAGCCTTTTTCCATGAACCTTGAACCTTGAGCCTTAAACCTTGAGCCTTGAGCCTTGAGCCTTGAACCTTGAGTCTGGAGCCTTGAGCCTTCAGCCTCGAGCCTCGAGCCTCGAGCCTCGACCCTTTAGCCTTGAGCCTTGACCCTTTAGCCTTGAGCCTTGAGCCTTGAGCCTTTTCCCTTGAGCCTTAAGCCTTGAGCCTTGAGCCTTGAGCCTTGAGCCTTGAGCCTTAAGCCTTTTGCCTTGAGTCTTGAGCCTTGAGCCTTGAGCCTTGAGCCTTGAGCCTTTTGCCTTGAGTCCTGACCCTTGAGCCGTGACTTGAGCCTTGATCCTTGATCCTTGAGCCTTGAACCTTGAGCCTTGAGCCTTGAGCCTTGAGCTTTGAGCCTTGAGCCTTGAGCCATGAGCCTTGAGCCTTGAGCCTTGAGCCTTGAGCCTTGAGCCTTGAGCCTTGAGCCTTGAGTCTTGAGCCTTAAGCCTTTTGCCTTGAGCCTTGAGCCTTGAGCCTTGAGCCTTGAGCCTTGAGCCTTTTGCCTTGAGTCATGACCCTTGAGCCGTGACTTGAGCCTTGATCCTTGATCCTTGAGCCTTGAACCTTGAGCCTTGAGCCTTGAGCCCGGAGCCTCGAGCCTCAAGCCTCGAGCCTCGAGCTTCGAGCCTTGAGCCTTAACCCATATCCCTTGACCCTTTAGCCATGAGCCTTGAGCCTTGAGCCATGAGCCTTGAGCCTTGAGCCTCGAGCCTAGAGCCTCGAGCCTCGAGCCTCGAGCCTTGACACTTGACCCTTGACCCTTTAGCCTCGAGCCTCGAGCCTTGACCCTTGACCCTTGACCCTTTAGCCTTGAGCCTTGAGCCTTGAGCCTTGAGCCTTGTGCCTTGAGCCTTTTTCCTTGAACCATGAGCCTTAAGCCTTGAGCCTTGAGCCTTGAGCTTTGAGCCTTGAGCCTTGAGCCTTGAGCCTTTTTCCTTGAACCTTGAGCCTTAGGCCTTGAGCCTTGAGCCTTGAGCTTTGAGCTTTGAGCCTTGAGCCTTGAGCCTTGAGCCTTGAGCCTTGAGCCTTGAGCCTTGAGCCTTGAGGCTTGAGCCTTTTTCCTTGAACCTTGAGCCTTGAGCCTTGAGCTTTGAGCCTGGAGCCTTGAGCCTTGAGCCTCGAGCCTCGAGCCTTGAGCCTTGAGCCTTGAGCCTCGAGCCTTGAGCGTTGACCCTTGACCCTTGACCCTTTAGCCTTGAGCCTTGAGCTTTGAGCCTTGAGCCTTGAGCTTTTCTCCTTTCTCCTTGAGCCTTGAGCCTGGAGGCTTTAGCCTTGAGCCTTGAGCCTTGAGCCTTGAGCCTTGAGCCTTGAGACATGAGCCTTGACCCTTGAACCTTTAGCCTTGAGTGTTGAGCCTTGACTTTTGAGCCTTGACCCTTGAGTCGTGACTTGAGCCTTGAGCCTTGAGCCTTGAGCCTTGAGCCTCGAGCCTTGAGCCTTGAGCCTTTTTCCATGAACCTTGAACCTTGAGCCTTAAGCCTTGAGCCTTAAGCCTTGAGCCTTGAGCCTTGAGCCTTGAGCCTTGAGCCTTGAGCCTTGAGCCTTGAGCCTTGAGCCTTGAGCCTTGAGACTTGAGCCTTGACCATTGACCCTTGAGTGTTGAGCCTTAAGCCTTGACTTTTGAGCCTTGACCCTAGAGCCGTGACTTGAGCCTTGAGCCTTGAGCCTTGAAACTTGAGCCTTGAGCCTTGAGCCTTTTTCCATGAACCTTGAACGTTGAGCCTTAAGCCTTAAGCCTTGAGCCTTAAGCCTTGAGCCTTGAGCCTTAAGCCTTGAGCTTTGAGCCTGGAGTCTTTAGCCTTGAGCCTTGAGCTTTGAGCCTTGAGCCTCGAGCCTCGAGCCTCGGGCCTCGAGCCTCGAGCCTTGACCCTTGACCCTTGACCCTTTAGCCTTGAGCCTTGAGCCTTGAACCTAGAGCCTTGAGCCTTGATCCTTGAGCCTTGAGCCTTTTTCATTGAACCTTGAGCCTTAAGCCTGGAGCCTGGAGCCTTGAGCCTTGAGCCTCGAGCCTTGTGCCTTGAGTCCTGGCCCTTGAGCCATGACTTGATCCTTGATCCTTGATCCTCGAGCCTTAAGCCTTGACCCTTGACCCTCTAGCTTTAAGCCTTGAGCCTTGAGCCTTACGCCTTGAGCCTTGAGCCTTGACCCTTGAGTGTTGAGCCTTGAGCCTTGACTTTAGAGCCTTGAACCTTGAGCCTTGACTTTAGAGCCTTGACCCTTGAGTGTTGAGCCTTGAGCCTTGAGCCTTGACTTTAGAGCCTTGAACCTTGAGCCGTGACTTGAGCCTTGAGCCTTGAGCCTTTTTCCATGAACCTTGAACCTTGAGCCTTAAGCCTTGAGCCTTAAGCCTTAAGCCTTGAGCCTTGAGCGTTGAGCCTTGATCCTTGAGCCTTGAGCCTTGAGCCTTGAGCCTTGAGCCTTGAGCCTTGAGCCTTGAGCCTCGAGCCTTGAGCGTTGATCCTTGACCCTTTAGCCTTGAGCCTTGAGCTTTGAGCCTTGAGCCTCGAGCTTTTCTCCTTTCACCTTGAGCCTTGAGCCTTGAGCCTTGAGTCTTTAGCCTTGAGCCTTGAGCCTTGAGCCTTGAGACATGAGCCTTGACCCTTGCACCTTTAGCCTTGAGTGTTGAGCCTTGACTTTTGAGCCTTGACCCTTGAGTCGTGACTTGAGCCTTGAGCGTTGAGCCTCTTTCCATGAACCTTGAACCTTGAGCCTTAAGCCTTAAGCCTTGAGCCTTAAGCCTTGAGCCTTGAGCCTTAAGCCTTGATCCTTGAGCCTTGAGCCTTGAGCCTGGAGCCTTGAGCCTTGAGCCTCGAGCCTCGAGCGTCGAGCCTCAAGCCTCGAGCCTCGAGCCTCGAGCCTCTAGCCTCGAGCCTTGAGCCTTGAGCCTTGAGCCTTGAGCCTTGAGCCTTTTTCCTTGAACCTTGAGCCTTAAGCCTTGAGCCTTGAGTTTTGACCCTTGAGCCTTGACCCTTGAGCCTTGAGCCTGGAGCCTCGAGCCTCGAGCCTGGAGCCTCGAGCCTGGAGCCTTGAGCCTCGAGCCTTGAGCCTTGAGCCTTGAGCATTTAGCCTTAACCCTTGACCCTTGACCATTGACCCTTTAGCCTTGAGCCTTGAGCCTTGAGCCTTGAGCCTTGAGCCTTGAGACATGAGCCTTGACCATTGACCCTTGAGTGTTGAGCCTTAAGCCTTGACTTTTGAGCCTTGACCCTAGAGCCGTGACTTGAGCCTTGAGCCTTGAGACTTGAGCCTTGAGCCTTGAGCCTTTTTCCATGAACATTTAACGTTGAGCCTTAAGCCTTAAGCCTTGAGCCTTAAGCCTTGAGCCTTGAGCCTTGTTCCTTGAGCCTTGAGCCTTAAGCTTTGAGCCTGGAGTCTTTAGTCTTTAGCCTTTAGCCTGGAGCCTTGAACCTAGAGCCGTGAGCCTTGAGCCTTGAGCCTTGAGCCTTTTTCATTGAACCTTGAGCCTTAAGCCTTGAGCCTTGAGCCTTGAGCCTTGAGCCTTGAGCCTCGAGCCTTGTGCCTTGAATCCTTGCCCTTGAGCCATGACTTGAGCCTTGATCCTTGATCCTCGAGCCTTGAGCCTTGACCCTTGACCCTCTAGCTTTGAGCCTTGAGCCTTGAGCCTTGTGCCTTGAACCTTGAGCCTTGAGCCTTGAGCCTTGAGCCTTTTTCCATGAACCTTGAACCTTGAGCCTTAAGCCTTGAGCCTTATGCCTTAAGCCTTGAGCCTTGAGCCTTGATCATTGAGCCTTGAGCCTTGAGCCTTGAGCCTTGAGCCTCGAGCCTTGAGCGTTGACCCTTGACCATTTAGCCTTGAGCCTTGAGCTTTGAGCCTTGAGCCTTGAGCTTTTCTCCTTTCTCCTTGAGCCTTGAGTATTTAGCCTTGAGCCTTGAGCCTTAAGCCTTGAGCCTTGAGACATGAGCCTTGACCCTTGAAACATTAGCCTTGAGTGTTGAGCCTTGACTTTTGAGTCTTGACCATTGAGTCGTGACTTGAGCCTTGAGCCTTTTTCCATGAACCTTGAACCTTGAGCCTTAAGCCTTAAGCCTTGAGCCTTAAGCCTTGAGCCTTGAGCCTTGAGCCTTGATCCTTGAGCCTTGAGCCTTGAGCCTTGAGCCTCGAGCGTCGAGCCTCCAGCCTCGAGCCTCGAGCCTCGAGCCTCTAGCCTCGAGCCTCTAGCCTCGAGCCTCTAGCCTCGAGCCTTGAGCCTTGAGCCTTGAGCCTTGAGCCTTTTTTCCTTGAACCTTGAGCCTTAAGCCTTGAGCCTTGAGTTTTGAGCCTTGAGCCTTGAGCCTTGAGCCTTGTGCCTTGAGCCTTGAGCCTTGAGCCTTGAGCCTTGAGCCTTGAGCCTTGAGCCGTGAGCCTTGAGCCTTGAGCCTTGAGCCTTGAGTCCTGACCCTTGAGCCGTGACGTGAACCTTGAGCCTTAAGCCTTGAGCCTTGAGTTTTGAGCCTTGAGCCTTGAGCCTCGAGCCTTGAGCCTTGAGCCTTGACCCTCTAGCCATGAACCTTGAGCCTTGAGCCTTGAGCCTTGAGCCTTAAGCCTTGAGCCTTTTTCCTTGAACCTTGAGCCTTAAGCCTTGAGCCTTGCGCCTTGAGCCTTGAGCCTTGAGCCTTGAGCCTTGAGCCTTGAGCCTTGAGCCTTGAGCCTTGAGCCTTGAGCCTTGAGCCTTGACCCTTGACCCTTGACCCTTGAGTGTTGAGCCTTGAGCCTTGACTTTTGAGCCATGACCCTAGAGCCGTGGCTTGAGCCTTGAGCGTTGAGCCTTCAGCCTTGAGCCTTGAGCCTTTTTCCATGAATCTTGAACCTTGAGCCTTAAGCCTTAAACCTTGAGCCTTAAGCCTTGAGCCGTGAGCCTTGATCCTTGAGCCTTGAGCCTTGAACCTTGAGCCTTGAGTCTTGAGCCTTTTGCCTTGAGTCTTGAGCCTTGAGCCTTGAGCCTTGAGCCTTTTGCCTTGAGTCCTGACCCTTGAGCCGTGACTTGAGCCTTGATCCTTGATCCTTGAGCCTTGAACCTTGAGCCTTGAGCCTTAAGCCCGGAGCCTCGAGCCTCAAGCCTCGAGCCTCGAGCTTCGAGCCTTGAGCCTTAACCCATATCCCTTGACCCTTTAGCCATGAGCCTTGAGCCTTGATCCATGAGCCTTGACCCATGAGCCATGAGCCTTGAGCCTCGAGTCTAGAGCCTCGAGCCTCGAGCCTCGAGCCTCGAGCCTCGAGCCTCGAGCCTCGACCCTTGACCCTTGACCCTTTAGCCTCGAGCCTCGAGCCTTGAGCCTTGAGCCTTGAGCCTTGAGCCTTTTTCCTTGAGCCTTGAGCCTTAAGCCTTGAGCCTTGAGCCTTGAGCTTTGAGCCTTGAGCCTTGAACCTTGAGCCTTTTTCCTTGAACCTTGAGCCTTAGGCCTTGAGCCTTGAGCTTTGAGCTTTGAGCCTTGAGCCTTGAGCCTTGAGCCTTGATCCTTGAGGCTTGACCCTTTTTCCTTGAACCTTGAGCCTTGAGCCTTGAGCCTTGAGCCTTGAGCCTTGAGCCTTGAGCCTCGAGCCTTGAGCCTTGAGCCTTGAGCCTCGAGCCTTGAGCGTTGACCCTTGACCCTTTAGCCTTAAGCCTTGAGCTTTGAGCCTTGAGCCTTGAGCTTTTCTCCTTTCTCCTTGAGCCTTGAGCCTTGAGCCTTGAGTCTTTAGCCTGGAGCCTTGAGCCTTGAGCCTTGAGCCTTGAGCCTTGAGACATGAGCCTTGACCCTTGAACATTTAGCCTTGAGTGTTGGGCCTTGACTTTTGAGCCTTGACCCTTGAGTCGTGACTTGAGCCTTGAGCCTTGAGCCTTTTTCCATGAACCTTGAACCTTGAGCCTTAAGCCTTAAGCCTTGAGCCTTAAGCCTTGAGCCTTGAGCCTTAAGCCTTGATCCTTGAGCCTTGAGCCTTGAGCCTTGAGCCTTGAGCCTTGAGCCTCGAGCCTCGAGCCTCGAGCCTTGAGCATTGAGCCTTGAGCCTTTTTCCTTGAACCTTTAGCCTTAAGCCTGGAGCCTTGAGTTTTGAGCCTTGAGGCTTGAGCCTTGAGCCTTGACCCTTGAGCCTTGAGCCTTGAACTTTGGGCATGGAGCCTGGAGCCTCGAGCCTCGAGCCTTGAGCCTTTAGCCTAGAGCCTTGACCCTTTAGCCTTGAGCCTTAACCCTTGACCATTGACCCTTTAGCCTTGAGCCTTGAGCCTTGAGCCTTGAGCCTTGAGCCTTGAGCCTTGAGCCTTGAGCCTGGAGCCTTGAGCCTTGAGCCTTGAGACATGAGCCTTAAGCCTTGACTTTTGAGCCTTGACCCTAGAGCCGTGACTTGAGCCTTGAGCCTTGAGCCTTGAGACTTGAGCCTTGAGCCTTGAGCCTTGAGCCTTTTTCCATGAACATTGAACGTTGAGCCTTAAGCCTTAAGCCTTGAGCCTTAAGCCTTGAGCCTTGAGCCTTGTTCCTTGAGCCTTGAGCCTTGAGCCTTGAGCTTTGAGCCTGGAGTCTTTAGCCTTGAGCCTTGAGCTTTGAGCCTTGAGCCTCGAGCCTCGAGCCTCGGGCCTCAAGACTCGAGCCTTGACCCTTGACCCTTTAGCCTTGAGCCTTGAGCCTTGAACCTAGAGCCTTGAGCCTTGAGCCTTGAACCTAGAGCCTTGAGCCTTGAGCCTTTTTCATTGAACCTTGAGCCTTAAGCCTTGAGCCTTGAGCCTTGAGCCTTGAGCCTTGAGCCTCGAGCCTTGTGCCTTGAATCCTGGCCCTTGAGCCATGACTTGAGCCTTGATCCTTGATCCACGAGCCTTGAGCCTTGACCCTTGACCCTCTAGCTTTGAGCCTTGAGCCTTGAGCCTTGTGCCTTGAACCTTGAGCCTTGAGCCTTGAGCGTTGAGCCATGAGCCTTGAGCTTTTCTCCTTTCTCCTTTCTCCTTGAGCCGTGACTTGAGCCTTGAGCCTTTTTCCATGAACCATGCACCTTGAGCCTTAAGCCTTGAGCCTTATGCCTTAAGCCTTGAGCCTTGAGCCTTGAGCCTTGATCCTTGAGGCTTGATCCTTGAGCCTTGAGCCTTGAGCCATGAGCCTTGAGCCTCGAGCCTCGAGGCTTGAGCGTTGACCCTTGACCCTTTAGCCTTGAGCCTTGAGCTTTGAGCCTTGAGCCTTGAGCCTTGAGCTTTTCTCCTTTCTCCTTGAGCCTTGAGCCTTGAGCCTTGAGTATTTAGCCTTGAGCCTTGAGCCTTAAGCCTTGAGCCTTGAGACATGAGCCTTGACCCTTGAACCTTTAGCCTTGAGTGTTGAGCCTTGACTTTTGAGTCTTGACCCTTGAGTCGTGACTTGAGCCTTGAGCCTTTTTCCATGAACCTTGAACCTTGAGCCTTAAGCCTTAAGCCTTGAGCTTTAAGCCTTGAGCCTTGATCCTTGAGCCTTGAGCCTTGAGCCTTGAGCCTTGAGCCTTGAGCCTTGAGCCTTGAGCCTTGAGCCTTGAGCCTCGAGCGTCGAGCCTCAAGCCTCGAGCCTCGAGCCTCTATCCTCGAGCCTCTAGCCTCGAGCCTTGAGCCTTGAGCCTTTTTCCTTGAACCTTAAACCTTGAGTTTTGAGCCTTGAGCCTTGAGCCTTGAGCCTTGAGCCTTGAGCCTTGAGCCTTGAGCCTTGAGCCTTGAGCCTTGAGCCTTGTGCCTTGAGCCTTGAGCCTTGAGCCTTGAGCCTTGAGCCTTGAGCCTTGAGCCTTGAGTCCTGACCCTTGAGCCGTGACTTGAGCCTTGATCCTTGACCCTCGAGCCTTGAGCCTTGACCCTTGACCCTCTAGCCATGAGCCTTGAGCCTTGAGCCTTAAGCCTTGAGCCTTTTTCCTTGAACCTTGAGCCTTAAGCATTGAGCCTTAAGCCTTGAGCCTTGAGCCTTGAGTCTTGAGCCTTGAGCCTTGAGCCTTGAGCCTTGAGCCTTGAGCCTTTAGCCTTGAGCCTTGAGCCTTGAGCCTTGAGCCTTGAGCCTTGAGCCTTGAGCCTTGAGCCTTGAGCCTTGACCCTTGACCCTTGAGCCTTGACCCTTGACCCTTGAGTGTTGAGCCTTGAGCCTTGACTTTTGAGCCTTGACCCTAGAGCCGTGACTTGAGCCTTGAGCGTTGAGCCTTCAGCCTTGAGCCTTGAACCTTTTTCCATGAACCTTGAACCTTGAGCCTTAAGCCTGGAGCCTTGAGCCTTGAGCGTTAAGCCTTGAGCCTTGAGCCTTGAGTCTTGAGCCTTGAGCCTTTAGCCTTGAGCCTTGAGCCTTGAGCCTTGAGCCTTGAGCCTTTAGCCTTGAGCCTTGAGCCTTGAGCCTTGAGTCTTGAGCCTTGAGCCTTGACCCTTGACCCTTGAGTGTTGAGCCTTGAGCCTTGACTTTTGAGCCTTGACCCTAGAGCCGTGACTTGAGCCTTGAGCCTTGATCCTTGAGCCTTGAGCCTTGAGCCTTGAGCCTTGAGTCTTGAGCCTTGAGCCTTTTTCCTTGAGTCTTGAGCCTTGAGCCTTGAGCCTTTTGCCTTGAGTCCTGACCCTTGAGCCGTGACTTGAGCCTTGATCCTTGATCCTTGAGCCTTGAACCTTGAGCCTTGAGCCTTGAGCCCGGAGCCTCGAGCCTCGAGCTTCGAGCCTTGAGCCTTAACCTATATCCCTTGACCCTTTAGCCATGAGCCTTAAGCCATGAGCCTTGAGCCATGAGCCTTGAGCCTTGAGCCTCGAGCCTAGAGCCTCGAGCCTAGAGCCTCGAGCCTTGAGCCTTGAGCCTTGAGCCTTGAGCCTTGAGCCTTGAGCCTTGAGCCTTGAGCCTTGAGCCTTGAGCCTTGAGCCTTGAGCCTTGAGCCTTGAGCCTTGAGCCTTGAGCCTTGAGCCTTGAGCCTTGAGCCTTGAGCCTTGAGCCTTGAGTCCTGACCCTTGAACCGTGACTTGAGCCTTGATCCTTGACCCTCGAGCCTTGAGCCTTGACCCTTGACCCTCTAGCCATGAGCCTTGAGCCTTTTTCCTTGAACCTTGAGCCTTAAGCCTTGAGCCTTAAGCCTTGAGCCTTGATCCTTGAGCCTTGAGCCTTGAGCCTTGAGCCTTGAGCCTTTTTCCATGAACCTTGAACCTTGAGCCTTAAGCCTTGAGCCTTAAGCCTTGAGCCTTGAGCCTTGAGCCTTGATCCTTGATCCTTGAGCCTTGAGCCTTGACCCTTAAGCCTTGAGCCTTGAGCCTTGAGCCTTGAGCCTTATGCCTTGAGCCTCGAGCCTTATGCCTTGGGCCTCGAGCCTCGAGTCTCGAGCCTCGACCCCTTAGCATTGAGCCTTGACCCTTTAGCCTTGAGCCTTGAGCCTTGAGCCTTGAGCCATGAGCCTTGAGCCTTTTTCCTTGAACCTTGAGCTTTGAGCCTTGAGCCTTGAGCCTTGAGCTTTAAGCCTTGAGCCTTGAGCCTTGAGCCTTGAGCTTTGAGCCTTGAGCCTCGAGCCTCGAGCCTTGACCCTTGACCCTTTAGCCTTGAGCCTTGAGCGTTGAGCCTTGAGCCTTGAGCCTTTTTCCTTGAACCTTGAGCCTTGAGCCTTAAGCCTTGAGCCTTGAGCCTTGAGCCTTTTTCCATGAACCTTGAACCTTGAGCCTTGAGCCTTGAGCCTTGAGCCTTGATCCTTGAGCCTTAAGCCTTGAGCCTTGAGCCTTGATCCTTGATCCTTGAGCCTTGAGCCTTGAGCCTTGAGCCTTGAGCCTTGAGCCTTGAGCCTTGGGCCTAGAGCCTTGAGCCTTGGGCCTGGAGCCTCGAGCTTCGAGCCTTGAGCCTTTAGCCTTGAGCCTTGAGCCTTGAGCCCAGAGCCTCGAGCCTCGAGTCTTGAGCCTTGACCATTGACCGTTGACCCTTTAGCCTTGAGCCTTGAGCCTTGAGCCTTGAGCCTTGAGCCTTGAGCCTTGAGCCTTGAGACATGAGCCTTGACCATTGACCCTTGAGTGTTGAGCCTTAAGCCTTGACTTTTGAGCCTTGACCCTAGAGCCGTGACTTGAGCCTTGAGCCTTGAGCCTTGAGCCTTGAGACTTGAGCCTTGAGCCTTGAGCCTTTTTCCATGAACCTTGAACGTTGAGCCTTAAGCCTTAAGCCTTGAGCCTTGAGCCTTGAGCCTTGAGCCTTGTTCCTTGAGCCTTGAGCCTTAAGCCTTGAACCTTGAGCCTTGAGCCTTGAGCCTTGAGCTTTGAGCCTTTAGTCTTGAGCCTTGAGCCTTGAGCTTTGAGCCTTGAGCCTCGAGCCTCGGTCCTCGAGCCTCGAGCCTCGGTCCTTGAGCCTCGAGCCTTGACCCTTGACCCTTGACCCTTTAGCCTTGAGCCTTGAGCCTTGAACCTAGAGCCTTGAGCCTTGAGCCTTGAGCCTTTTTTATTGAACCTTGAGCCTTAAGCCTTGAGCCTTGAGCCTTGAGCCTTGAGCCTTGAGCCTTGATCCTAGAGCCTTGTGCCTTGAATCCTGGCCCTTGAGCCGTGACTTGAGCCTTGATCCTTGATCCTCGAGCCTTGACCCTTGACCCTCTAGCTTTGAGCCTTGAGCATTGAGCCTTGTGCCTTGAGCCTTTTTCCTTGAACCTTGAGCCTTGAGCCTTGAGCCTCGAGACATGAGCCTTGACCCTTGACCCTTGACCCTTGAGTGTTGAGCCTGGAGCCTTGAGTTTTGAGCCTTGAACCTTGAGCCGTGACTTGAGCCTTGAGCCTTTTTCCATGAACCTTGAACTTTGAGCCTTAAGCCTTGAGCCTTAAGCCTTAAGCCTTGAGCCTTGAGCCTTGAGCCTTGATCCTTGAGCCTTGAGCCTTGAGCCTTGAGCCTTGAGCCTCGAGCCTTGAGCCTTATGCCTCGAGCCTCGAGCCTCGAGTCTCGAGACTCGACCCTTTAGCCTTGAGCCTTGCCCCTTTAGCCTTGAGCCTTGAGCCTTGAGCCTTTTTCCTTGAACCTTGAGCTTTGAGCCTTGAGCCCTGAGCCTTGAGCCTTGAGCCTTGAGCCTTGAGCCTTGAGCCTTGAGCCTTTTTCCTTGAACCTTGAGCCTTGAGCCTTGAGCCTTGAGCCTTGAGCCTTGAGCCTTGAGCCTTGAGCCTGGAGCCTTGAGACATGAGCCTTAACCCTTGACCCTTGACCCTTGAGTGTTGAGCCTTGAGCCTTGACTTTTGAGCCTTGAACCTTGAGCTGTGACTTGAGCCTTGAGCCTTGAGCCTTTTTCCATGAACCTTGAACCTTGAGCCTTAAGCCTTGAGCCTTAAGCCTTGTGCCTTGATCCTTGAGCCTTGATCCTTGAGCCTTGAGCCTTGACCCTTGAGCCTTGAGCCTTGAGCCTTGAGCCTTGAGCCTTGAGCCTTGAGCCTTGAGCCTTATGCCTTGAGCCTCGAGCCTTATGCCTTGGGCCTCGAGCCTCGAGTCTCGAGCCTCGACCCCTTAGCATTGAGCCTTGACCCTTTAGCCTTGAGCCTTGAGCCTTGAGCCTTGAGCCATGAGCCTTGAGCCTTTTTCCTTGAACCTTGAGCTTTGAGCCTTGAGCCTTGAGCCTTGAGCCTTAAGCCTTGAGCCTTGAGCCTTGAGCCTTGAGCTTTGAGCCTTGAGCCTCGAGCCTCGAGCCTTGACCCTTGACCCTTTAGCCTTGAGCCTTGAGCGTTGAGCCTTGAGCCTTGAGCCTTTTTCCTTGAACCTTGAGCCTTGAGCCTTAAGCCTTGAGCCTTGAGCCTTGAGCCTTTTTCCATGAACCTTGAACCTTGAGCCTTGAGCCTTGATCCTTGAGCCTTAAGCCTTGAGCCTTGATCCTTGATCCTTGAGCCTTGAGCCTTGAGCCTTGAGCCTTGAGCCTTGAGCCTTGGGCCTAGAGCCTTGAGGCTTGGGCCTGGAGCCTCGAGCCTCGAGCCTTGAGCCTCGAGCCTTGAGCCTTTAGCCTTGAGCCTTGAGCCTTGAGCCCAGAGCCTCGAGCCTCGAGCCTCGAGTCTTGAGCCTTGAGCCTTGAGCCTTGAGCCTTGAGCCTTGAGCCTTGAGACATGAGCCTTGACCATTGACCCTTGAGTGTTGAGCCTTAAGCCTTGACTTTTGAGCCTTGACCCTAGAGCCGTGACTTGACCCTTGAGCCTTGTGCCTTTAGCCTTGAGACTTGAGCCTTGAGCCTTGAGCCTTTTTCCATGAACCTTGAACGTTGAGCCTTAAGCCTTAAGCCTTGAGCCTTGAGCCTTGAGCCTTGAGCCTTGAGCCTTGTTCCTTGCGCCTTGAGCCTTGAGCCTTGAACCTTGAGCCTTTAGTCTTGAGCCTTGAGCCTTGAGCCTTGAGCTTTGAGCCTTGAGCCTCGAGCCTCGGTCCTCGAGCCTCGAGCCTCGGTCCTCGAGCCTCGAGCCTTGACCCTTGACCCTTGACCCTTTAGCCTTGAGCCTTGAGCCTTGAACCTAGAGACTTGAGCCTTGAGCCTTTTTTATTGAACCTTGAGCCTTAAGCCTTGAGCCTTGAGCCTTGAGCCTTGAGCCTAGAGCCTTGTGCCTTGAATCCTGGCCCTTGAGCCATGACTTGAGCCTTGATCCTTGATCCTCGAGCCTTGACCCTTGACCCTCTAGCTTTGAGCCTTGAGCCTTGAGCCTTGTGCCTTGAGCCTTTTTCCTTGAACCTTGAGCCTTGAGCCTTGAGCCTTGAGCCTTGAGCCTCGAGACATGAGCCTTGAACCTTGACCCTTGACCCTTGAGGGTTGAGCCTGGAGCCTTGAGTTTTGAGCCTTGAACCTTGAGCCGTGACTTGAGCCTTGAGCCTTGAGCCTTTTTCCATGAACCTTGAACCTTGAGCCTTAAGCCTTGAGCCTTAAGCCTTAAGCCTTGAGCCTTGAGCCTTTAGCCTTGAGCCTTGATCCTTGAGCCTTGAGCCTTGAGCCTTGAGCCTTGAGCCTCGAGCCTTGAGCCTTGAGCCTTATGCCTCGAGCCTCGAGCCTTGAGTCTCGAGCCTCGACCCTTTAGCCTTGAGCCTTGACCCTTTAGCCTTGAGCCTTGAGCCTTGAGCCTTTTTCCTTCAACCTTGAGCTTTGAGCCTTGAGCCCTGAGCCTTGAGCCTTGAGCCTTGAGCCTTGAGCCTTGAGCCTTGAGCCATGAGCCTTGAGCCTCGAGCCTCGAGCCTTGACCCTTGACCCTTTAGCATTGGGCCTTAAGCTTTAAGCCTTGAGCCTTGAGCCTTGAGCCTTATGCCTTGAGCCTCGAGCCTTATGCCTTGGGCCTCGAGCCTCGAGTCTCGAGCCTCGACCCCTTAGCATTGAGCCTTGACCCTTTAGCCTTGAGCCTTGAGCCTTGAGCCTTGAGCCATGAGCCTTGAGCCTTTTTCCTTGAACCTTGAGCTTTGAGCCTTGAGCCTTGAGCCTTGAGCCTTAAGCCTTGAGCCTTGAGCCTTGAGCCTTGAGCCTTGAGCTTTGAGCCTTGAGCCTCGAGCCTCGAGCCTTGACCCTTGACCCTTTAGCCTTGAGCCTTGAGCGTTGAGCCTTGAGCCTTGAGCCTTTTTCCTTGAACCTTGAGCCTTGAGCCTTAAGCCTTGAGCCTTGAGCCTTGAGCCTTTTTCCATGAACCTTGAACCTTGAGCCTTGAGCCTTGAGCCTTGAGCCTTGATCCTTGAGCCTTAAGCCTTGAGCCTTGAGCCTTGATCCTTGATCCTTGAGCCTTGAGCCTTGAGCCTTGAGCCTTGAGCCTTGAGCCTTGAGCCTTGAGCCTTGGGCCTAGAGCCTTGAGCCTTGGGCCTGGAGCCTCGAGCCTCGAGCCTTGAGCCTTTAGCCTTGAGCCTTGAGCCTTGAGCCCAGAGCCTCGAGCCTCGAGCCTCGAGTCTTGAGCCTTGACCATTGAACGTTGACCCTTTAGCCTTGAGCCTTGAGCCTTGAGCCTTGAGCCTTGAGCCTTGAGCCTTGAGCCTTGAGCCTTGAGACATGAGCCTTGACCATTGACCCTTGAGTGTTGAGCCTTAAGCCTTGACTTTTGAGCCTTGACCCTAGAGCCGTGACTTGAGCCTTGAGCCTTGAGCCTTGAGCCTTGAGCCTTGAGACTTGAGCCTTGAGCCTTGAGCCTTTTTCCATGAACCTTGAACGTTGAGCCTTAAGCCTTAAGCCTTGAGCCTTGAGCCTTGAGCCTTGAGCCTTGAGCCTTGTTCCTTGAGCCTTGAGCCTTAAGCCTTGAACCTTGAGCCTTGAGCCTTGAGCCTTGAGCTTTGAGCCTTTAGTCTTGAGCCTTGAGCCTTGAGCTTTGAGCCTTGAGCCTCGAGCCTCGGTCCTCGAGCCTCGAGCCTCGGTCCTCGAGCCTCGAACCTTGACCCTTGACCCTTGACCCTTTAGCCTTGAGCCTTGAGCCTTGAACCTAGAGCCTTGAGCCTTGAGCCTTGAGCCTTTTTTATTGAACCTTGAGCCTTAAGCCTTGAGCCTTGAGCCTTGAGCCTTGAGCCTTGAGCCTTGATCCTAGAGCCTTGTGCCTTGAATCCTGGCCCTTGAGCCATGACTTGAGCCTTGATCCTTGATCCTCGAGCCTTGACCCTTGACCCTCTAGCTTTGAGCCTTGAGCCTTGAGCCTTGTGCCTTGAGCCTTTTTCCTTGAACCTTGAGCCTTGAGCCTTGAGCCTCGAGACATGAGCCTTGACCCTTGACCCTTGACCCTTGAGTGTTGAGCCTGGAGCCTTGAGTTTTGAGCCTTGAACCTTGAGCCGTGACTTGAGCCTTGAGCCTTGAGCCTTTTTCCATGAACCTTGAACCTTGAGCCTTAAGCCTTGAGCCTTAAGCCTTAAGCCTTGAGCCTTGAGCCTTGAGCCTTGATCCTTGAGCCTTGAGCCTTGAGCCTTGAGCCTTGAGCCTTGAGCCTTGAGCCTCGAGCCTTGAGCCTTATGCCTCGAGCCTCGAGCCTCGAGTCTCGAGACTCGACCCTTTAGCCTTGAGCCTTGCCCCTTTAGCCTTAAGCCTTGAGCCTTGAGCCTTTTTCCTTGAACCTTGAGCTTTGAGCCTTGAGCCCTGAGCCTTGAGCCTTGAGCCTTGAGCCTTGAGCCTTGAGCCTTGAGCCTTGAGCCTTTTTCCTTGAACCTTGAGCCTTGAGCCTTGAGCCTTGAGCCTTGAGCCTTGAGCCTTGAGCCTTGAGCCTTGAGCCTTGAGCCTGGAGCCTTGAGACATGAGCCTTAACCCTTGACCCTTGACCCTTGAGTGTTGAGCCTTGAGCCTTGACTTTTGAGCCTTGAACCTTGAGCTGTGACTTGAGCCTTGAGCCTTGAGCCTTTTTCCATGAACCTTGAACCTTGAGCCTTAAGCCTTGAGCCTTAAGCCTTGTGCCTTGATCCTTGAGCCTTGATCCTTGAGCCTTGAGCCTTGACCCTTGAGCCTTGAGCCTTGAGCCTTGAGCCTTGAGCCTTATGCCTTGAGCCTCGAGCCTTATGCCTTGGGCCTCGAGCCTCGAGTCTCGAGCCTCGACCCCTTAGCATTGAGCCTTGACCCTTTAGCCTTGAGCCTTGAGCCTTGAGCCTTGAGCCATGAGCCTTGAGCCTTTTTCCTTGAACCTTGAGCTTTGAGCCTTGAGCCTTGAGCCTTGAGCCTTAAACCTTGAGCCTTGAGCCTTGAGCCTTGAGCTTTGAGCCTTGAGCCTCGAGCCTCGAGCCTTGACCATTGACCCTTTAGCCTTGAGCCTTGAGCGTTGAGCCTTGAGCCTTGAGCCTTTTTCCTTGAACCTTGAGCCTTGAGCCTTAAGCCTTGAGCCTTGAGCCTTGAGCCTTTTTCCATGAACCTTGAACCTTGAGCCTTGAGCCTTGAGCCTTGATCCTTGAGCCTTAAGCCTTGAGCCTTGATCCTTGATCCTTGAGCCTTGAGCCTTGAGCCTTGAGCCTTGAGCCTTGAGCCTTGAGCCTTGGGCCTAGAGCCTTGAGGCTTGGGCCTGGAGCCTCGAGCCTTGAGCCTCGAGCCTTGAGCCTTTAGCCTTGAGCCTTGAGCCTTGAGCCCAGAGCCTCGAGCCTTGAGCCTCGAGTCTTGAGCCTTGAGCCTTGAGCCTTGAGCCTTGAGCCTTGAGCCTTGAGCCTTGAGACATGAGCCTTGACCATTGACCCTTGAGTGTTGAGCCTTAAGCCTTGACTTTTGAGCCTTGACCCTAGAGCCGTGACTTGAGCCTTGAGCCTTGAGCCTTGAGCCTTGAGACTTGAGCCTTGAGCCTTGAGCCTTTTTCCATGAACCTTGAATGTTGAGCCTTAAGCCTTAAGCCTTGAGCCTTGAGCCTTGAGCCTTGAGCCTTGTTCCTTGAGCCTTGAGCCTTGAGCCTTGAACCTTGAGCCTTGAGCCTTGAGCTTTGAGCCTTTAGTCTTGAGCCTTGAGCCTTGAGCCTTGAGCTTTGAGCCTTGAGCCTCGAGCCTCGGTCCTCGAGCCTCGAGCCTCGGTCCTCGAGCCTCGAGCCTTGACCCTTGACCCTTGACCCTTTAGCCTTGAGCCTTGAGCCTTGAACCTAGAGCCTTGAGCCTTGAGCCTTGAGCCTTTTTTATTGAACCTTGAGCCTTAAGCCTTGAGCCTTGAGCCTTGAGCCTTGAGCCTAGAGCCTTGTGCCTTGAATCCTGGCCCTTGAGCCATGACTTGAGCCTTGATCCTTGATCCTCGAGCCTTGACCCTTGACCCTCTAGCTTTGAGCCTTGAGCCTTGAGCCTTGTGCCTTGAGCCTTTTTCCTTGAACCTTGAGCCTTGAGCCTTGAGCCTTGAGCCTTGAGCCTTGAGCCTCGAGACATGAGCCTTGACCCTTGACCCTTGACCCTTGAGTGTTGAGCCTGGAGCCTTGAGTTTTGAGCCTTGAACCTTGAGCCGTGACTTGAGCCTTGAGCCTTGAGCCTTTTTCCATGAACCTTGAACCTTGAGCCTTAAGCCTTGAGCCTTAAGCCTTAAGCCTTGAGCCTTGAGCCTTGAGCCTTGAGCCTTGATCCTTGAGCCTTGAGCCTTGAGCCTTGAGCCTTGAGCCTCGAGCCTTGAGCCTTATGCCTCGAGCCTCGAGCCTCGAGTCTCGAACCTCGACCCTTTAGCCTTGAGCCTTGACCCTTTAGCCTTGAGCCTTGAGCCTTGAGCCTTTTTCCTTGAACCTTGAGCTTTGAGCCTTGAGCCCTGAGCCTTGAGCCTTGAGCCTTGAGCCTTGAGCCTTGAGCCTTGAGCCTTGAGCCTTGAGCCATGAGCCTTGAGCTTCGAGCCTCGAGCCTTGACCCTTGACCCTTTAGCATTGAGCCTTAAGCTTTAAGCCTTGAGCCTTGAGCCTTTTTCCTTGAACCTTGAGCCTTGAGCCTTGAGCCTTGAGCCTTGAGCCTTGAGCCTTGATCCTTGAGCCTGGAGCCTTGAGACATGAGCCTTAACCCTTGACCCTTGACCCTTGAGTGTTGAGCCTTGAGCCTTGACTTTTGAGCCTTGAACCTTGAGCCGTGACTTGAGCCTTGAGCCTTGAGCCTTTTTCCATGAACCTTGAACCTTGAGCCTTAAGCCTTGAGCCTTAAGCCTTGTGCCTTGATCCTGAGCCTTGATCATTGAGCCTTGAGCCTTGAGCCTTTTTCCATGAACCTTGAACCTTGAGCCTTGAGCCTTGAGCCTTGAGCCTTGAGCCTTGAGCCTTGAGCCTTGAGCCTTTTTCCATGAGCCTTGAGCCATGAGCCTTGAGCCTTGATCCTTGAGCCTTGTGCCTTGAGCCTTGAGCCTTGAGCCTTATGCCTCGAGCCTCGTGCCTCGAGTCTCGAGCCTCGACCCTTTAGCTTTGAGCCTTGACCCTCTAGCCTTGAGCCTTGAGCCTTGAGCCTTGAGCCTTGAGCCTTGAGCCTTTTTCCTTGAACCTTGAGCTTTGAGCCTTGAGCCTTGAGCCTTGAGCCTTGAGCCTTAAGCCTTGAGCCTTGAGCTTTGAGCCTTGAGCCTTGAGCCTTGAGCCTGGAGCCTTGAGCCTCGAGCCTCGAGCCTCGAGCCTCGAGCCTTGACCCTTGACCCTTTAGCCTTGAGCCTTGAGCTTTGAGCCTTGAGCCTTGAGCCTTTTTCCATGAACCTTGAGCCTTGAGCCTTGAGACTTGAGCCTTGAGCCTTGACCCTTGTGTGTTGAGTCTTGAGCCTTGACTTTTGAGCCTTGACCCTTGAGCCGTGACTTGAGCCTTGAGCCTTGAGCCTTGAGCCTTGAGCCTTGAGCCTGGAGCCTTGAGCCTCGAGCCTCGAGCCTCGAGCCTTGACCCTTGACCCTTTAGCCTTGAGCCTTGAGCCTTGAGCCTTGAGCCTAGAGCCTAGAGCCTTGAGCCTTGAGCCTGGAGCCTTGAGCCTTGAGCCTTTTTCATTGAACCTTGAGCCTTAAGCCTTGAGCCTTGAGCCTTGAGCCTTGAGCCTTGAGACTTGAGCCTTGAGCCTTGAGCCTTGAGCCTTGAGCCTTGAGCCTTGAGCCTTTTGCCTTGAATCATGGCCCTTGAGCCATGACTTGAGCCTTGATCCCTGATCCTCAAGCCTTGAGCCTTGACCCTTGACCCTCTAGCTTTGAGCCTTGAGCCTTGAGCCTTGTGCCTTGAGCCTTTTTCCTTGAACCTTGAGCCTTAAGCCTTGAGCCTTGAGCCTTGAGCCTTGAGCCTTGAGCCTTGAGCATTGAGCCTTGAGCCTTGAGCCTCGAGACATGAGCCTTGACCCTTGACCCTTGAGTGTTGAGCCTTGAGCCTGGAGACATGACCCTTGACCCTTGAGTGTTGTGCCTTGAACCTTGAGCCGTGACTTGAGCCTTGAGCCTTGAGCCTTTTTCCATGAACCTTGAACCTTGAGCCTTAAGCCTTGAGCCTTGAGCCTTGAGCCTTGATCCTTGCGCCTTGAGCCTTGAGACATGAGCCTTGAGCCTGGAGCCTTGAGCCTTAAGCCTCGAGTCTCGAGCCTCGACCCTTTAGCCTTGAGCCTTGACCCTTTAGCCTTGAGCCTTGAGTCTTGAGCCTTGAGCCTTGAGCCCTTTTCCTTGAACCTTGAGCCTTAAGCCTTAAGCCTTGAGCTTTGAGCCATGAGCCTTGAGCCTTGAGCCTTGAGCCTTGAGCCTTTTGCCTTGAGTCTTGAGCCTTGTGCCTTGAGCCTTGAGCCTTGAGCCTTGAGCCTTGAGCCTTGAGCCTTGAGACTTGAGCCTTGAGCCTTTTGCCTTGAGTCCTGACCCTTGAGCCGTGACTTGAGCCTTGATCCTTGATCCTTGAGCCTTGAACATTGAGCCTTGAGCCTTGAGCCCGGAGCCTCGAGCCTCAAGCCTCGAACCTCGAGCTTCGAGCCTTGAGCCTTAACCCATATCCCTTGACCCTTTAGCCATGAGCCTTGATCCTTGAGCCTCGAGCCTAGAGCCTCGAGCCTTGACCCTTGACCCTTGACCCTTTTGCCTTGAGCCTTGAGCCTTGAGCCTTGAGCCTTTTTCATTGAACCTTGAGCCTTAATCCTTGACCCTTTAGCCTAGAGCCTTGAGCCTTGAGCCTTGAGCCTTTTTCCTTGAACCTTGAGCCTTAAGCCTTGAGCCTTGAGCTTTGAGCCTTGAGCCTTGAGCCTTGAGCCTTGAGCCTTGAGCCTTGAGCCTTGAGCCTTGAGCCTTGAGCCTTGAGCCTTGAATCTTTTGCCTTGAGTCTTGAGCCTTGAGCCTTGACCCTTGAGCCTTTTGCGTTGAGTACTGACCCTTGAGCCGTGACTTGAGCCTTGATCCTTGATCCTTGAGCCTTGAACCTTGAGCCTTGAGCCTTGAGCCCGGAGCCTCGAGCCTTAACCCATATCCCTTGACCCTTTAGCCATGATCCTTGAGCTTTGAGCCTGGAGCCTTGAGCCTTGAGCCTTGAGCCTGGAGCCTTGAGCCTGGAGCCTCGAGCCTAGAGCCTCGAGCCTGTAGCCTCGAGCCTCGAGCCTCGAGCCTCGAGCCTCGAGCCTCGAGCCTCGAGCCTCGAGCCTCGAGCCTCGAGCCTTGACCCTTGACCATTGACCCTTTAGCCTTGAACCTTGAGCCTTGAGCCTTCAGCCTTGAGCCTTTTTCCTTGAACCTTGAGCCTTAAGCCTTGAGCCTTGAGCTTTGAGCCTTGAGCCTTGAGCCTGTAGCCTTTTTCCTTGAACCTTGAGCCTTAAGCCTTGAGCCTTGAGCCTGGAGCCTTGAGCCTGAGCCTTAAGCCTTGAGCCTTGAGCGTTGAGCCTTAAGCCTTGAGCCTTGAGCCTTGAGCCTTGAGCCTTGAGCCTTTTTCCTTGAACCTTGAGCCTTGAGCCTTGAGCTTTTAGCCTTGAGCCTTGAGCCTTGAGAGCCTTGAGCCTTGAGCCTTGAGCCTGGAGCCTGGAGCCTTGAGCCTTGAGCCTCGAGCCTTGAGCGTTTACCCTTGACCCTTTAGCCTTGAGCCTTGAGCTTTGAGCCTTGAGCCTTGAGCCTTGAGCCTTGAGCCTTGAGCCTTGAGTCTTGAGCCTTGAGCCTTGAGCCTTGAGCCTTGAGACATGAGCCTTGACCCTTGAACCTTTAGCCTTGAGTCCTGACCCTTGAGCCGTGACTTGAGCCTTGATCCTTGATCCTTGAGCCTTGAACCTTGAGCCTTGAGCCTTGAGCCTTGAGCCTTGAGCCCGGAGCCTCGAGCCTCAAGCCTCGAGCCTCGAGCTTCGAGCCTTGAGCCTTACCCATATCCCTTGACCCTTTAGCCATGATCCTTGAGCTTTGAGCCATGAGCCTTGAGCCTTGAGCCTTGAGCCTGGAGCCTCGAGCCTAGAGCCTCGAGCCTCGAGCCTCGAGCCTTGACCCTTGACCCTTGACCCTTTAGCCTTGAACCTTGAGCCTTGAGCCTTGAGCCTTGAGCCTTGAGCCTTTTTCCTTGAACCTTTAGCCTTAAGCCTTGAGCCTTGAGCCTTGAGCTTTGAGCCTTGAGCCTTGAGCCTTGAGCCTTGAGCCTTTAGCCTTGAGCCTTGAGCCTTGAGCCTTTTGCCTTGAGTCTTGAGCCTTGAGCCTTGAGCCTTGACCCTTGAGCCTTGAGCCTTTTTCCTTGAGTCCTGACCTTTGAGCCGTGACTTGAGCCTTGATCCTTGATCCTTGAGCCTTGAACCTTGAGCCTTGAGCCTTGAGCCTTGAGCCCGGAGCCTCGAGCCTTAACCCATATCCCTTGACCCTTTAGCCATGATCCTTGAGCTTTGAGCCTTGAGCCTTGAGCCTTGAGCCTTGAGCCTGGAGCCTTGAGCCTGGAGCCTCGAGCCTAGAGCCTCGAGCCTCGAGCCTCGAGCCTCGAGCCTCGAGCCTCGAGCCTCGAGCCTTGACCCTTGACCCTTTAGCCTTGAACCTTGAGCCTTGAGCCTTGAGCCTTGAGCCTTTTTCCTTGAACCTTGAGCCTTAAGCCTTGAGCCTTGAGCTTTGAGCCTTGAGCCTTGAGCCTTGAGCCTTAAGCCTTGAGCCTTGAGCCTTGATCCTGGAGCCTTGAGCCTTGAGCCTTGAGCCTCGAGCCTTGAGCGTTGATCCTTGACCCTTTAGCCTTGAGCCTTGAGCTTTGAGCCTTGAGCCTTGAGCCTTGAGCCTTGAGCCTTGAGCCATGAGCCTTGAGCCTTGAGCCTTGAGTCTTTAGCCTTGAGCCTTGAGCCTTGAGCCTTGAGCCTTGAGCCTTGAGACATGAGCCTTGACCCTTGAACCTTTAGCCTTGAGTCCTGACCCTTGAGCCGTGACTTAAGCCTTGAGCCTTGAGCCTTGAGCCTTGAGCCTTGAGCCTTGAGCCTTGAGCCTTGAGCCTTGAGCCTTGAGCTTTGAGCCTTGAGCCTTGAGCCTTGAGCCTTGAGCCTTAAGCCTTGAGCCTTGAGCCTTGATCCTGGAGCCTTGAGCCTTGAGCCTTGAGCCTCGAGCCTTGAGCGTTGATCCTTGACCCTTTAGCCTTGAGCCTTGAGCTTTGAGCCTTGAGCCTTGAGCCTTGAGCCTTGAGCCTTGAGCCATGAGCCTTGAGCCTTGAGCCTTGAGTCTTTAGCCTTGAGCCTTGAGCCTTGAGCCTTGAGCCTTGAGCCTTGAGACATGAGCCTTGACCCTTGAACCTTTAGCCTTGAGTCCTGACCCTTGAGCCGTGACTTGAGCCTTGATCCTTGATCCTTGAGCCTTGAACCTTGAGCCTTGAGCCTTGAGCCTTGAGCCCGGAGCCTCGAGCCTCGAGCCTCAAGCCTCGAGCCTCGAGCTTCGAGCCTTGAGCCTTAACCCATATCCCTTGACCCTTTAGCCATGATCCTTGAGCTTTGAGCCATGAGCCTTGAGCCTTGAGCCTTGAGCCTGGAGCCTCGAGCCTAGAGCCTCGAGCCTCGAGCCATGACCCTTGACCCTTGACCCTTGACCCTTTAGCCTTGAACCTTGAGCCTTGAGCCTTGAGCCTTGAGCCTTGAGCCTTTTTCCTTGAACCTTTAGCCTTAAGCCTTGAGCCTTGAGCCTTGAGCTTTGAGCCTTGAGCCTTGAGCCTTGAGCCTTGAGCCTTGAGCCTTGAGCCTTGAGCCTTGAGCCTTTTGCCTTGAGTCTTGAGCCTTGAGCCTTGAGACTTGACCCTTGAGCCTTTTGCCTTGAGTCCTGACCTTTGAGCCGTGACTTGAGCCTTGATCCTTGATCCTTGAGCCTTGAACCTTGAGCCTTGAGCCTTGAGCCTTGAGCCCGGAGCCTCGAGCCTCAAGCCTCGAGCCTCGAGCTTCGAGCCTTGACCCTTAACCCATATCCCTTGACCCTTTAGCCATGATCCTTGAGCTTTGAGCCATGAGCCTTGAGCCATGAGCCTTGAGCCTTGAGCCTCGAGCCTAAGCCTCGAGCCTCGAGCCTCGAGCCTTGACCCTTGACCCTTTAGCCTTGAACCTTGAGCCTTGAGCCTTGAGCCTTGAGCCTTTTTCCTTGAACCTTGAGCCTTAAGCCTTGAGCCTTGAGCCTTGAGCTTTGAGCCTTGAGCCTTGAGCCTTTAGCCTTTTTCCTTGAACCTTGAGCCTTAAGCCTTGAGCCTTGAGCCTTGAGCCATGAGCCTTGAGCTTTGAGCTTTGAGCCTTGAGCCTTGAGCCTTGAGCTTCGAGCCTTGACCCTTAACCCATATCCCTTGACCCTTTAGCCATGATCCTTGAGCTTTGAGCCATGAGCCTTGAGCCATGAGCCTTGAGCCTTGAGCCTCGAGCCTAAGCCTCGAGCCTCGAGCCTCGAGCCTTGACCCTTGACCCTTTAGCCTTGAACCTTGAGCCTTGAGCCTTGAGCCTTGAGCCTTTTTCCTTGAACCTTGAGCCTTAAGCCTTGAGCCTTGAGCCTTGAGCTTTGAGCCTTGAGCCTTGAGCCTTTAGCCTTTTTCCTTGAACCTTGAGCCTTAAGCCTTGAGCCTTGAGCCTTGAGCCATGAGCCTTGAGCTTTGAGCTTTGAGCCTTGAGCCTTGAGCCTTGAGCCTTGAGCCTTGAGCCTTGAGCCTTATTCCTTGAACCTTGAGCCTTGAGCCTTGAGCCTTGAGCCTTGAGCCTTGAGCCTTGAGCCTTGAGAGCCTTGAGCCTTGAGCCTTGAGCCTTTTGCCTTGAGTCCTGACCCTTGAGCTGTGACTTGAGCCTTGATCCTTGATCCTTGAGCCTTGAACCTTGAGCCTTGAGCCTTGAGCCCGGAGCCTCGAGCCTCAAGCCTCGAACCTTGAGTTTCGAGCCTTGAGCCTTTAGCCATGATCCTTGAGCTTTGAGCCTTGAGCATTGAGCCTTGAGCCTTGAGCCTTGAGCCTGGAGCCTCGAGCCTAGAGCCTCGAGCCTCAAGCCTTGACCCTTGACCCTTGACCCTTGACCCTTTAGCCTTGAACCTTGAGCCTTGAGCCTTGAGCCTTGAGCCTTTTTCCTTGAACCTTGAGCCTTAAGCCTTGAGCCTTGAGCTTTGAGCCTTGAGCCTTTAGCCTTTTTCCTTGAACCTTGAGCCTTAAGCCTTGAGCCTTGAGCCTTGAGCCTTGAGCCTTGAGCTTTGAGCCTTGAGCCTGGAGGCTTGAGCCTTGAGCCTTGAGCCTTGAGCCTTGAACCTTTTTCCTTGAACCTTGAGCCTTGAGGTTTGAGCCTTGAGCCTTGAGAGCCTTGAGCCTTGAGCCTGGAGCCTTGAGCCTTGAGCCTTGAGCCTCGAGCCTTGAGCGTTGACCCTTGACCCTTTAGCCTTGAGCCTTGAGCTTTGAGCCTTGAGCCTTGAGCCTTGAGCCTTGAGCCTTGAGCCTTGAGCCTTGAGCCTTGAGCCTTGAGTCTTTAGCCTTGAGCCTTGAGCCTTGAGCCTTGAGCCTTGAGCCTTGAGCCTTGAGACATGACCCTTGACCCTTGAACCTTTAGCCTTGAGTCCTGACCCTTGAGCCTTGACTTGAGCCTTGATCCTTGATCCTTGAGCCTTGAACCTTGAGCCTTGAGCCTTGAGCTCGGAGCCTCGAGCCTCAAGCCTCGAGCCTCGAGCTTCGAGCCTCGAACTTCGAGCCTTGAGCCTTAACCCATATCCCTTGACCCTTTAGCCATGATCCTTGAGCTTTGAGCCATGAGCCTTGAGCCTTGAGCCTTGAGCCTGGAGCCTTGAGCCTGGAGCCTCGAGCCTAGAGCCTCGAGCCTCGAGCCTCGAGCCTCGAGCCTCGAGCCTCGAGCCTTGACCCTTGACCCTTGACCCTTGACCCTTTAGCCTTGAACCTTGAGCCTTGAGCCTTGAGCCTTTTTCCTTGAACCTTGAGCCTTAAGCCTTGAGCCTTGAGCCTTGAGCTTTGAGCCTTGAGCCTTGAGCCTTGAGCCTTGAGCCTTGAGCCTTGAGCCTTGAGCCTTGAGCCTTTTGCCTTGAGCCTTGAGCCTTGACACTTGAGCCTTGAGCCTTTTGCCTTGAGTCCTGACCCTTGAGCCGTGACTTGAGCCTTGATCCTTGATCCTTGAGCCTTGAACCTTGAGCCTTGATCCTCGAGCCTTGAGCCCGGAGCCTCGAGCCTCAAGCCTCGAGCCTCGAGCTTCGAGCCTTGAGCCTTAACCCATATCCCTTGACCCTTTAGCCATGATCCTTGAGCTTTGAGCCATGAGCCTTGAGCCTTGAGCCTTCAGCCTCGAGCCTAGAGCCTCGAGCCTCGAGCCTTGACCCTTGGCCCTTGACCCTTGACCCTTTAGCCTTGAACCTTGAGCCTTGAGCCTTGAGCCTTTTTCCTTGAACCTTAAGCCTTAAGCCTTGAGCCTTGAGCCTTGAGCTTTGAGCCTTGAGCCTTGAGCCTTTAGCCTTTTTCCTTGAACCTTGAGCCTTAAGCCTTGAGACTTGAGCCTTGAGCCATGAGCCTTGAGCTTTGAGCCTTGAGCCTTGAGCCTTGAGCCTTGAGCCTTGAGCCTTGAGCCTTGAGCCTTGAGCCTTGAGCCTTGAGCCTTGAGCCTTGAGCCTTGAGCCTCGAGCCTTGAGCCTTGAGAGCCTTGAGCCTTGAGCCTTGAGCCTTGAGCCTTGAGCCTTGAGCCTCGAGCCTTGAGCGTTGACCCTTGACCCTTTAGCCTTGAGCCTTGAGCTTTGAGCCTTGAGCCTTTCTCTTTTCTCCTTGAGCGTTGAGCCTTGAGCCCTGAGCCTTGAGCCTTGAGTGTTTAGCCTTGAGCCTTGAGCCTTGAGACATGAGCCTTGACCCTTGAACCTTTAGCCTTGAGTGTTGAGCCTTGACTTTTGAGCCTTGACCCTTGAGTCGTGACTTGAGCCTTGAGCCTTGAGCCTTTTTTCATGAACCTTGAACCTTGAGCCTTAAGCCTTAAGCCTTGAGCCTTAAGCCTTGAGCCTTGAGCCTTGAACCTTGAGCCTTGAGCCTTGAGCCTTGAGCCTTGAGCCTTGAGTCTTTAGCCTTGAGCCTTGAGCCTTGAGCCTTGAGCCTTGAGACATGACCCTTGACCCTTGAACCTTTAGCCTTGAGTCCTGACCCTTGAGCCTTGACTTGAGCCTTGATCCTTGATCCTTGAGCCTTGAACCTTGAGCCTTGAGCCTTGAGCTCGGAGCCTCGAGCCTCAAGCCTCGAGCCTCGAGCTTCGAGCCTCGAACTTCGAGCCTTGAGCCTTAACCCATATCCCTTGACCCTTTAGCCATGATCCTTGAGCTTTGAGCCATGAGCCTTGAGCCTGGAGCCTTGAGCCTGGAGCCTCGAGCCTAGAGCCTCGAGCCTCGAGCCTCGAGCCTCGAGCCTCGAGCCTCGAGCCTCGAGCCTTGAGCCTTGAGCCTTGACCCTTGACCCTTGACCCTTGACCCTTGACCCTTTAGCCTTGAACCTTGAGCCTTGAGCCTTGAGCCTTTTTCCTTGAACCTTGAGCCTTAAGCCTTGAGCCTTGAGCCTTGAGCCTTGAGCTTTGAGCCTTGAGCCTTGAGCCTTGAGCCTTGAGCCTTGAGCCTTGAGCCTTGAGCCTTGAGCCTTGAGCCTTGAGCCTTGAGCCTTTTGCCTTGAGCCTTGAGCCTTGACACTTGAGCCTTGAGCCTTTTGCCTTGAGTCCTGACCCTTGAGCCGTGACTTGAGCCTTGATCCTTGATCCTTGAGCCTTGAACCTTGAGCCTTGATCCTTGAGCCTTGAGCCCGGAGCCTCGAGCCTCAAGCCTCGAGCCTCGAGCTTCGAGCCTTGAGCCTTAACCCATATCCCTTGACCCTTTAGCCATGATCCTTGAGCTTTGAGCCATGAGCCTTGAGCCATGAGCCTTGAGCCTCGAGCCTAGAGCCTCGAGCCTCGAGCCTTGACCCTTGGCCCTTGACCCTTGACCCTTTAGCCTTGAACCTTGAGCCTTGAGCCTTGAGCCTTGAGCCTTTTTCCTTGAACCTTAAGCCTTAAGCCTTGAGCCTTGAGCCTTGAGCTTTGAGCCTTGAGCCTTGAGCCTTGAGCCTATAGCCTTTTTCCTTGAACCTTGAGCCTTAAGCCTTGAGACTTGAGCCTTGATCCATGAGCCTTGAGCTTTGAGCCTTGAGCCTTGAGCCTTGAGCCTTGAGCCTTGAGCCTTGAGCCTTGAGCCTTGAGCCTCGAGCCTTGAGCCTTGAGCCTTGAGCCTCGAGCCTTGAGCCTTGAGAGCCTTGAGCCTTGAGCCTTGAGCCTTGAGCCTTGAGCCTTGAGCCTCGAGCCTTGAGCGTTGACCCTTGACCCTTTAGCCTTGAGCCTTGAGCTTTGAGCCTTGAGCCTTTCTCTTTTCTCCTTGAGCGTTGAGCCTTGAGCCTTGAGCCCTGAGCCTTGAGCCTTGAGTCTTTAGCCTTGAGCCTTGAGCCTTGAGACATGAGCCTTGACCCTTGAACCTTTAGCCTTGAGTGTTGAGCCTTGACTTTTGAGCCTTGACCCTTGAGTCGTGACTTGAGCCTTGAGCCTTGAGCCTTTTTTCATGAACCTTGAACCTTGAGCCTTAAGCCTTAAGCCTTGAGCCTTAAGCCTTGAGCCTTGAGCCTTGAGCCTTGAGCCTTGATCCTTGAGCCTTGAGCCTTGAGCCTTGAGCCTTGAGCCTTGAGCCTTGAGCCTTTAGCCTAGAGCCTTGACCCTTGACCCTTTAGCCTTGAGCCTTGAGCCTCGAGCCTATAGCCTAGAGCCTTGAGCCTTGAGCCTTGAGCCTTGAGCCTTGAGCCTTGAGCCTTGAATCATGGCCCTTGAGCCATGACTGGAGCCTTGATCCTTGATCATCAAGCCTTGAGCCTTGACCCTTGACCCTCTAGCTTTGAGCCTTGAGTCTTGAGCCTTGTGCCTTGAGCCTTTTTCCTTGAACCTTGAGCCTTAAGCCTTGAGCCTTGAGCCTTGAGCCTTGAGCCTTGAGCCTTGAGCCTTGAGCCTCGAGACCTGAGCCTTGACCCTTGACCCTTGACACTTGAGTGTTGACCCTTGACCCTTGACACTTCGAGACTTGAGCCTTAACCCATATCCCTTGACCCTTTAGCCATGAGCCTTGAGCCTTGAGCCATGAGCCTTGAGCCTCGAGCCTAGAGCCTCGAGCCTCGAGCCTCGAACCTTGACCCTTGACCCTTGAACCTTGAGCCTTGAGCCTTGAGCCTTGAGCCTTGAGCCTTTTTCCATGAACCTTGAGCCTTGAGCCTTGAGCCTTGAGCCTTGAGCCTTGAGCCTTGAGCCTTGAGCCTTGAGCCTTGAGCCTTGAGCCTTGAGCCTTTTGCCTTGAGTCTTGAGCCTTGAGCCTTGAGCCTTTTGCCTTGAGTCCTGGCCCTTGAGCCGTGACTTGAGCCTTGATCCTTGATCCTTGAGCCTTGAACCTTGAGCCTTGAGCCTTGAGCCTTTAGCCCGGAGCCTCGAGCCTCAAGCCTCGAGCCTCGAGCTTCGAGCCTTGAGCCTTAACCCATATCCCTTGACCCTTTAGCCATGATCCTTGAGCTTTGAGCCATGAGCCTTGAGCCTTGAGCCTTGAGCCTCGAGCCTAGAGCCTCGAGCCTCGAGCCTCGAGCCTTGACCCTTGACCCTTTAGCCTTGAACCTTGAGCCTTGAGCCTTGAGCCTTTTTTCTTGAACCTTGAGCCTTAAGCCTTGAGCCATGAGCCTTGAGCTTTGAGCCTGGAGCCTTGAGCCTTGAGCCTTGAGCCTTGAGCCTTTTTCCTTGAACGTTGAGCCTTGAGCCTTGAGCTTTGAGCCTTGAGCCTTGAGCCTTGAGCCTTGAGCCTTGAGCCTTGAGCCTTTAGCCTTTAGCCTTGAGCCTTGAGAGCCTTGAGCCTTGAGCCTTGAGCCTTGAGCCTGGAGCCTTGAGCCTTGAGCCTTGAGCCTCGAGCCTTGAGCGTTGACCCTTGACCCTTTAGCCTTGAGCCTCTAGCTTTGAGCCTTGAGCCTTGAGCCTTTCTCTTTTCTCCTTGAGCCTTGAGCCCTGAGCCTTGAGCCTTGAGCCTTGAGTCTTTAGCCTTGAGCCTTGAGCCTTGAGCCTTGAGCCTTGAGACATGAGCCTTGACCCTTGAACCTTTAGCCTTGAGTATTGAGCCTTGACTTTTGAGCCTTGACCCTTGAGTCGTCACTTGAGCCTTGAGCCTTGAGCCTTTTTCCATGAACCTTGAACCTTGAGCCTTAAGCCTTAAGCCTTGAGCTTTAAGCCTTGAGCCTTGAGCCTTGAGCCTTGAGCCTTGAGCCTTGAGCCTTGAGCCTTGATCCTTGAGCCTTGAGCCTTTAGCCTTGAGCCTTGAGCCTTGAGCCTTGAGCCTTGAGCCTTGAGCCTTGACCCTTGACCCTTGGCCCTTTAGCCTTGAGCCTTGAGCCTAGAACCTAGAGCCTTGAGCCTTGAGCCTTGAGCCTTGAGCCTTGAGCCTTGAGCCTTGAGCCTTGAGCCTTGAGCCTTGAGCCTTTTTCATTGAACCTTGAGCCTTAAGCCTTGAGCCTTGAGCCTTGAGCCTTGAGCCTTGAGCCTTGAGCCTTTTGCCTTGAATCATCGCCCTTGAGCCATGACTTGAGCCTTGATCCTTGATCCTCAAGCCTTGAGCCTTGACCCTTGACCCTCTAGCTTTGAGCCTAGAGCCTTGAGCCTTGTGCCTTGAGCCTTTTTCCTTGAACCTTGAGCCTGAAGCCTTGAGCCTTGAGCCTTGAGCCTTGAGCCTTGAGCCTTGAGCCATGAGCCTTGAGCCTCGAGACATGAGCCTTGACCCTTAACCCTTGACACTTGAGTGTTGAGCCTTGAGCCTTGACTTTTGAGCCTTGAACCTCTAGCTGTGACTTGAGCCTTGAGCCTTGAGCCTTTTTCCATGAACCTTGAACCTTGAGCCTTAAGCCTTGAGCCTTGAGCCTTGAGCCTTGAGCCTTGATCCTTGAGCCTTGAGCCTTGAGCCTTGAGCCTGGAGCCTTGAGCCTTAAGACTTGAGTCTCGAGCCTCGACCCTTTAGCCTTGAGCCTTGACCCTTTAGCCTTGAGCCTTGAGCCTTGAGCCTTAAGCCTTGAGCCTTGAGCTTTGAGCCTTGAGCCTTGAGCCTTGAGCCTTGAGCCTTGAGCCTTGAGCCTTAAGCCTTGAGCCTTGAGCCTTGAGCCTTGAGCCTTGAGCCTTTTGCCTTGAGTCTTGAGCCTTGACCCATGACCCTTGACCCTTGAGCCTTGAGCCTTTAGCCTTGAGTCCTGACCCTTGAGCCGTGACTTGAGCCTTGATCCTTGATCCTTGAGCCTTGAACCTTGAGCCTTGAGCCTTGAGCCCGGAGCCTCGAGCCTCAAGCCTCAAGCCTCGAACCTCGAGCTTCGAGCCTTGAGCATTAACCCATATCCCTTGACCCTTCAGCCATGAGCCTTGAGCCTTGAGCCATGAGCCTTGAGCCTTGAGCCTTGAGCTTGGAGCCTCGAGCCTAGAGCCTCGAGCCTCGAGCCTCGAACCTTGACCCTTGACCCTTTAGCCTTGAACCTTGAGCCTTGAGCCTTGAGCCTTGAGCCTTGAGCTTTTTTCCTTGAACCTTGAGCCTTAAGCCTTGAGCCTTGAGCCTTGAGCTTTGAGCCTTGAGCCTTGAGCCTTGAGCCTTGAGCCTTCAGCCTTGAGCCTTCAGCCTTTTGCCTTGAGCCTTGAGCCTTGAGCCTTGAGCCTTGAGCCTTGACCCTTGAGCCTTGAGCCTTTTGCCTTGAGTCCTGACCCTTGAGCCGTGACTTGACCCTTGATCCTTGATCCTTGAGCTTCGAGCCTCAAGGCTCGAGCCTCGAGCTTCGAGCCTTAACCCATATCCCTTGACCCTTTAGCCATGATCCTTGAGCTTTGAGCCATGAGCCTTGAGCCTTGAGCCTTGAGCCTCGAGCCTCGAGCCTCGAGCCTTGACCCTTGACCCTTGACCCTTGACCCTTTAGCCTTGAACCTTGAGCCTTGAGCCTTGAGCCTTTGAGCCTTGAGCCTTGAGCCTTGAGCCTTTTTCCTTTAACGTTAAGCCTTAAGCCTTGAGCCTTGAGCTTTGAGCCTTGAGTCTTGAGCCTTTAGCCTTTTTCCTTGAACCTTGAGCCTTAAGCCTTGAGCCTTGAGCCTTGAGCCATGAGCCTTGATCTTTGAGCCTTGAGCCTTGAGCCTTGAGCCTTGAGCCTTGAGCCTTGAGCCTTGAGCCTTGAGCCTTGAGCTTTGAGCCTTTTTCCTTGAACGTTCAGCCTTGAGCCTTGAGCTATGAGCCTTGAGCCTTGAGACTTGAGCCTTGAGCCTTGAGCCTTGAGCCTTGAGAGCCTTGAGCCTTGAGCCTTGAGCCTTGAGCCTTGAGCCTTGAGCCTTGAGCCTGGAGCCTTGAGCCATGAGCCTTGAGCCTCGAGCCTTGAGCGTTGACCCTTGACCCTTGACCCTTTAGCCTTGAGCCTTGAGCTTTGAGCCTTGAGCCTTGAGCCTTTCTCTTTTCTCCTTGAGCCTTGAGCCCTGAGCCTTGAGCCTTGAGTCTTTAGCCTTGAGCCTTGAGCCTTGAGACATGAGCCTTGACCCTTGAACCTTTAGCCTTGAGTGTTGAGCCTTGACTTTTGAGCCTTGACCCTTGAGTCGTGACTTGATCCTTGAGCCTTGAGCCTTTTTCCATGAACCTTGAACCTTGAGCCTTAAGCCTTAAGCCTTGAGCCTTAAGCCTTGAGCCTTGAGCCTTGAGCCTTGAGCCTTGAGCCTTGAGCGTTGAGCGTTGAGCCTTGAGCCTCGATCCTTGAGAATTGAGCCTTGAGCCTTGAGCCTTGAGCCTTGAGCCTTGAGCCTTGAGCCTTGAGTGTTGAGCCTTGACTTTTGAGCCTTGACCCTTGAGTCGTGACTTGAGCCTTGAGCCTTTTTCCATGAACCTTGAACCTTGAGCCTTAAGCCTTAAGCCTTGAGCCTTAAGCCTTGAGCCTTGAGCCTTGAGCCTTGAGCCTTGAGCCTTGAGCCTTGAGCCTTGAGCCTTGAGCCTTGAGCCTTGAGCCTTGAGCCTTGAGCCTAGAGCCTTGACCCTTGACCCTTTAGCCTTGAGCCTTGAGCCTTGAGCCTTGAGCCTTGAGCCTTGAGCCTTGAGCCTTGAGCCTTGAGCCTTGAGCCTTTTTCATTGAACCTTGAGCCTTAAGCCTTGAGCCTTGAGCCTTGAGCCTTGAGCCTTGAGCCTTGAGCCTTGAGCATTAAGCCTTGAGCCTTGAGCCTTGAGCCTTGAGCCTTGAGCCTTGAGCCTTGAGCCTTAAGCCTTGAGCCTTTTGCCTTGAATCATGGCCCTTGAGCCATGACTTGAGCCTTGATCCTTGATCCTCAGGCCTTGAGCCTTGACCCTTGACCCTCTAGCTTTGAGCCTTGAGCCTTGAGCCTTGTGCCTTGAGCCTTTTTCCTTGAACCTTGAGCCTTGTGCCTTGAGCCTTTTTCCATGAACCTTGAACCTTGAGCCTTAAGCCTTAAGCCTTGAGCCTTAAGCCTTGAGCCTTGAGCCTTGAGCCTTGAGCCTTGAGCCTTGAGCCTTGAGCCTTGAGCCTTGAGCCTTGAGCCTTGAGCCTTGAGCCTTGAGCCTTGAGCCTTGAGCCTTGAGCCTTGAGCCTTGAGCCTTGAGCCTTGAGCCTTGAGCCTTGAGCCTTGAGCCTAGAGCCTTGACCCTTGACCCTTTAGCCTTGAGCCTTGAGCCTTGAGCCTTGAGCCTTGAGCCTTGAGCCTTGAGCCTTGAGCCTTGAGCCTTGAGCCTTGAGCCTTGAGCCTTGAGCCTTGAGCCTTGAGCCTTGAGCCTTTTTCATTGAACCTTGAGCCTTAAGCCTTGAGCCTTGAGCCTTGAGCCTTGAGCCTTGAGCCTTGAGCCTTGAGCCTTGAGCCTTGAGCCTTGAGCCTTGAGCCTTGAGCCTTGAGCCTTGAGCCTTGAGCCTTAAGCCTTGAGCCTTTTGCCTTGAATCATGGCCCTTGAGCCATGACTTGAGCCTTGATCCTTGATCCTCAGGCCTTGAGCCTTGAGCCTTGAGCCTTGAGCCTTGAGCCTTGAGCCTTGAGCCTTGAGCCTTGAGTCTTGAGCCTTGACCCTTGACCCTTGACCCTTGAGCCTTGAGCCTTTTGCCTTGAGTCCTGACCCTTGAGCCGTGACTTGAACCTTGATCCTTGATCCTTGAGCCTTGAACCTTGAGCCTTGAGCCTTAACCCATATCCCTTGACCCTTTAGCCATGAGCCTTGAGCCTTAAGCCATGAGCCTTGAGCCTTGAGCCTCGAGCCTAGAGCCTCGAGCCTCGAGCCTCGAACCTTGACCCTTGACCCTTTAGCCTTGAACCTTGAGCCTTGATCCTTGAGCCTTTTGCCTTGAATCATGGCCCTTGAGCCATGACTTGAGCCTTGATCCTTGATCCTCAAGCCTTGTGCCTTGACCCTTGACCCTCTAGCTTTGAGCCTTGAGCCTTGAGCCTTGAGCCTTGTGCCTTGAGCCTTGAGCCTTGAGCCTTGAGCCATGAGCCTTGAGCCTTGAGCCTTGAGCCTCGAGCCTCGAGACATGAGCCTTGACCCTTGAGCCTTGAGCCTCGAGACATGAGCCTTGACCCTTGAACCTTGACACTTGAGTGTTGAGCCTTGACTTTTGAGACTTGAACCTTGAGCCGTGACTTGAGCCTTGAGCCTTGAGCCTTTTTCCATGAACCTTGAACCTTGAGCCTTAAGCCTTGAGCCTTGAGCCTTGAGCCTTGAGCCTTGTGCCTTGATCCTGGAGCCTTGAGCCTTGAGCGTTGAGCCTGGAGCCTTGAGCCTTAAGCCTCGAGTCTCGAGCCTCGACCCTTTAGCCTTGAGCCTTGAGCCTTGAGCCTTGAGCCTTGAGCCTTGAGCCTTAAGCCTTGAGCCTTGAGCTTTGAGCCTTGAGCCTTGAGCCTTGAGCCTTGAGCCTTGAGCCTTGAGCCTTGAGCCTTGAGCCTTGAGCCTTTTGCCTTGAGTCTTGAGCCTTGAGCCTTGAGCCTTGAGCCTTGAGCCTTTTGCCTTGAGTCCTGACCCTTGAGCCGTGACTTGAGCCTTGATCCTTGATCCTTGAGCCTTGAACCTTGAGCCTTGAGCCCGGAGCCTCGAGCCTCAAGCCTCGAACCTCGAGCTTCGAGCCTTAACCCATATCCCTTGACCCTTTAGCCATGAGCCTTGAGCCTTGAGCCATGAGCCTTGAGCCTTGAGCCTCGAGCCTCGAGCCTCGACCCTTGACCCTTGACCCTTTAGCCTTGAACCTTGAGCCTTGAGCCTTGAGCCTTGAGCCTTTTTCATTGAACCTTGAGCCTTGAGCCTTGAGCCTTGAGCCCGGAGCCTCGAGCCTCAAGCCTCGAGCCTCGAGCTTCGAGCCATGAGCCTTAACCCATATCCCTTGACCCTTTAGCCATGATCCTTGAGCCTTGAGCCATGAGCCTTGAGCCTTGAGCCTAGAGCCTTGACCCTTGACCCTTTAGCCTTGAGCCTTGAGCCTTGAGCCTAGAGCCTAGAGCCTTGAGCCTTGATCCTTGAGCCTTGAGCCTTGAGCCTTGAGCCTCGAGCCTTGAGCCTTGAGCCTTGAGCCTTGAGCCTTGAGCCTTGAGCCTTGAGCCTTGAGCCTTGAGCCTTGAGCCTTGAGCCTTTTGCCTTGAATCATGGCCCTTGAGCCATGACTTGAGCCTTGATCCTTGATCCTCAAGCCTTGAGCCTTGACCCTTGACCCTCTAGCTTTGAGCCTTGAGCCTTGAGCCTTGAGCCTTGAGCCTTGAGCCTTGAGCCTTGAGCCTTGAGCCTCGAGCCTTGAGCCTTGAGCCTAGAGCCTTGACCCTTGACCCTTTAGCCTTGAGCCTTGAGCCTTGAGCCTAGAGCCTTGAGCATTGAGCCTTGAGCCTTGAGCCTTGAGCCTTGAGCCTTTTTCATTGAACCTTGAGCCTTAAGCCTTGAGCCTTGAGCCTTGAGCCTTGAGCCTTGAGCCTTGAGCCTTGAGCCTTGAGCCTTGAGCCTTGAGCCTTGAGCCTTTTGCCTTGAATCATGGCCCTTGAGCCATGACTTGAGCCTTGATCCTTGATCCTCAAGCCTTGAGCCTTGACCCTTGACCCTCTAGCTTTGAGCCTTGAGCCTTGAGCCTTGAGCCTTGAGCCTTGAGCCTTGAGCCTTGAGCCTTGAGCCTTGAGCCTTGAGCCTAGAGCCTTGACCCTTGACCCTTTAGCCTTGAGCCTTGAGCCTTGAGCCTAGAGCCTTGAGCCTTGAGCCTTGAGCCTTGAGCCTTTTTCATTGAACCTTAAGCCTTAAGCCTTGAGCCTTGAGCCTTGAGCCTTGAGCCTTGAGCCTTGAGCCTTGAGCCTTGAGCCTTGAGCCTTGAGCCTTGAGCCTTGAGCCTTGAGCCTTAAGCCTTGAGCCTTTTGCCTTGAATCATGGCCCTTGAGCCATGACTTGAGCCTTGATCCTTGATCCTCAGGCCTTGAGCCTTGACCCTTGACCCTCTAGCTTTGAGCGTTGAGCCTTGAGCCTTGTGCCTTGAGCCTTTTTCCTTGAACCTTGAGCCTTAACCCTTGAGCCTTTAGCCTTGAGCCTTGAGCCTTGAGCCTTGAGCCTTGAGCCTTGAGCCTTGAGCCTTGAGCCTTGAGCCTTGAGCCTTGAGCCTCGAGCCTTGAGCCTTGACCCTTGACCCCTGACACTTGAGTGTTGAGCCTTGAGCCTTGAGTTTTGACCCTTGAACCTTGAGCCGTGACTTGAGCCTTGAGCCTAGAGCCTTTTTCCATGAACCTTGAACCTTGAGCCTTAAGCCTTGAGCCTTGAGCCTTGAGCCTTGAGCCTTGATCCTGGAGCCTGGAGCCTTGAGCCTTGAGCCTTGAGCCTTGAGCCTTGAGCCTTGAGCCTTGAGCCTTGAGCCTTGAGCCTTGAGCCTTGAGCCTTAAGCCTTGAGTCTCGAGCCTCGACCCTTTAGCCTTGAGCCTTGACCATTTAGCCTTGAGCCTTGAGCCTTGAGCCTTGAGCCTTAAGCCTTGAGCCTTGAGCTTTGAGCCTTGAGCCTTGAGCCTTGAGCCTTGAGCCTTGAGCCTTGAGCCTTGAGCCTTGAGCCTTTTGCCTTGAGTCTTGAGCCTTGACCCTTGACCCTTGACCCTTGAGCCTTGAGCCTTTTGCCTTGAGTCCTGACCCTTGAGCCGTGACTTGAACCTTGATCCTTGATCCTTGAGCCTTGAACCTTGAGCCTTGAGCCTTGAGCCCGGAGCCTCGAGCCTCAAGCCTCGAACCTCGAGCGTCGAGCCTTGAGCCTTAACCCATATCCCTTGACCCTTTAGCCATGAGCCTTGAGCCTTGAGCCATGAGCCTTGAGCCTTGAGCCTTGAGCCTCGAGCCTAGAGCCTCGAGCCTCGAGCCTCGAACCTTGACCCTTGACCCTTTAGCCTTGAACCTTGAGCCTTGATCTTTGAGCCTTTTGCCTTGAATCATGGCCCTTGAGCCATGACTTGAGCCTTGATCCTTGATCCTCTAGCCTTGAGCCTTGACCCTTGACCCTCTAGCTTTGAGCCTTGAGCCTTGAGCCTTGTGCCTTGAGCCTTGAGCCTTGAGCCTTGAGCCTTGAGCCTTGAGCCTCGAGCCTCGAGACATGAGCCTTGACCCTTGAGCCTTGAGCCTCGAGACATGAGCCTTGACCCTTGAACCTTGACACTTGAGTGTTGAGCCTTGACTTTTGAGACTTGAACCTTGAGCCGTGACTTGAGCCTTGAGCCTTGAGCTTTTTTCCATGAACCTTGAACCTTGAGCCTTAAGCCTTGAGCCTCGAGCCTTGAGCCTTGTTCCTTGATCCTGGAGCCTTGAGCCTTGAGCGTTGAGCCTGGAGCCTTGAGCCTTAAGCCTCGAGTCTCGAGCCTCGACCCTTTAGCCTTGAGCCTTGAGCCTTGAGCCTTGAGCCTTGAGCCTTAAGCCTTGAGCTTTGAGCCTTGAGCCTTGAGCCTTGAGCCTTGAGCCTTGAGCCTTGAGCCTTGAGCCTTGAGCCTTGAGCCTTTTGCCTTGAGTCTTGAGCCTTGAGCCTTGAGCCTTGAGCCTTGATCCTTGAGCCTTGAGCCTTGAGCCTTGAGCCTTTTGCCTTGAGTCCTGACCCTTGAGCCGTGACTTGAGCCTTGATCCTTGATCCTTGAGCCTTGAACCTTGAGCCTTGAGCCCGGAGCCTCGAGCCTCAAGCCTCGAACCTCGAGCTTCGAGCCTTAACCCATATCCCTTGACCCTTTAGCCATGAGCCTTGAGCCTTGAGCCATGAGCCTTGAGCCTTGAGCCTCGAGCCTAGAGCCTCGAGCCTCGACCCTTGACCCTTGACCCTTTAGCCTTGAACCTTGAGCCTTGAGCCTTGAGCCTTGAGCCTTTTTCATTGAACCTTGAGCCTTGAGCCTTGAGCCCGGAGCCTCGAGCCTCAAGCCTCGAGCTTCGACTTTCGAGCCATGAGCCTTAACCCATATCCCTTGACCCTTTAGCCATGATCCTTGAGCCTTGAGCCATGAGCCTTGCGCCTAGAGCCTTGACCCTTGAGCCTTGAGCCTAGAGCCTAGAGCCTTGAGCCTTGATCCTTGAGCCTTGAGCCTTGAGCCTTGAGCCTTGAGCCTTGAGCCTTTTTCATTGAACCTTGAGCCTTGAGCCTTGAGCCTTGAGCCTTGAGCCTTGAGCCTTGAGCCTTGAGCCTTGAGCCTTTTTCCTTGAATCATGGCCCTTGAGCCATGACTTGAGCCTTGATCCTTGATCCTCAAGCCTTGAGCCTTGACCCTTGACCCTCTAGCTTTGAGCCTTGAGCCTTGAGCCTTGTGCCTTGAGCCTTTTTCCTTGAACCTTGAGCCTTGAGCCTTGAGCCTTGAGCCTTGAGCCTTGAGCCTTGAGCCTCGAGACATGAGCCTTGACCCTTGACCCTTGACACTTGAGTGTTGAGCCTTGATCCTTGACTTTTGAGCCTTGAACCTTGAGCCGTGACTTGAGCCTTGATCCTGGAGCCTTGAGCCTTGAGCCTTGAGCCTTTTGCCTTGAATCATGGCCCTTGAGCCATGACTTGAGCCTTGATCCTTGATCCTCAAGCCTTGAGCCTTGAGCCTTGAGCCTTGACCCTCTAGCTTTGAGCCTTGAGCCTTGAGCCTTGTGCCTTGAGCCTTTTTCCTTGAACCTTGAGCCTTAAGCCTTGAGCCTTGAGCCTTGAGCCTTGAGCCTTGAGCCTTGAGCCTTGAGCCTTGAGCCTCGAGACATGAGCCTTGACCCTTAACCCTTGACACTTGAGTGTTGAGCCTTGAGCCTTGACTTTTGAGCCTTGAACCTTGAGCTGTGACTTGAGCCTTGAGCCTTGAGACTTTTTCCATGAACCTTGAACCTTGAGCCTTAAGCCTTGAGCCTTGAGCCTTGAGCCTTGAGCCTTGAGCCTTGATCCTTGAGCCTTGAGCCTTGAGCCTTGAGCCTGGAGCCTTGAGCCTTAAGACTTGAGTCTCGAGCCTCGACCCTTTAGCCCTGAGCCTTGACCCTTTAGCCTTGAGCCTTGAGCCTTGAGCCTTGAGCCTTGAGCCTTGAGCCTTGAGCCTTGAGCCTTGAGCCTTGAGCCTAGAGCCTTGAGCCTTGATCCTTGAGCCTTGAGCCTTGAGCCTTGAGCCTTGAGCCTTTTTCATTGAACCTTGAGCCTTAAGACTTGAGTCTCGAGCCTCGACCCTTTAGCCCTGAGCCTTGACCCTTGAGCCTTGAGCCTTGAGCCTTGAGCCTTGAGCCTTGAGCCTCGAGACATGAGCCTTGACCCTTGACCCTTGACCCTTGACACTTGAGTGTTGAGCCTTGAGCCTTGACTTTTGAGCCTTGAACCTTGAGCCGTGACTTGAGCCTTGATCCTGGAGCCTTGAGCCTTGAGCCTTGAGCCTTGAGCCTTTTTCCTTGAATCATGGCCCGTGAGCCATGACTTGAGCCTTGATCCTTGATCCTCAAGCCTTGAGCCTTGACCCTTGACCCTCTAGCTTTGAGCCTTGAGCCTTGAGCCTTGTGCCTTGAGCCTTTTTCCTTGAACCTTTAGCCTTAAGCCTTGAGCCTTGAGCCTTGAGCCTTGAGCCTTGAGCCTTGAGCCTTGAGCCTTGAGCCTTGAGCCTTGAGCCTTGAGCCTTGAGCCTTGAGCCTTGAGCCTTGAGCCTCGAGACATGAGCCTTGACCCTTAACCCTTGACACTTGAGTGTTGAGCCTTGAGCCTTGACTTTTGAGCCTTGAACCTTGAGCTGTGACTTGAGCCTTGAGCCTTGAGCCTTTTTCCATGAACCTTGAACCTTGAGCCTTAAGCCTTGAGCCTTGAGCCTTGAGCCTTGATCCTTGAGCCTTGAGCCTTGAGCCTTGAGCCTGGAGCCTTGAGCCTTAAGACTTGAGTCTCGAGCCTCGACCCTTTAGCCCTGAGCCTTGACCCTTTAGCCTTGAGCCTTGAGCCTTGACCCTTGACCCTTTAGCCTTGAGCCTTGAGCCTTGAGCCTAGAGCCTAGAGCCTTGAGCCTTGAGCCTTGAGCCTTGAGCCTTGAGCCTTGAGCCTTGAGCCTTGAGCCTTGAGCCTTGTTCATTGAACCTTGAGCCTTAAGCCTTGAGCCTTGAGCCTTGAGCCTTGAGCCTTGAGCCTTGAGCCTTGAGCCTTGAGCCTTGAGCCTTGAGCCTTGAGCCTTGAGCCTTGAGCCTTTTTCCTTGAATCATGGCCCTTGAGCCATGACTTGAGCCTTGATCCTTGATCCTCAAGCCTTGAGCCTTGACCCCTGACCCTCTAGCTTTGAGCCTTGAGCCTTAAGCCTTGTGCCTTGAGCCTTTTTCCTTGAACGTTGAGCCTTAAGCCTTGAGCCTTGAGCCTTGAGCCTTGAGCCTTGAGCCTTGATCCTTGAGCCTCGAGACATGAGCCTTGACCCTTGACCCTTGACACTTGAGTGTTGAGCCTTGAGCCTTGACTTTTGAGCCTTGAACCTTGAGCCGTGACTTGAGCCTTGATCCTTTTGCCTTGAATCATGGCCCTTGAGCCATGACTTGAGCCTTGATCCTTGATCCTCAAGCCTTGAGCCTTGACCCTTGACCCTCTAGCTTTGAGCCTTGAGCCTTGAGCCTTGTGCCTTGAGCCTTTTTCCTTGAACCTTGAGCCTTAAGCCTTGAGCCTTGAGCCTTGAGCCTTGAGCCTTGAGCCTTGAGCCTTGAGCCTTGAGCCTTGAGCCTTGAGCCTCGAGACATGAGCCTTGACCCTTGACCCTTGACACTTGAGTGTTGAGCCTTGATCCTTGACTTTTGAGCCTTGAACCTTGAGCCGTGACTTGAGCCTTGATCCTGGAGCCTTGAGCCTTGAGCCTTGAGCCTTTTGCCTTGAATCATGGCCCTTGAGCCATGACTTGAGCCTTGATCCTTGATCCTCAAGCCTTGAGCCTTGAGCCTTGACCCTCTAGCTTTGAGCCTTGAGCCTTGAGCCTTGTGCCTTGAGCCTTTTTCCTTGAACCTTGAGCCTTAAGCCTTGAGCCTTGAGCCTTGAGCCTTGAGCCTTGAGCCTTGAGCCTTGAGCCTTGAGCCTTGAGCCTCGAGACATGAGCCTTGACCCTTAACCCTTGACACTTGAGTGTTGAGCCTTGAGCCTTGACTTTTGAGCCTTGAACCTTGAGCTGTGACTTGAGCCTTGAGCCTTGAGACTTTTTCCATGAACCTTGAACCTTGAGCCTTAAGCCTTGAGCCTTGAGCCTTGAGCCTTGAGCCTTGAGCCTTGAGCCTTGATCCTTGAGCCTTGAGCCTTGAGCCTTGAGCCTGGAGCCTTGAGCCTTAAGACTTGAGTCTCGAGCCTCGACCCTTTAGCCCTGAGCCTTGACCCTTTAGCCTTGAGCCTTGAGCCTTGAGCCTTGAGCCTTGAGCCTTGAGCCTTGAGCCTTGAGCCTAGAGCCTTGAGCCTTGATCCTTGAGCCTTGAGCCTTGAGCCTTGAGCCTTGAGCCTTTTTCATTGAACCTTGAGCCTTAAGACTTGAGTCTCGAGCCTCGACCCTTTAGCCCTGAGCCTTGACCCTTGAGCCTTGAGCCTTGAGCCTTGAGCCTTGAGCCTTGAGCCTCGAGACATGAGCCTTGACCCTTGACCCTTGACCCTTGACACTTGAGTGTTGAGCCTTGAGCCTTGACTTTTGAGCCTTGAACCTTGAGCCGTGACTTGAGCCTTGATCCTGGAGCCTTGAGCCTTGAGCCTTGAGCCTTGAGCCTTGAGCCTTGAGCCTTTCTCCTTGAATCATGGCCCGTGAGCCATGACTTGAGCCTTGATCCTTGATCCTCAAGCCTTGAGCCTTGAGCCTTGACCCTCTAGCTTTGAGCCTTGAGCCTTGAGCCTTGTGCCTTGAGCCTTTTTCCTTGAACCTTGAGCCTTAAGCCTTGAGCCTTGAGCCTTGAGCCTTGAGCCTTGAGCCTTGAGCCTTGAGCCTTGAGCCTTGAGCCTTGAGCCTTGAGCCTTGAGCCTCGAGACATGAGCCTTGACCCTTAACCCTTGACACTTGAGTGTTGAGCCTTGAGCCTTGACTTTTGAGCCTTGAACCTTGAGCTGTGACTTGAGCCTTGAGCCTTGAGCCTTTTTCCATGAACCTTGAACCTTGAGCCTTAAGCCTTGAGCCTTGAGCCTTGAGCCTTGAGCCTTGATCCTTGATCCTTGAGCCTTGAGCCTTGAGCCTTGAGCCTGGAGCCTTGAGCCTTAAGACTTGAGTCTCGAGCCTCGACCCTTTAGCCCTGAGCCTTGACCCTTTAGCCTTGAGCCTTGAGCCTTGACCCTTGACCCTTTAGCCTTGAGCCTTGAGCCTTGAGCCTAGAGCCTAGAGCCTTGAGCTTTGATCCTTGAGCCTTGAGCCTTGAGCCTTGAGCCTTGAGCCTTGAGCCTTGTTCATTGAACCTTGAGCCTTAAGCCTTGAGCCTTGAGCCTTGAGCCTTGAGCCTTGAGCCTTGAGCCTTGAGCCTTGAGCCTTGAGCCTTGAGCCTTGAGCCTTGAGCCTTGAGCCTTGAGCCTTGAGCCTTGAGCCTTTTTCCTTGAATCATGGCCCTTGAGCCATGACTTGAGCCTTGAGCCTTGATCCTTGATCCTCAAGCCTTGAGCCTTGACCCCTGACCCTCTAGCTTTGAGCCTTGAGCCTTAAGCCTTGTGCCTTGAGCCTTTTTCCTTGAACGTTGAGCCTTAAGCCTTGAGCCTTGAGCCTTGAGCCTTGAGCCTTGATCCTTGAGCCTCGAGACATGAGCCTTGACCCTTGACCCTTGACACTTGAGTGTTGAGCCTTGAGCCTTGACTTTTGAGCCTTGAACCTTGAGCCGTGACTTGAGCCTTGATCCTTTTGCCTTGAATCATGGCCCTTGAGCCATGACTTGAGCCTTGATCCTTGATCCTCAAGCCTTGAGCCTTGACCCTTGACCCTCTAGCTTTGAGCCTTGAGCCTTGAGCCTTGTGCCTTGAGCCTTTTTCCTTGAACCTTGAGCCTTAAGCCTTGAGCCTTGAGCCTTGAGCCTTGAGCCTTGAGCCTTGAGCCTTGAGCCTTGAGCCTTGAGCCTTGAGCCTTGAGCCTCGAGACATGAGCCTTGACCCTTAACCCTTGACACTTGAGTGTTGAGCCTTGAGCCTTGACTTTTGAGCCTTGAACCTTGAGCTGTGACTTGAGCCTTGAGCCTTGAGCCTTTTTCCATGAACCTTGAACCTTGAGCCTTAAGCCTTGAGCCTTGAGCCTTGAGCCTTGAGCCTTGAGCCTTGATCCTTGAGCCTTGAGCCTTGAGCCTTGAGCCTGGAGCCTTGAGCCTTAAGACTTGAGTCTCGAGCCTCGACCCTTTAGCCCTGAGCCTTGACCCTTTAGCCTTGAGCCTTGAGCCTTGAGCCTTGAGCCTTGAGCCTTGAGCCTTGAGCCTTGAGCCTTTTGCCTTGAGTCTTGAGCCTTGACCCATGACCCTTGAGCCTTGAGCCTTTTGCCTTGAGTCCTGACCCTTGAGCCGTGACTTGAGCCTTGATCCTTGATCCATGAGCCTTGAACCTTGAGCCTTGAGCCTTGAGCCTGGAGCCTCGAGCCTCAAGCCTCAAGCCTCGAACATCGAGCTTCGAGCCTTGAGCCTTAACCCATATCCCTTGACCCTTTAGCCATGAGCCTTGAGCCTTGAGCCATGAGCCTTGAGCCTTGAGCCTTGAGCTTGGAGCCTCGAGCCTAGAGCCTCGAGCCTCGAGCCTCGAGCCTCGAACCTTGACCCTTGACCCTTTAGCCTTGAACCTTGAGCCTCGAGCCTTGACCCTTGAGCCTTGAGCCTTTTTCCTTGAACCTTGAGCCTTAAGCCTTGAGCCTTGAGCCTTGAGCTTTGAGCCTTGAGCCTTGAGCCTTGAGCCTTGAGCCTTGAGCCTTCAGCCTTGAGCCTTCAGCCTTTTGCCTTGAGTCTTGAGCCTTGAGCGTTGAGCCTTGAGCCTTGACCCTTGACCCTTGAGCCTTGAGCCTTTTGCCTTGAGTCCTGACCCTTGAGCCGTGACTTGAGCCTTGATCCTTGATCCTTGAGCCTTGAACCTTGAGCCTTGAGCCTTGAGCCTTGAGCCCGGAGCCTCGAGCCTCAAGCCTCGAGCCTCGAGCTTCGAGCCTTAACCCATATCCCTTGACCCTTTAGCCATGATCCTTGAGCTTTGAGCCATGAGCCTTGAGCCTTGAGCCTTGAGCCTTGAGCCTCGAGCCTCGAGCCTCGAGCCTCGAGCCTTGACCCTTGACCCTTGACCCTTTAGCCTTGAACCTTGAGCCTTGAGCCTTGAGACCTTGAGCCTTGAGCCTTGAGCCTTTTTCCTTGAACGTTAAGCCTTAAGCCTTGAGCCTTGAGCTTTGAGCCTTGAGCCTTGAGCCTTTAGCCTTTTTCCTTGAACCTTGAGCCTTAAGCCTTGAGCCTTGAGCCTTGAGCCATGAGCCTTGATCTTTGAGCCTTGAGCCTTGAGCCTTGAGCCTTGAGCCTTGAGCCTTGAGCCTTGAGCCTTGAGCCTTGAGCCTTGAGCCTTGAGCCTTGAGCCTTTTTCCTTGAACGTTGAGCCTTGAGCCTTGAGCTTTGAGCCTTGAGCCTTGAGCCTTGAGCCTTGAGCCTTGAGAGCCTTGAGCCTTGAGCCTCGAGCCTTGAGCCTGGAGCCTTGAGCCATGAGCCTTGAGCCTCGAGCTTTGAGCGTTGACCCTTGACCCTTTAGCCTTGAGCCTTGAGCCTTGAGCCTTGAGCCTTTCTCTTTTCTCCTTGAGCCTTGAGCCCTGAGCCTTGAGCCTTGAGTCTTTAGTCTTGAGCCTTGAGCCTTGAGACATGAGCCTTGACCCTTGAACCTTTAGCCTTGAGTGTTGAGCCTTGACTTTTGACCCTTGACCCTTGAGTCGTGACTTGAGCCTTGAGCCTTGAGCCTTTTTCCATGAACCTTGAACCTTGAGCCTTAAGCCTTGAGCCTTAAGCCTTGAGCCTTGAGCCTTGAGCCTTGAGCCTTGATCCTTGAGAATTGAGCCTTGAGCCTTGAGCCTTGAGCCTTGATCCTTGAGAATTGAGCCTTGAGCCTTGAGCCTTGAGCCTTGAGCCTTGAGCCTTGATCCTTGAGCCTTGAGCCTTGAGCCTAGAGCCTTGACCCTTGACCCTTTAGCCTTGAGCCTTGAGCCTTGAGCCTAGAGCCTTGAGCCTTGAGCCTTAAGCCTTGAGCCTTGAGCCTTGAGCCTTGAGCCTTTTTCATTGAACCTTGAGCCTTAAGCCTTGAGCCTTGAGCCTTGAGCCTTGAGCCTTGAGCCTTGAGCCTTTTGCCTTGAATCATGGCCCTTGAGCCATGACTTGAGCCTTGATCCTTGATCCTCAAGCCTTGAGCCTTGACCCTTGACCCTCTAGCTTTGAGCCTTGAGCCTTGAGCCTTGTGCCTTGAGCCTTTTTCCTTGAACCTTGAGCCTTAAGCCTTGAGCCTTGAGCCTTGAGCCTTGAGCTTTGAGCCTTGATCCTTGAGCCTTTCTCTTTTCTCCTTGAGCCTTGAGCCTTGAGCCCTGAGCCTTGAGCCTTGAGTCTTTAGCCTTGAGCCTTGAGCCTTGAGCCTTGAGCCTTGAGACATGAGCCTTGACCCTTGAACCTTTAGCCTTGAGTGTTGAGCCTTGACTTTTGAGCCATGACCCTTGAGTCGTGACTTGAGCCTTGAGCCTTTTTCCATGAACCTTGAGCCTTAAGCCTTAAGCCTTGAGCCTTAAGCCTTGAGCCTTGAGCCTTGAGCCTTGAGCCTTGAACCTTGATCCTTGAGCCTTGAGCCTTGAGCCTTGAGCCTTGAGCCATGAGCCTTGAGCCTTGAGCCTTGAGCCTTGAGCCTTGAGCCTTGAGCCTAGAGCCTTGAGCCTTGACCCTTGACCCTTGAGCCTTGAGCCTTGAGCCTAGAGCCTTGAGCCTTGAGCCTTGAGCCTTGAGCCTTGAGCCTTGAGCCTTGAGCCTTGAGCCTTGAGCCTTTTTCATTGAACCTTGAGCCTTAAGCCTTGAGCCTTGAGCCTTGAGACTTGAGCCTTGAGCCTTAAGCCTTGAGCCTTTTGCCTTGAATCATGGCCCTTGAGCCATGACTTGAGCCTTGATCCTTGATCCTCAAGCCTTGAGCCTTGACCCTTGACCCTCTAGCTTTGAGCCTTGAGCCTTGAGCCTTGTGCCTTGAGCCTTTTTCCTTGAACCTTGAGCCTTAAGCCTTGAGCCTTTAGCCTTGAGCCTTGAGCCTTGAGCCTTGAGCCTTGAGCCTTGAGCCTCGAGACATGAGCCTTGACCCTTGACCCTTGACACTTGAGTGTTGAGCCTTGAGCCTTGACTTTTGACCCTTGAACCTTGAGCCGTGACTTGAGCCTTGAGCCTAGAGCCTTTTTCCATGAACCTTGAACCTTGAGCCTTGAGCCTTGAGCCTTGATCCTGGAGCCTTGAGCCTTGAGCCTTGAGCCTTGAGCCTGGAGCCTTGAGCCTTAAGCCTTGAGTCTCGAGCCTCGACCCTTTAGCCTTGAGCCTTGACCCTTTAGCCTTGAGCCTTGAGCCTTGAGCCTTGAGCCTTGAGCCTTGAGCCTTAAGCCTTGAGCCTTGAGCTTTGAGCCTTGAGCCTTGAGCCTTGAGCCTTGAGCCTTGAGCCTTGAGCCTTGAGCCTTTTGCCTTGAGCCTTGAGCCTTGAGCCTTGACCCTTGACCCTTGAGCCTTGAGCCTTTTGCCTTGAGTCCTGACCCTTGAGCCGTGACTTGAACCTTGATCCTTGATCCTTGAGCCTTGAACCTTGAGCCTTGAGCCTTGAGCCCGGAGCCTCGAGCCTCAAGCCTCGAACCTCGAGCGTCGAGCCTTGAGCCTTAACCCATATCCCTTGACTCTTTAGCCATGAGCCTTGAGCCTTGAGCCTTGAGCCATGAGCCTTGAGCCTTGAGCCTGGAGCCTCAAGCCTAGAGCCTCGAGCCTCGAGCCTCGAACCTTGACCCTTGACCCTTTAGCCTTGAACCTTGAGCCTTGATCCTTGAGCCTTTTGCCTTGAATCATGGCCCTTGAGCCATGACTTGAGCCTTGATCCTTGATCCTCAAGCCTTGAGCCTTGACCCTTGACCCTCTAGCTTTGAGCCTTGAGCCTTGAGCCTTGTGCCTTGAGCCTTGAGCCTTGAGCCTTGAGCCTTGAGCCTCGAGCCACGAGACATGAGCCTTGACCCTTGAGCCTTGAGCCTCGAGACATGAGCCTTGACCCTTGAACCTTGACACTTGAGTGTTGAGCCTTGACTTTTGAGACTTGAACCTTGAGCCGTGACTTGAGCCTTGAGCCTTGAGCCTTGAGCCTTTTTCCATGAACCTTGAACCTTGAGCCTTAAGCCTTGAGCCTGGAACCTTGAGCCTTGTGCCTTGATCCTGGAGCGTTGAGCCTTGAGCGTTGAGCCTGGAGCCTTGAGCCTTAAGCCTCGAGTCTCGAGCCTCGACCCTTTAGCCTTGAGACTTGAGCCTTGAGCCTTGAGCCTTGAGCCTTGAGCCTTGAGCCTTGAGCCTTAAGCCTTGAGCCTTGAGCTTTGAGCCTTAAGCCTTGAGCCTTGAGCCTTGAGCCTTGATCCTTGAGCCTTGAGCCTTTTGCCTTGAGTCTTGAGCCTTGAGCCTTGAGCCTTGAGCCTTGAGCCTTGAGCCTTGAGCCTTGAGCCTTGAGCCTTGAGCCTTGAGCCTTGAGCCTTTTGCCTTGAGTCCTGACCCTTGAGCCGTGACTTGAGCCTTGATCCTTGATCCTTGAGCCTTGAACCTTGAGCCTTGAGCCCGGAGCCTCGAGCCTCAAGCCTCGAACCTCGAGCTTCGAGCCTTAACCCATATCCCTTGACCCTTTAGCCATGAGCCTTGATCCTTGAGCCATGAGCCTTGAGCCTTGAGCCTCGAGCCTAGAGCCTCGAGCCTTGAGCCTCGACCCTTGACCCTTGACCCTTGACCCTTTAGCCTTGAACCTTGAGCCTTGAGCCTTGAGCCTTGAGCCTTTTTCATTGAACCTTGAGCCTTGAGCCTTGAGCCCGGAGCCTCGAGCCTCAAGCCTCGAGCCTCGAGCTTCGAGCCATGAGCCTTAACCCATATCCCTTGACCCTTTAGCCATGATCCTTGAGCCTTGAGCCATGAGCCTTGAGCCTTGAGCCTAGAGCCTTGACCCTTGACCCTTTAGCCTTGAGCCTTGAGCCTAGAGCCTAGAGCCTTGATCCTTGAGCCTTGAGCCTTGAGCCTTGAGCCTTGAGCCTTTTTCATTGAACCTTGAGCCTTAAGCCTTGAGCCTTGAGCCTTGAGCCTTGAGCCTTGAGCCTTGAGCCTTGAGCCTTGAGCCTTGAGCCTTGAGCCTTGAGCCTTTTGCCTTGAATCATGGCCCTTGAGCCATGACTTGAGCCTTGATCCTTGATCCTCAAGCCTTGAGCCTTGACCCTTGACCCTCTAGCTTTGAGCCTTGAGCCTTGAGCCTTGAGCCTTGTGCCTTGAGCCTTTTTCCTTGAACCTTGAGCCTTGAGCCTTAAGCCTTGAGCCTTGAGCCTTGAGCCTTGAGCCTTGAGCCTTGAGCCTTGAGCCTTGAGCCTTGAGCCTTGAGGCTCGAGACATGAGCCTTGACCCTTGACCCTTGACACTTGAGTGTTAAGCCTTGAGCCTTGACTTTTGAGCCTTGAACCTTGAGCCGTGACTTGAGCCTTGATCCTGGAGCCTTGAGCCTTGAGCCTTGAGCCTTGAGCCTTGAGCCTGGAGCCTTGGCCTTAAGCCTTGAGTCTCGAGCCTCGACCCTTTAGCCCTGAGCCTTGACCCTTTAGCCTTGAGCCTTGAGCCTTGAGCCTTAAGCCTTGAGCCTTGAGCGTTGAGCCTTGAGCCTTGAGCCTTGACCCTTGAGCCTTGAGCCTTTAGTCTTGAGCCTTGAGCCTTGTGCCTTTTGCCTTGAGTCTTGAGCCTTGACCCTTGACCCTTGAGCCTTGAGCCTTTTGCCTTGAGTCCTGACCCTTGAGCCGTGACTTGAGCCTTGATCCTTGATCCTTGAGCCTTGAACCTTGAGCCTTGAGCACGGAGCCTCGAGCCTCAAGCCTCGAACCTCGACCTTCGAGCCTTGAGCCTTAACCCGTATCCCTTGACCCTTTAGCCATGAGCCTTGAGCCTTGAGCCATGAGCCTTGAACCTTGAGCCTTGAGCCTCGAGCCTAGATCCTCGAGCCTCGAGCCTCGAGCCTCGAGCCTCGAACCTTGACCCTTGACCCTTTAGCCTTGAACCTTGAGCCTTGAGCCTTGAGCCTTTTGCCTAGAATCATGGCCCTTGAGCCATGACTTGAGCCTTGATCCTTGATCCCCAAGCCTTGAGCCTTTTTCCTTGAACCTTGAGCCTTAAGCCTTGAGCCATGAGCCTTGAGCCTTGAGCCTTGAGCCTTGAGCCTTAAGCCTCGAGACATGAGCCTTGACCCTTGACCCTTGACACTTGAGTGTTGAGCCTTGAGCCTTGACTTTTGAGCCTTGAACCTTGAGCCGTGACTTGAGCCTTGAGCCTTGAGCCTTTTTCCATGAACCTTGAACCTTGAGCCTTAAGCCTTGAGCCTTGAGCCTTGAGCCTTGAGCCTGGAGCCTTGAGCCTTGAGCCTTGAGCCTTGCGCCTTGAGCCTTGAGCCTGGAGCCTTGAGCCTTAAGCCTCGAGTCTCGAGCCTCGACCCTTTAGCGTTGAGCCTTGACCCTTTAGCCTTGAGCGTTGAGCCTTGAGCCTTGAGCCTTAAGCCTTGAGCCTTGAGCTTCGAGCCTTGAGCCTTGATCCTTGAGCCTTGAGCCTTGAGCCTTGAGCCTTTTGCCTTGAGTCTTGAGCCTTGAGCCTTGAGCCTTGACCCTTGAGCCTTGATCCTTGAGCCTTTTGCCTTGAGTCCTGACCCTTGAGCCGTGACTTGAGCCTTGATCCTTGATCCTTGAGCCTTGAACCTTGAGCCTTGAGCCCGAAGCCTCGAACCTCAAGCCTCGAACCTCGAGCTTCGAGCCTTGAGCCTTAACCCATATCCCTTGACCCTTTAGCCATGAGCCTTGAGCCTTGAGCCATGAGCCTTGAGCCTCGAGCCTAGAGCCTCGAGCCTCGACCCTTGACCCTTGACCCTTTAGCCTTGAACCTTGAGCCTTGAGCCTTGAGAGTTGAGCCTTGATCCTTGAGCCTTGAGCCTTGAGCCTTGAGCCTTGAGCCTTTTGCCTTGATTCTTGAGCCTTGAGCCTTGAGCCTTGACCCTTGAGCCTTGAGCCTTCTGCCTTGAGTCCTGACCCTTGAGCCGTGACTTGAGCCTTGAGCCTTGATCCTTGATCCTTGAGCCTTGAACCTTGAGCCTTGAACCTTGAGCCTTGAGCCCGAAGCCTCGAACCTCAAGCCTCGAACCTCGAGCTTCGAGCCTTGAGCCTTAACCCATATCCCTTGACCCTTTAGCCATGAGCCTTGAGCCTTGAGCCATGAGTCTTGAGCCTCGATCCTAGAGCCTCGAGCCTCGAGCCTCGAGCCTCGACCCTTGACCCTTGACCCTTGACCCTTTAGCCTTGAACCTTGAGCCTTGAGCCTTGAGCCTTAAGCCTTGAGCCTTGATCCTTGAGCCTTGAGCCTTGAGCCTTGAGCCTTGAGCCTTTTGCCTTGATTCTTGAGCCTTGAGCCTTGAGCCTTGAGCCTTGACCCTTGAGCCTTGAGCCTTCTGCCTTGAGTCCTGACCCTTGAGCCGTGACTTGAGCCTTGATCCTTGATCCTTAAGCCTTGAACCTTGAGCCTTGAGCCCGGAGCCTCGAACCTCCAGCCTCGAACCTCGAGCTTCGAGTCTCGAACCTTAACCCATATCCCTTGACCCTTTAGCCATGAGCCTTGAGCCTTGAGCCATGAGCCTTGAGCCTCGAGCCTAGAGCCTCGAGCCTCGAGCCTCGACCCTTGACCCTTGACCCTTTAGCCTTGAACCTTGAGCCTTGAGCCTTGAGCCTTGAGCGTTGAGCCTTGATCCTTGAGCCTTGAGCCTTGAGCCTTTTGCCTTGAGTCTTGAGCCTTGAGCCTTGAGCCTTGACCCTTGAGCCTTGAGCCTTTTGCCTTGAGTCCTGACCCTTGAGCCGTGACTTGAGCCTTGATCCTTTATCCTTGAGCCTTGAACCTTGAGCCTTGAGCCCGAAGCCTCGAACCTCAAGCCTTGAACCTCGAGCTTCGAGCCTTGAGCCTTAACCCATATCCCTTGACCCTTTAGCCATGAGCCTTGAGCCTTGAGCCTTGAGCCATGAGCCTTGAGCCTCGAGCCTAGAGCCTCGAGCCTCGAGCCTCGAGCCTCGAGCCTCGACCCTTGACCCTTGACCCTTTAGCCTTGAACCTTGAGCCTTGAGCCTTGAGCCTTAAGCCTTGAGCCTTGATCCTTGAGCCTTGAGCCTTGAGCCTTGAGCCTTTTGCCTTGAGTCTTGAGCCTTGAGCATTGAGCCTTGACCCTTGAGCCTTGAGCCTTTTGCCTTGAGTCCTGACCCTTGAGCCGTGACTTGAGCCTTGATCCTTGATCCTTGAGCCTTGAACCTTGAGCCTTGAGCCCGGAGCCTCGAACCTCAAGCCTCGAACCTCAAGCTTCGAGCCTTGAGCCTTAACCCATATCCCTTGACCCTTTAGCCATGAGCCTTGAGCCTTGAGCCATGAGCCTTGAGCCTCGAGCCTAGATCCTCGAGCCTCAAGCTTCAAGCCTCGACCCTTGACCCTTGACCCTTTAGCCTTGATCCTTGAGCCTTGAGCCTTGAGCCCTTAAGCCTTGAGCCTTTTGCCTTGAGTCTTGAGCCTTGAGCCTTGAGCCTTGACCCTTGAGCATTGAGCCTTCTGCCTTGAGTCCTGACCCTTGAGCCGTGACTTGAGCCTTAATCCTTGATCCTTGAGCCTTGAACCTTGAACCTTGAGCCTTGAACCTTGAGCCTTGAGCCCGAAGCCTCGAACCTCAAGCCTCGAACCTCGAGCTTCGAGCCTTGAGCCTTAACCCATATCCCTTGACCCTTTAGCCATGAGCCTTGAGCCTTGAGCCATGAGTCTTGAGCCTCGATCCTAGAGCCTCGAGCCTCGAGCCTCGAGCCTCGACCCTTGACCCTTGACCCTTGACCCTTTAGCCTTGAACCTTGAGCCTTGAGCCTTGAGCCTTAAGCCTTGAGCCTTGATCCTTGAGCCTTGAGCCTTGAGCCTTGAGCCTTGAGCCTTTTGCCTTGATTCTTGAGCCTTGAGCCTTGAGCCTTGAGCCTTGACCCTTGAGCCTTGAGCCTTCTGCCTTGAGTCCTGACCCTTGAGCCGTGACTTGAGCCTTGATCCTTGATCCTTAAGCCTTGAACCTTGAGCCTTGAGCCCGGAGCCTCGAACCTCCAGCCTCGAACCTCGAGCTTCGAGTCTCGAACCTTAACCCATATCCCTTGACCCTTTAGCCATGAGCCTTGAGCCTTGAGCCATGAGCCTTGAGCCTCGAGCCTAGAGCCTCGAGCCTCGAGCCTCGACCCTTGACCCTTGACCCTTTAGCCTTGAACCTTGAGCCTTGAGCCTTGAGCCTTGAGCGTTGAGCCTTGATCCTTGAGCCTTGAGCCTTGAGCCTTTTGCCTTGAGTCTTGAGCCTTGAGCCTTGAGCCTTGACCCTTGAGCCTTGAGCCTTTTGCCTTGAGTCCTGACCCTTGAGCCGTGACTTGAGCCTTGATCCTTTATCCTTGAGCCTTGAACCTTGAGCCTTGAGCCCGAAGCCTCGAACCTCAAGCCTTGAACCTCGAGCTTCGAGCCTTGAGCCTTAACCCATATCCCTTGACCCTTTAGCCATGAGCCTTGAGCCTTGAGCCTTGAGCCATGAGCCTTGAGCCTCGAGCCTAGAGCCTCGAGCCTCGAGCCTCGAGCCTCGAGCCTCGACCCTTGACCCTTGACCCTTTAGCCTTGAACCTTGAGCCTTGAGCCTTGAGCCTTAAGCCTTGAGCCTTGATCCTTGAGCCTTGAGCCTTGAGCCTTGAGCCTTGAGCCTTTTGCCTTGAGTCTTGAGCCTTGAGCATTGAGCCTTGACCCTTGAGCCTTGAGCCTTTTGCCTTGAGTCCTGACCCTTGAGCCGTGACTTGAGCCTTGATCCTTGATCCTTGAGCCTTGAACCTTGAGCCTTGAGCCCGGAGCCTCGAACCTCAAGCCTCGAACCTCAAGCTTCGAGCCTTGAGCCTTAACCCATATCCCTTGACCCTTTAGCCATGAGCCTTGAGCCTTGAGCCATGAGCCTTGAGCCTCGAGCCTAGATCCTCGAGCCTCAAGCTTCAAGCCTCGACCCTTGACCCTTGACCCTTTAGCCTTGATCCTTGAGCCTTGAGCCTTGAGCCCTTAAGCCTTGAGCCTTTTGCCTTGAGTCTTGAGCCTTGAGCCTTGAGCCTTGACCCTTGAGCATTGAGCCTTTTGCCTTGAGTCCTGACCCTTGAGCCGTGACTTGAGCCTTAATCCTTGATCCTTGAGCCTTGAACCTTGAGCCTTGAGCCCGGAGCCTCAAACCTCAAGCCTCGAACCTTGAGCTTCGAGCCTTGAGCCTTAACCCATATCCCTTGACCCCTTAGCCATGAGCCTTGAGCCTTGAGCCATGAGCCTTGAGCCTCGAGCCTAGAGCCTCGAGCCTCGAGCCTCGAGCCTCGAGCCTCGAGCCTCGAGCCTCGAGCCTCGACCCTTGACCCTTGACCCTTTAGCCTTGAACCTTGAGCCTTGAGCCTTGAGCCTTGAGCGTTGAGCCTGGAGCCTTGAGCCTTGAGCCTTGAGCCCGGAGCCTCGAGCCTCAAGCCTCGAGCCTCGAGCTTCGAGCCTTGAGCCTTAACCCAAATCCCTTGACCCTTTAGCCATGATCCTTGAGCCTTGAGCCATGAGCCTTGAGCCTTGATCCTGGAGCCTCGAGCCTAGAGCCTCGAGCCTCGAGCCTCGAGCCTCGAGCCTCGACCCTTTAGCCTTGAGCCTTGACCCTTTAGCCTTGAGCCTAGAGCCTTGAGCCTTGAGCCTTGAGCCTTGAGCCTTGAGCTTTGAGCATTGAGCCTTGAGCCTTGAGCCTTGAGCCTTGAGCCTTGAGCCTTGAGCGTTTTTCCTTGAATCTGTAGCCTTGAGCCTTGAGCTTTGAGCCTTGCCCCTTGAGCCTTGAGCCTTTTGCCTTGAGTCCTGACCCTTGAGCCGTGACTTGAGCCTTGATCCATATCCTTGAGCCTTAAACCTTAAGCCTTGAGCCTTGAGCCCGGAGCCTCGAGGCTCAAGCCTCGAACCTCGAGCTTCGAACCTTGAGCCTTAACCCATATCCCTTGACCCTTTAGCCATGAGCCTTGAGCCTTGATCCATGAGCCTTGAGCCTTGAGCCTTGAGCCTTGAGCCTTGAGCCTCGAGCCTAGAGCCTCGAGCCTCGAACCTCGAGCCTCGACCCTTGACCCTTGACCCTTTAGCCTTGAACCTTGAGCCTTGAGCCTTGACCCTTTTTCATTGAACCTTGAGCCTTAAACCTTGAGCCTTGAGCCTAGAGCCTTGAGCCTTTTGCCTTGAATCATGGCCCTTGAGCCATGACTTGAGCCTTGATCCTTGATCCTCAAGCCTTGAGCCTTGACCCTTGACCCTCTAGCTTTGAGCCTTGAGCCTTGAGCCTTGTGCCTTGAGCCTTTTTCCGTGAACCTTGAGCCTTGAGCCTTGAGCCTTGAGCCTTGAGCCTTGAGCCTTGAGCCTCGAGACATGAGCCTTGACCCTTGACCCTTGACCCTTGAGTGTTGAGCCTTGAGCCTTGACTTTTGAGCCTTGAACCTTGAGCCGTGACTTGAGCCTTGAGCCTTTTTCCATGAACCTTGAACCTTGAGCCTTAAGCCTTGAGCCTTGAGCCTTGAGCCTTGAGCCTTGAGCCTTGAGCCTTGAGCCTTGAGCCTTGAGCCTTGAGCCTTGAGCCTTGAGCCTTGAGCCTTAAGCTTTGATCCTTGAGCCTTGAGCCTTGAGCCTTGAGCCTTGAGCCTGGAGCCTGGAGCCTTGAGATTTAAGCCTCGAGCCTCGAGCCTCGAGTCTCGAGCCTCGACCCTTTAGCCTTGAGCCTTGATCCTGGAGCCTCGAGCCTAGAGCCTCGAGCCTCGAGCCTCGAGCCTCGAGCCTCGACCCTTTAGCCTTGAGCCTTGACCCTTTAGCCTTGAGCCTAGAGCCTTGAGCCTTGAGCCTTGAGCCTTGAGCCTTGAGCTTTGAGCATTGAGCCTTGAGCCTTGAGCCTTGAGCCTTGAGCCTTGAGCGTTTTTCCTTGAATCTGTAGCCTTGAGCCTTGAGCTTTGAGCCTTGCCCCTTGAGCCTTGAGCCTTTTGCCTTGAGTCCTGACCCTTGAGCCGTGACTTGAGCCTTGATCCATATCCTTGAGCCTTAAACCTTAAGCCTTGAGCCTTGAGCCCGGAGCCTCGAGGCTCAAGCCTCGAACCTCGAGCTTCGAACCTTGAGCCTTAACCCATATCCCTTGACCCTTTAGCCATGAGCCTTGAGCCTTGATCCATGAGCCTTGAGCCTTGAGCCTTGAGCCTTGAGCCTTGAGCCTCGAGCCTAGAGCCTCGAGCCTCGAACCTCGAGCCTCGACCCTTGACCCTTGACCCTTTAGCCTTGAACCTTGAGCCTTGAGCCTTGACCCTTTTTCATTGAACCTTGAGCCTTAAACCTTGAGCCTTGAGCCTTGAGCCTTGAGCCTTTTGCCTTGAATCATGGCCCTTGAGCCATGACTTGAGCCTTGATCCTTGATCCTCAAGCCTTGAGCCTTGACCCTTGACCCTCTAGCTTTGAGCCTTGAGCCTTGAGCCTTGTGCCTTGAGCCTTTTTCCGTGAACCTTGAGCCTTGAGCCTTGAGCCTTGAGCCTTGAGCCTTGAGCCTTGAGCCTTGAGCCTTGAGCCTTGAGCCTTGAGCCTCGAGACATGAGCCTTGACCCTTGACCCTTGACCCTTGAGTGTTGAGCCTTGAGCCTTGACTTTTGAGCCTTGAACCTTGAGCCGTGACTTGAGCCTTGAGCCTTTTTCCATGAACCTTGAACCTTGAGCCTTAAGCCTTGAGCCTTGAGCCTTGAGCCTTGAGCCTTGAGCCTTGAGCCTTGAGCCTTGAGCCTTGAGCCTTGAGCCTTGAGCCTTGAGCCTTGAGCCTTAAGCTTTGATCCTTGAGCCTTGAGCCTTGAGCCTTGAGCCTGGAGCCTTGAGCCTGGAGCCTTGAGACTTAAGCCTCGAGCCTCGAGCCTCGAGTCTCGAGCCTCGACCCTTTAGCCTTGAGCCTTGAGCCTTGAGCCTTAAAACTTGAGCCTTGAGCCTTTTTCCTTGAACCTTGAGCCTTAAGCCTTGAGCCTTGAGCTTTGAGCCTTGAGCCTTGAGCCTTGAGCCTTGAGCCTTTTGCCTTGAGTATTGAGCCTAGAGCCTTGAGCCTTGACCCCTGAGCCTTGAGCCTTTTTCCTTGAGTCCTGACCCTTGAGCCGTGACTTGAGCCTTGATCCTTGATCCTTGAGCCTTGAGCCTTGAACCTTGAGCCTTGAGCCTCGAGCCTTAAGCCTTGACCCATATCCCTTGACCCTTTAGCCATGATCCTTGAGCCTTGAGCCATGAGCTTTGAGCCTTGAGCCTTAAGCCTTGAGCCTCGAGCCTAGAGCCTCGAGCCTCGAGCCTCGAGCCTTGACGCTTGACCCTTGACCCTTTAGCCTTGAACCTTGAGCCTTGAGCCTTGAGCCTTGAGCCTTGAGCCTTGAGCCTTTTTCCTTGAACCTTGAGCCTTAAGCCTTGAGCCTTGAGCCTTGAGCTTTGGGCCTTGAGCCTTGAGCCTCTAGCCTTTTTCCTTGAACCTTGAGCCTTAAGCCTTGAGCCTTGAGCCTTGAGCTTTGAGCCTTGAGCCTTGAGCCTTGAGCCTTAAGCCTTGAGCCTTGAGCCTTGAGCCTTGAGCCTTGAGCCTTGAGCCTTTTTCCTTGAACCTCTAGCCTTGAGCTTTGAGCCTTGAGCCTTGAGCCTTGATCCTTGAGTGCCTTGAGCCTTGAGCCTTGAGCCTGGAGCCTGGAGCCTTGAGCCTTGAGCCTTGAGCCTCGAGCCTCGAGCGTTGACCCTTGACCCTTTAGCCTTGAGCCTTGAGCTTTGAGCCTTGAGCCTTGAGCCTTTCTCCTTTCTCCTTTCTCCTTGAGCCTTGAGCCTTGAGCCTTGAGCCTTGAGCCTTGAGCCTTTAGCCTTGAGCGTTGAGCCTTGAGCCTTGAGACATGAGCCTTAACCCTTGAACCTTTAGCCTTGAGTGTTGAGCCTTGACTTTTGAGCCTTGACCCTTGAGTCGTGACTTGAGCCTTGAGCCTTGAGCCTTGAGCCTTTTTCCATGAACCTTGAACCTTGAGCCTTAAGCCTTAAGCCTTCAGCGTTAAGCCTTGAGCCTTGAGCCTTGAGCCTTGAGCCTTGAGCCTTGAGCCTGGAGCCTCGAGCCTCGAGCCTCGAGCCTCGAGCCTCGAGCCTCGAGCCTCGAGCCTCGAGCCTCGAGCCTCGAGCCTTGAGCCTTGACCCTTGACCCTTTAACCTTGAGCCTTGAGCCTGGAGCCTTGAGCCTCGAGCCTCGAGCCTCGAGCCTCGAGCCTCGAGCCTCGAGCCTCGAGCCTTGAGCCTTGAGCCTTGAGCCTTGAGCTTTGAGCCTTGAGCCTTGAGCCTTGAGCCTTGAGCCTTGAGCCTTGACCCCTGAGCCTTGAGCCTTTTTCCGTGAGTCCTGACCCTTGAGCCGTGACTTGAGCCTTGATCCTTGATCCTTGAGCCTTGAACCTTGAACCTTGAGCCTTGAGCCTCGAGCCTTAAGCCTTAACCCATATCCCTTGACCCTTTAGCCATGATCCTTGAGCCTTGAGCCATGAGCTTTGAGCCTTGAGCCTTAAGCCTTGAGCCTCGAGCCTAGAGCCTCGAGCCTCGAGCCTCGAGCCTTGACGCTTGACCCTTGACCCTTTAGCCTTGAACCTTGAGCCTTGAGCCTTGAGCCTTGAGCCTTTTTCCTTGAACCTTGAGCCTTAAGCCTTGAGCCTTGAGCCTTGAGCTTTGGGCCTTGAGCCTTGAGCCTCTAGCCTTTTTCCTTGAACCTTGAGCCTTAAGCCTTGAGCCTTGAGCTTTGAGCCTTGAGCCTTGAGCCTTGAGCCTTGAGCCTTGAGCCTTGAGCCTTGAGCCTTGAGTGCCTTGAGCCTTGAGCCTTGAGCCTTGAGCCTGGAGCCGGGAGCCTTGAGCCTTGAGCCTTGAGCCTCGAGCCTCGAGCGTTGACCCTTGACCCTTTAGCCTTGAGCCTTGAGCTTTGAGCCTTGAGCCTTGAGCCTTTCTCCTTTCTCCTTGAGCCTTGAGCCTTGAGCCTTGAGCCTTGAGCCTTGAGCCTTGAGCCTTGAGCCTTTAGCCTTGAGCGTTGAGCCTTGAGCCTTGAGACATGAGCCTTAACCCTTGAACCTTTAGCCTTGAGTGTTGAGCCTTGACTTTTGAGCCTTGACCCTTGAGTCGTGACTTGAGCCTTGAGCCTTGATCCTTGAGCCTTTTTCCATGAACCTTGAACCTTGAGCCTTGAGCCTTTCTCCTTTCTCCTTGAGCCTTGAGCCTTGAGCCTTGAGCCTTGAGCCTTGAGCCTTGAGCCTTGAGCCTTTAGCCTTGAGCGTTGAGCCTTGAGCCTTGAGACATGAGCCTTAACCCTTGAACCTTTAGCCTTGAGTGTTGAGCCTTGACTAATGAGCCTTGACCCTTGAGTCGTGACTTGAGCCTTGAGCCTTGAGCCTTTTTCCATGAACCTTGAACCTTGAGCCTTAAGCCTTAAGCCTTCAGCGTTAAGCCTTGAGCCTTGAGCCTTGAGCCTTGATCCTTGAGCCTTGAGCCTTGAGCCTTGAGCCTCGAGCCTGGAGCCTCGAGCCTCGAGCCTCGAGCCTCGAGCCTCGAGCCTCGAGCCTCGAGCCTCGAGCCTCGAGCCTCGAGCCTCGAGCCTCGAGCCTCGAGCCTCGAGCCTTGAGCCTTGAGCTTTGAGCCTTGAGCCTTGAGCCTTGAGCCTTGAGCCTTGAGCCTTGAGCCTTTTTCCTTGAACCTTTTTCCTTGAGCCTTGAGCCTTGAGGTTTGAGCCTTGAGCCTTGAGCCTTGAGCCTTGAGCCTTTAGCCTTGAGCCTTGAGCCTTGAGCCTTGAGCCTTGAGCCTTGAGCCTTGATCCTTGAGCCTTGAGTCCTGACCCTCGAGCCTTGAGCCTTGACCCTTAACCCTCTAGCCATGAGCCTTGAGCCTTGAGCCTTAAGCATTGAGCCTTTTTCCTTGAACCTTGAGCCTTAAGCCTTGAGCCTTGAGCCTTGAGCCTTGAGCCTTGAGCCTTGAGCCTTGAGCCTAGAGCCTTGAGCCTTGAGCCTTGAGCCTTGAGCCTTGAGCCTTGAGCCTTGAGCCTTGAGCCTTGAGCCTTGAGCGTTGAGCCTGGAGCCTGGAGCCTTGAGCCTTGAGCCTTGAGCCTTGAGCCTTGCGCCTTGAGACATGAGCCTTGACACTTGACCCTTGACCCTTGAGTGTTGAGCCTTGAGCCTTGACTTTTGAGCCTTGACCTTAGAGCCGTGACTTGAGCCTTGAGCGCTGAGCCTTGAGCCTTGAGCCTTTTTCCATGAACCTTGAACCTTGAGCCTTAAGCCTTAAGCCTTGAGCCTTGATCCTTGAGCCTTGAGCCTTGAGCCTTGAGCCTTGAGCCTTGAGCCTTGAGCCTTGAGCCTTGAGCCTTGAGCCTTGAGCCTTGAGCCATGGGCCTCGAGCCTCGAGCCTCGAGCCTTCAGCCTTGAGCCTTGAGCCTTGAGCCTTGAGCCTTGAGCCTTCAGCCTTCAGCCTTTTGCCTTGAGTCCTGACCCTTGAGCTGTGACTTGAGCCTTGATCCTTGATCCTTGAGCCTTGAACCTTAAGCCTTGAGCCTCTAGCCTTGAGCCTTGAGCCCGGAGCCTCGAGCCTCGAGCCTCGATCCTCGAGCCTCGAGCCTTGAGCCTTAACCCTTGACCCTTTAGCCTTGAGCCTTGAGCCTTGAGCCTTGAGCCTTGAGCCTTGAGACATGAGCCTTGACCATTGACCCTTGAGTGTTGAGCCTTGAGCCTTGACTTTTGAGCCTTGACCCTAGAGCCGTGACTTGAGCCTTGAGCCTTGAGCCTTTTTCCATGAACCTTGAACGTTGAGCCTTAAGCCTTAAGCCTTGAGCCTTAAGCCTTGAGCCTTGAGCCTTGTTCCTTGAGCCTTGAGCCTTGAGCCTTGAGCCTTGAGCCTTGAGCCTTGAGCCTTGAGCCTTGAGCCTTGAGCTTTGAGCCTTGAGCCTTGAGACTTGAGCCTTGAGCCTTGAGCCTTGAGCCTTGACCCTTTAGCCTTGAGCCTTGAGCTTTGAGCCTTGAGCCTTGAGCCTTTTTCCTTGAACCTTGAGCCATGAGCCTTGAGCCTTGAGCCTTGAGGCTTGAGCCTTGAGCCTTGATACATGAGACTTGACACTTGACCCTTGACCCTTGAGTGTTGAGCCTTGAGCCTTGACTTTTGAGCCTTGACCCTTGAGCCGTGACTTGAGCCTTGAGCCTTGAGCCTTTTTCCATGAACCTTGAGCCTTTTTCCATGAACCTTGAACCTCGAGCCTTAAGCCTTAAGCCTTGAGCCTTAAGCCTTGAGCCTTGAGCCTTGAGCCTTGAGCCTTAAACCTTGAGCCTTGATCCTTGAGCCTTGAGCCTTGAGCCTTGAGCCTTGAGCCTTGAGCCTGGAGCCTGGAGCCTTGAGCCTCAAGCCTTGAGCCTCGAGCCTTGAGCCTTAACCCTTGACCCTTTAGCCTTGAGCCTTGAGCCTTGACCCTTGAGCCTTGAGCCTTTTTCCTTGAACCTTGAGCCTTAAGCCTTGAGCCTTGAGCCTTGAGCCTTCAGCCTTCAGCCTTGAGCCTTGATCCTTGAGCCTTGAGACATGAGCCTTGACCCTTGAGTGTTGAGCCTTGAGCCTTGACTTTTGAGCCATGACTTGAGCCTTGAGCCTTGATCCTTGAGCCTTGAGCCTTGAGCCTTTTTCCATGAACCTTGAACCTTGAGCCTTAGGCCTTAAGCCTTGAGACTTAAGCCTTGAGCCTTGATCCTTGAGCCTTGAGCCTTGAGCCTTGAGCCTTGAGCCTTGAGCCTTGAGCCTCGAGCCTTGAGCCTTGAGCCTTGAGCCTTTAGCCTTGAGCGTTGAGCCTTGAGCCTTGAGACATGAGCCTTAACCCTTGAACCTTTAGCCTTGAGTGTTGAGCCTTGACTTTTGAGCCTTGACCCTTGAGTCGTGACTTGAGCCTTGAGCCTTGAGCCTTGAGCCTTTTTCCATGAACCTTGAACCTTGAGCCTTAAGCCTTAAGCCTTCAGCGTTAAGCCTTGAGCCTTGAGCCTTGAGCCTTGAGCCTTGAGCCTTGAGCCTGGAGCCTCGAGCCTCGAGCCTCGAGCCTCGAGCCTCGAGCCTCGAGCCTCGAGCCTCGAGCCTCGAGCCTCGAGCCTCGAGCCTCGAGCCTCGAGCCTTGAGCCTTGACCCTTGACCCTTTAACCTTGAGCCTCGAGCCTCGAGCCTCGAGCCTCGAGCCTCGAGCCTCGAGCCTCGAGCCTCGAGCCTCGAGCCTCGAGCCTCGAGCCTCGAGCCTCGAGCCTCGAGCCTCGAGCCTTGAGCCTTGAGCCTTGAGCCTTGAGCTTTGAGCCTTGAGCCTTGAGCCTTGAGCCTTGAGCCTTGACCCCTGAGCCTTGAGCCTTTTTCCTTGAGTCCTGACCCTTGAGCCGTGACTTGAGCCTTGATCCTTGATCCTTGAGCCTTGAACCTTGAACCTTGAGCCTTGAGCCTCGAGCCTTAAGCCTTAACCCATATCCCTTGACCCTTTAGCCATGATCCTTGAGCCTTGAGCCATGAGCTTTGAGCCTTGAGCCTTAAGCCTTGAGCCTCGAGCCTAGAGCCTCGAGCCTCGAGCCTCGAGCCTTGACGCTTGACCCTTGACCCTTTAGCCTTGAACCTTGAGCCTTGAGCCTTGAGCCTTGAGCCTTGAGCCTTTTTCCTTGAACCTTGAGCCTTAAGCCTTGAGCCTTGAGCCTTGAGCTTTGGGCCTTGAGCCTTGAGCCTCTAGCCTTTTTCCTTGAACCTTGAGCCTTAAGCCTTGAGCCTTGAGCTTTGAGCCTTAAGCCTTGAGCCTTGAGCCTTGAGCCTTTTTCCTTGAACCTCTAGCCTTGAGCTTTGAGCCTTGAACCTTGAGCCTTGATCCTTGAGTGCCTTGAGCCTTGAGCCTTGAGCCTTGAGCCTGGAGCCGGGAGCCTTGAGCCTTGAGCCTTGAGCCTCGAGCCTCGAGCGTTGACCCTTGACCCTTTAGCCTTGAGCCTTGAGCTTTGAGCCTTGAGCCTTGAGCCTTTCTCCTTTCTCCTTGAGCCTTGAGCCTTGAGCCTTGAGCCTTGAGCCTTTAGCCTTGAGCGTTGAGCCTTGAGCCTTGAGACATGAGCCTTAACCCTTGAACCTTTAGCCTTGAGTGTTGAGCCTTGACTTTTGAGCCTTGACCCTTGAGTCGTGACTTGAGCCTTGAGCCTTGAGCCTTGAGCCTTTTTCCATGAACCTTGAACCTTGAGCCTTGAGCCTTTCTCCTTTCTCCTTGAGCCTTGAGCCTTGAGCCTTGAGCCTTGAGCCTTGAGCCTTGAGCCTTTAGCCTTGAGCGTTGAGCCTTGAGCCTTGAGACATGAGCCTTAACCCTTGAACCTTTAGCCTTGAGTGTTGAGCCTTGACTTTTGAGCCTTGACCCTTGAGTCGTGACTTGAGCCTTGAGCCTTGAGCCTTTTTCCATGAACCTTGAACCTTGAGCCTTAAGCCTTAAGCCTTCAGCGTTAAGCCTTGAGCCTTGAGCCTTGAGCCTTGATCCTTGAGCCTTGAGCCTTGAGCCTTGAGCCTTGAGCCTTGAGCCTGGAGCCTCGAGCCTCGAGCCTCGAGCCTCGAGCCTCGAGCCTCGAGCCTCGAGCCTCGAGCCTCGAGCCTCGAGCCTCGAGCCTCGAGCCTCGAGCCTCGAGCCTCGAGCCTTGAGCCTTGAGCTTTGAGCCTTGAGCCTTGAGCCTTGAGCCTTGAGCCTTGAGCCTTTTTCCTTGAACCTTTTTCCTTGAGCCTTGAGCCTTGAGGTTTGAGCCTTGAGCCTTGAGCCTTGAGCCTTGAGCCTTTAGCCTTGAGCCTTGAGCCTTGAGCCTTGATCCTTGAGCCTTGAGTCCTGACCCTCGAGCCTCGAGCCTTGACCCTTAACCCTCTAGCCATGAGCCTTGAGCCTTGAGCCTTAAGCATTGAGCCTTTTTCCTTGAACCTTGAGCCTTAAGCCTTGAGCCTTGAGCCTTGAGCCTTGAGCCTTGAGCCTTGAGCCTTGAGCCTTGAGCCTTGAGCCTAGAGCCTTGAGCCTTGAGCCTTGAGCCTTGAGCCTTGAGCCTTGAGCCTTGAGCCTTGAGCCTTGAGCCTTGAGCCTTGAGCCTGGAGCCTGGAGCCTTGAGCCTTGAGCCTTGAGCCTTGAGCCTTGCGCCTTGAGACATGAGCCTTGACACTTGACCCTTGACCCTTGAGTGTTGAGCCTTGAGCCTTGACTTTTGAGCCTTGACCTTAGAGCCGTGACTTGAGCCTTGAGCGCTGAGCCTTGAGCCTTGAGCCTTTTTCCATGAACCTTGAACCTTGAGCCTTAAGCCTTAAGCCTTGAGCCTTGATCCTTGAGCCTTGAGCCTTGAGCCTTGAGCCTTGAGCCTTGAGCCTTGAGCCATGGGCCTCGAGCCTCGAGCCTTCAGCCTTGAGCCTTGAGCCTTGAGCCTTGAGCCTTGAGCCTTGAGCCTTGAGCCTTGAGCCTTCAGCCTTCAGCCTTTTGCCTTGAGTCCTGACCCTTGAGCTGTGACTTGAGCCTTGATCCTTGATCCTTGAGCCTTGAACCTTAAGCCTTGAGCCTCTAGCCTTGAGCCTTGAGCCTTGAGCCCGGAGCCTCGAGCCTCGAGCCTCGATCCTCGAGCCTCGAGCCTTGAGCCTTAACCCTTGACCCTTTAGCCTTGAGCCTTGAGCCTTGAGCCTTGAGCCTTGAGCCTTGAGCCTTGAGACATGAGCCTTGACCATTGACCCTTGAGTGTTGAGCCTTGAGCCTTGACTTTTGAGCCTTGACCCTAGAGCCGTGACTTGAGCCTTGAGCCTTGAGCCTTTTTCCATGAACCTTGAACGTTGAGCCTTAAGCCTTAAGCCTTGAGCCTTAAGCCTTGAGCCTTGAGCCTTGTTCCTTGAGCCTTGAGCCTTGAGCCTTGAGCCTTGAGCCTTGAGCCTTGAGCCTTGAGCCTTGAGCCTTGAGCCTTGAGCTTTGAGCCTTGAGCCTTGAGACTTGAGCCTAGAGCCTTGAGCCTTGAGCCTTGACCCTTTAGCCTTGAGCCTTGAGCTTTGAGCCTTGAGCCTTGAGCCTTTTTCCTTGAACCTTGAGCCATGAGCCTTGAGCCTTGAGCCTTGAGGCTTGAGCCTTGAGCCTTGATACATGAGACTTGACACTTGACCCTTGACCCTTGAGCCTTGAGCCTTGAGCCTTGAGCCTGGAGCCTCGAGCCTCGAGCCTCGAGCCTCGAGCCTCGAGCCTCGAGCCTCGAGCCTCGAGCCTTGTGCCTTGACCCTTGACCCTTTAACCTTGAGCCTCGAGCCTCGAGCCTCGAGCCTCGAGCCTCGAGCCTCGAGCCTCGAGCCTCGAGCCTCGAGCCTTGAGCCTTGAGCCTTGAGCCTTGAGCTTTGAGCCTTGAGCCTTGAGCCTTGAGCCTTGAGCCTTGACCCCTGAGCCTTGAGCCTTTTTCCTTGAGTCCTGACCCTTGAGCCGTGACTTGAGCCTTGATCCTTGATCCTTGAGCCTTGAACCTTGAACCTTGAGCCTTGAGCCTCGAGCCTTAAGCCTTAACCCATATCCCTTGACCCTTTAGCCATGATCCTTGAGCCTTGAGCCATGAGCTTTGAGCCTTGAGCCTTAAGCCTTGAGCCTCGAGCCTAGAGCCTCGAGCCTCGAGCCTCGAGCCTTGACGCTTGACCCTTGACCCTTTAGCCTTGAACCTTGAGCCTTGAGCCTTGAGCCTTGAGCCTTGAGCCTTTTTCCTTGAACCTTGAGCCTTAAGCCTTGAGCCTTGAGCCTTGAGCTTTGGGCCTTGAGCCTTGAGCCTCTAGCCTTTTTCCTTGAACCTTGAGCCTTAAGCCTTGAGCCTTGAGCTTTGAGCCTTGAGCCTTGAGCCTTGAGCCTTGAGCCTTGAGCCTTGAGCCTTGAGCCTTGAGCCTTTTTCCTTGAACCTCTAGCCTTGAGCTTTGAGCCTTGAGCCTTGAGCCTTGATCCTTGAGTGCCTTGAGCCTTGAGCCTTGAGCCTTGAGCCTGGAGCCGGGAGCCTTGAGCCTTGAGCCTTGAGCCTCGAGCCTCGAGCGTTGACCCTTGACCCTTTAGCCTTGAGCCTTGAGCTTTGAGCCTTGAGCCTTGAGCCTTTCTCCTTTCTCCTTGAGCCTTGAGCCTTGAGCCTTGAGCCTTGAGCCTTGAGCCTTGAGCCTTTAGCCTTGAGCGTTGAGCCTTGAGCCTTGAGACATGAGCCTTAACCCTTGAACCTTTAGCCTTGAGTGTTGAGCCTTGACTTTTGAGCCTTGACCCTTGAGTCGTGACTTGAGCCTTGAGCCTTGAGCCTTGAGCCTTTTTCCATGAACCTTGAACCTTGAGCCTTGAGCCTTTCTCCTTTCTCCTTGAGCCTTGAGCCTTGAGCCTTGAGCCTTGAGCCTTGAGCCTTGAGCCTTGAGCCTTTAGCCTTGAGCGTTGAGCCTTGAGCCTTGAGACATGAGCCTTAACCCTTGAACCTTTAGCCTTGAGTGTTGAGCCTTGACTTTTGAGCCTTGACCCTTGAGTCGTGACTTGAGCCTTGAGCCTTGAGCCTTTTTCCATGAACCTTGAACCTTGAGCCTTAAGCCTTAAGCCTTCAGCGTTAAGCCTTGAGCCTTGAGCCTTGAGCCTTGATCCTTGAGCCTTGAGCCTTGAGCCTTGAGCCTTGAGCCTTGAGCCTTGAGCCTCGAGCCTGGAGCCTCGAGCCTCGAGCCTCGAGCCTCGAGCCTCGAGCCTCGAGCCTCGAGCCTCGAGCCTCGAGCCTCGAGCCTCGAGCCTCGAGCCTCGAGCCTCGAGCCTCGAGCCTCGAGCCTCGAGCCTTGAGCCTTGAGCTTTGAGCCTTGAGCCTTGAGCCTTGAGCCTTGAGCCTTGAGCCTTTTTCCTTGAACCTTTTTCCTTGAGCCTTGAGCCTTGAGGTTTGAGCCTTGAGCCTTGAGCCTTGAGCCTTGAGCCTTTAGCCTTGAGCCTTGAGCCTTGAGCCTTGAGCCTTGAGCCTTGATCCTTGAGCCTTGAGTCCTGACCCTCGAGCCTTGAGCCTTGACCCTTAACCCTCTAGCCATGAGCCTTGAGCCTTGAGCCTTAAGCATTGAGCCTTTTTCCTTGAACCTTTTTCCTTGAGCCTTGAGCCTTGAGCCTTGAGCCTTGAGCCTTGAGCCTAGAGCCTTGAGCCTTGAGCCTTGAGCCTTGAGCCTTGAGCCTTGAGCCTTGAGCCTTGAGCCTTAAGCCTTGAGCCTTGAGCCTGGAGCCTGGAGCCTTGAGCCTTGAGCCTTGAGCCTTGAGCCTTGCGCCTTGAGACATGAGCCTTGACACTTGACCCTTGACCCTTGAGTGTTGAGCCTTGACTTTTGAGCCTTGACCTTAGAGCCGTGACTTGAGCCTTGAGCGCTGAGCCTTGAGCCTTGAGCCTTTTTCCATGAACCTTGAACCTTGAGCCTTAAGCCTTAAGCCTTGAGCCTTGATCCTTGAGCCTTGAGCCTTGAGCCTTGAGCCTTGAGCCTTGAGCCTTGAGCCATGGGCCTCGAGCCTCGAGCCTTCAGCCTTGAGCCTTGAGCCTTGAGCCTTGAGCCTTGAGCCTTGAGCCTTGAGCCTTGAGCCTTGAGCCTTCAGCCTTCAGCCTTTTGCCTTGAGTCCTGACCCTTGAGCTGTGACTTGAGCCTTGATCCTTGATCCTTGAGCCTTGAACCTTAAGCCTTGAGCCTCTAGCCTTGAGCCTTGAGCCTTGAGCCTTGAGCCCGGAGCCTCGAGCCTCGAGCCTCGATCCTCGAGCCTCGAGCCTTGAGCCTTAACCCTTGACCCTTTAGCCTTGAGCCTTGAGCCTTGAGCCTTGAGCCTTGAGCCTTGAGACATGAGCCTTGACCATTGACCCTTGAGTGTTGAGCCTTGAGCCTTGACTTTTGAGCCTTGACCCTAGAGCCGTGACTTGAGCCTTGAGCCTTGAGCCTTTTTCCATGAACCTTGAACGTTGAGCCTTAAGCCTTAAGCCTTGAGCCTTAAGCCTTGAGCCTTGAGCCTTGTTCCTTGAGCCTTGAGCCTTGAGCCTTGAGCCTTGAGCCTTGAGCCTTGAGCCTTGAGCCTTGAGCCTTGAGCTTTGAGCCTTGAGCCTTGAGACTTGAGCCTAGAGCCTTGAGCCTTGAGCCTTGACCCTTTAGCCTTGAGCCTTGAGCTTTGAGCCTTGAGCCTTGAGCCTTTTTCCTTGAACCTTGAGCCATGAGCCTTGAGCCTTGAGCCTTGAGGCTTGAGCCTTGAGCCTTGATACATGAGACTTGACACTTGACCCTTGACCCTTGAGTGTTGAGCCTTGAGCCTTGACTTTTGAGCCTTGACCCTTGAGCCGTGACTTGAGCCTTGAGCCTTGAGCCTTTTTCCATGAACCTTGAGCCTTTTTCCATGAACCTTGAACCTCGAGCCTTAAGCCTTAAGCCTTGAGCCTTAAGCCTTGAGCCTTGAGCCTTGAGCCTTAAACCTTGAGCCTTGATCCTTGAGCCTTGAGCCTTGAGCCTTGAGCCTTGAGCCTTGAGCCTGGAGCCTGGAGCCTTGAGCCTCAAGCCTTGAGCCTCGAGCCTTGAGCCTTAACCCTTGACCCTTTAGCCTTGAGCCTTGAGCCTTGAGCCTTGAGCCTTGAGCCTTTTTCCTTGAACCTTGAGCCTTAAGCCTTGAGCCTTGAGCCTTGAGCCTTGAGCCTTGAGCCTTGAGCCTTCAGCCTTGAGCCTTGATCCTTGAGCCTTGAGACATGAGCCTTGACCCTTGAGTGTTGAGCCTTGAGCCTTGACTTTTGAGCCATGACTTGAGCCTTGAGCCTTGATCCTTGAGCCTTGAGCCTTGAGCCTTTTTCCATGAACCTTGAACCTTGAGCCTTAGGCCTTAAGCCTTGAGACTTAAGCCTTGAGCCTTGATCCTTGAGCCTTGAGCCTTGAGCCTTGAGCCTTGAGCCTTGAGCCTTGAGCCTCGAACCTTGAGCCTTGAGCCTTGAGCCTTGAGCCTTGAGCCTTGAGCCTTGAGCCTTGGGCCTTGGGCCTTGGGCCTTGGGCCTGGGGCCTGGAGCCTGGAGCCTCGAGCCTCGAGCCTTGACCTTTTCCTTGAGCCTTGAGCCTTGAGCCTCGAGCCTTGAGCCTTGAGCCTTGGCCCTGGAGCCTTTAGCCTTGGGCCTGGAGCCTCGAGCCTCGATCCTGGAGCCTTTAGCCTTGAGCCTTTTTCCTGGAGTCCTGACCCTTGAGCCGTGACTTGAGCCTTGATCCTTGATCCTTGAGCCTTGAACCTTGAGCCTTGAGCCTTGAGCCTTTAGCCTTGAGCCTTGAGCCCGGAGCCTCCAGCCTCGAGCCTCGAGCCTCGAGCCTTGAGCCTTAACCCTTGACCCTTGACCCTTGACCCTTTAGCCTTGAGCCTTGATACATGAGCCTTGACCCTTGACCCTTGAGTGTTGAGCATTAAGCCTTGACTTTTGAGCCTTGACCCTAGAGCCGTGACTTGAGCCTTGAGCCTTGAGCCTTGAGCCTTTTTCCATGAACCTTGAACGTTGAGCCTTAAGCCTTAAGCCTTGAGCCTTAAGCCTTGAGCCTTGAGCCTTGTTCCTTGAGCCTTGAGCCTTGAGCCTTGAGCTTTGAGCCTTGAGTCTTGAGCGTTGAGCCTCGAGCTTTGAGCCTTGAGCCTTGAGCCTTGAGCCTCGAGCCTTGAGCCTTGACCCTTGACCCTTTAGCCTTGAGCCTTGAGCTTTGAGCCTTGAGCCTTGAGCCTTTTTCCTTGAACCTTGAGCCTTGAGCCTTGAGCCTTGAGCCTTGAGCCTTGAGCCTTGAGCCTTGAGCCTTGAGCCTAGAGCCTTGAGCCTTGAGCCTTGAGACATGAGCCTTGACCCTTGACCCTTGACCCTTGAGTGTTGAGCCTTGAGCCTTGACCCTTGAGCCGTGACTTGAGCCTTGAGCCTTGAGCCTTTTTCCATGAACCTTGAACCTTGAGCCTTAAGCCTTGAGCCTTGAGCCTTGAGCCTTGAGCCTTGAGCCTTGAGCCTTGAGCCTTGAGCCTTGAGCCTTGAGCCTTGAGCCTTGAGTCTCGAGCCTCGAGCCTCGAGCCTCGAGCCTCGAGCCTCGAGCCTCGAGCCTCGAGCCTCGAGCCTTGAGCCTTGAGCCTTGAGCCTTGACCCTTGAGCCTAGAGCCTTTTTCCTTGAACCTTAAGCCTTGAGCCCTGAGCCTTGAGCCTTGAGCCTTGATCCTTGAGCCTTGAGACATAAGCCTTGACACTTGACCCTTGACCCTTGAGTGTTGAGCCTTGAGCCTTGACTTTTGAGCCTTGACCCATGAACCGTGACTTGAGCCTTGAGCCTTGATCCTTGAGCCTTGAGCCTTTTTCCATGAACCTTGAACCTTGAGCCTTAAGCCTTAAGCCTTGAGCCTTAAGCCTTGAGCCTTGAGCCTTGATTCTTGAGCCTTGAGCCTTGAGCCTTGAGCCTTTTTCCTTGAACCTTGAGCCTTAAGCCTTGAGCCTTGAGCCTTGAGCCTTGAGCCTTGGGCCTTGGGCCTGGAGCCTGGAGCTAGGAGCCAGGAGCCTAGAGCCTCGAGCCTCGAGCCTCGAACCTGGAGCCTCGAGCCTCGAGCCTCGAGCCTCGAGCCTCGAGCCTCGAGCCTTGAGCCTCGAACCTTGAGCCTTGAGCCTTGATCCTTGAGCCTTGAGCCTTGAGCCTTGAGCCTTGAGCCTTGAGCCTTGAGCATTGATCCTTTTTCCTTGAACCTTGAGCCTTGAGCCTTGAGCCTTGAGCCTTGTGCCTTGAGCCTTGAGCCTTGAGCCTTGAGCCTTGACCTTGAGCCTTGAGCCTTGAGACATGAGCCTTGACCCTTGAGTGTTGAGCCTTGAGCCATGACTTTTGAGCCATGACCCTTGAGCCGTGACTTGAGCCTTGAGTCTTGAGACTTGAGCCTTGATCCTTGAGCCTTGAGCCTTTTTCCATGAACCTTGAATGTTGAGCCTTAAGCCTTAAGCCTTGAGCCTTAAGCCTTGAGCCCTGAGCCTTGAGACTTGTTCCTTGAGCCTTGAGCCTTGAGCCTTGAGCCTTGCGCCTTGAGACATGAGCCTTGACACTTGACCCTTGACCCTTGAGTGTTGAGCCTTGAGCCTTGACTTTTGAGCCTTGACCTTAGAGCCGTGACTTGAGCCTTGAGCGCTGAGCCTTGAGCCTTGAGCCTTTTTCCATGAACCTTGAACCTTGAGCCTTAAGCCTTAAGCCTTGATCCTTGAGCCTTGAGCCTTGAGCCTTGAGCCTTGAGCCTTGAGCCTTGAGCCTTGAGCCATGGGCCTCGAGCCTCGAGCCTCGAGCCTTCAGCCTTGAGCCTTGAGCCTTCAGCCTTCAGCCTTTTGCCTTGAGTCCTGACCCTTGAGCTGTGACTTGAGCCTTGATCCTTGATCCTTGAGCCTTGAACCTTAAGCCTTGAGCCTCTAGCCTTGAGCCTTGAGCCTTGAGCCCGGAGCCTCGAGCCTCGAGCCTCGATCCTCGAGCCTCGAGCCTTGAGCCTTAACCCTTGACCCTTTAGCCTTGAGCCTTGAGCCTTGAGCCTTGAGCCTTGAGCCTTGAGACATGAGCCTTGACCATTGACCCTTGAGTGTTGAGCCTTGAGCCTTGACTTTTGAGCCTTGACCCTAGAGCCGTGACTTGAGCCTTGAGCCTTGAGCCTTTTTCCATGAACCTTGAACGTTGAGCCTTAAGCCTTAAGACTTGAGCCTTAAGCCTTGAGCCTTGAGCCTTGTTCCTTGAGCCTTGAGCCTTGAGCCTTGAGCCTTGAGCCTTGAGCCTTGAGCCTTGAGCCTTGAGCCTTGAGCCTTGAGCTTTGAGCCTTGAGCCTTGAGACTTGAGCCTTGAGCCTTAAGCCTTGAGCCTTGACCCTTTAGCCTTGAGCCTTGAGCTTTGAGCCTTGAGCCTTGAGCCTTGAGCTTTGAGCCTTGAGCCTTGAGCTTTGAGCCTTGAGCCATGAGCCTTGAGCCTTGAGCCTTGAGGCTTGAGCCTTGAGCCTTGATACATGAGACTTGACACTTGACCCTTGACCCTTGAGTGTTGAGCCTTGAGCCTTGACTTTTGAGCCTTGACCCTTGAGCCGTGACTTGAGCCTTGAGCCTTGAGCCTTTTTCCATGAACCTTGAGCCTTTTTCCATGAACCTTGAACCTCGAGCCTTAAGCCTTAAGCCTTGAGCCTTAAGCCTTGAGCCTTGAGCCTTGAGCCTTAAACCTTGAGCCTTGATCCTTGAGCCTTGAGCCTTGAGCCTTGAGCCTTGAGCCATGGGCCTCGAGCCTCGAGCCTCGAGCCTTCAGCCTTGAGCCTTGAGCCTTGAGCCTTGAGCCTTCAGCCTTCAGCCTTTTGCCTTGAGTCCTGACCCTTGAGCTGTGACTTGAGCCTTGATCCTTGATCCTTGAGCCTTGAACCTTAAGCCTTGAGCCTCTAGCCTTGAGCCTTGAGCCTTGAGCCCGGAGCCTCGAGCCTCGAGCCTCGAGCCTCGAGCCTCGATCCTCGAGCCTCGAGCCTTGAGCCTTAACCCTTGACCCTTTAGCCTTGAGCCTTGAGCCTTGAGCCTTGAGCCTTGAGCCTTGAGCCTTGAGCCTTGAGACATGAGCCTTGACCATTGACCCTTGAGTGTTGAGCCTTGAGCCTTGACTTTTGAGCCTTGACCCTAGAGCCGTGACTTGAGCCTTGAGCCTTGAGCCTTTTTCCATGAACCTTGAACGTTGAGCCTTAAGCCTTAAGCCTTGAGCCTTAAGCCTTGAGCCTTGAGCCTTGTTCCTTGAGCCTTGAGCCTTGAGCCTTGAGCCTTGAGCCTTGAGCCTTGAGCCTTGAGCCTTGAGCCTTGAGCCTTGAGCCTTGAGCTTTGAGCCTTGAGCCTTGAGACTTGAGCCTTGAGCCTTAAGCCTTGAGCCTTGACCCTTTAGCCTTGAGCCTTGAGCTTTGAGCCTTGAGCCTTGAGCCTTTTTCCTTGAACCTTGAGCCATGAGCCTTGAGCCTTGAGCCTTGAGGCTTGAGCCTTGAGCCTTGATACATGAGACTTGACACTTGACCCTTGACCCTTGAGTGTTGAGCCTTGAGCCTTGACTTTTGAGCCTTGACCCTTGAGCCGTGACTTGAGCCTTGAGCCTTGAGCCTTTTTCCATGAACCTTGAGCCTTTTTCCATGAACCTTGAACCTCGAGCCTTAAGCCTTAAGCCTTGAGCCTTAAGCCTTGAGCCTTGAGCCTTGAGCCTTAAACCTTGAGCCTTGATCCTTGAGCCTTGAGCCTTGAGCCTTGAGCCTTGAGCCTTGAGCCTTGAGCCTTGAGCCTTGAGCCTGGAGCCTGGAGCCTTGAGCCTCAAGCCTTGAGCCTCGAGCCTTGAGCCTTAACCCTTGACCCTTTAGCCTTGAGCCTTGAGCCTTGACCCTTGAGCCTTGAGCCTTTTTCCTTGAACCTTGAGCCTTAAGCCTTGAGCCTTGAGCCTTGAGCCTTGAGCCTTGATCCTTGAGCCTTGAGACATGAGCCTTGACCCTTGACCCTTGACCCTTGAGCCTTGAGCCTTGACTTTTGAGCCATGACTTGAGCCTTGAGCCTTGAGCCTTGATCCTTGAGCCTTGAGCCTTGAGCCTTTTTCCATGAACCTTGAACCTTGAGCCTTAGGCCTTAAGCCTTGAGACTTAAGCCTTGAGCCTTGATCCTTGAGCCTTGAGCCTTGAGCCTTGAGCCTTGAGCCTTGAGCCTTGAGCCTCGAGCCTTGAGCCTTGAGCCTTGAGCCTTGAGCCTTGAGCCTTGAGCCTTGAGCCTTGAGCCTTGGGCCTTGGGCCTTGGGCCTGGGGCCTGGAGCCTGGAGCCTCGAGCCTCGAGCCTTGACCTTTTCCTTGAGCTTTGAGCCTTGAGCCTCGAGCCTTGAGCCTTGAGCCTTGGCCCTGGAGCCTTTAGCCTTGGGCCTGGAGCCTCGAGCCTCGATCCTGGAGCCTTTAGCCTTGAGCCTTTTTCCTGGAGTCCTGACCCTTGAGCCGTGACTTGAGCCTTGATCCTTGATCCTTGAGCCTTGAACCTTGAGCCTTGAGCCTTGAGCCTTTAGCCTTGAGCCTTGAGCCCGGAGCCTCGAGCCTCGAGCCTCGAGCCTCGAGCCTTGAGCCTTAACCCTTGACCCTTGACCCTTTAGCCTTGAGCCTTGAGCCTTGATACATGAGCCTTGACCCTTGACCCTTGAGTGTTGAGCATTAAGCCTTGACTTTTGAGCCTTGACCCTAGAGCCGTGACTTGAGCCTTGAGCCTTGAGCCTTGAGCCTTTTTCCATGAACCTTGAACGTTGAGCCTTAAGCCTTAAGCCTTGAGCCTTAAGCCTTGAGCCTTGAGCCTTGTTCCTTGAGCCTTGAGCCTTGAGCTTTGAGCCTTGAGTCTTGAGCGTTGAGCCTCGAGCTTTAAGCCTTGAGCCTTGAGCCTTGAGCCTCGAGCCTCGAGCCTTGACCCTTGACCCTTTAGCCTTGAGCCTTGAGCTTTGAGCCTTGAGCCTTGAGCCTTTTTCCTTGAACCTTGAGCCTTGAGCCTTGAGCCTTGAGCCTTGAGCCTTGAGCCTTGAGCCTTGAGCCTTGAGCCTTGAGCCTTGAGCCTTGAGCCTTGAGCCTAGAGCCTTGAGCCTTGAGCCTTGAGACATGAGCCTTGACCCTTGACCCTTGACCCTTGAGTGTTGAGCCTTGAGCCTTGACCCTTGAGCCGTGACTTGAGCCTTGAGCCTTGAGCCTTTTTCCATGAACCTTGAACCTTGAGCCTTAAGCCTTGAGCCTTGAGCCTTGAGCCTTGAGCCTTGAGCCTTGATCCTTGAGCCTTGAGCCTTGAGCCTTGAGCCTTGAGCCTTGAGCCTTGAGCCTTGAGTCTTGAGCCTTGAGCCTCGAGCCTGGAGCCTCGAGCCTCGAGCCTGGAGCCTCGAGCCTCGAGCCTCGAGCCTCGAGCCTCGAGCCTCGAGCCTGGAGCCTGGAGCCTCGAGCCTCGAGCCTCGAGCCTCGAGCCTCGAGCCTGGAGCCTCGAGCCTCGAGCCTTGAGCCTTGAGCCTTGACCCTTGAGCCTAGAGCCTTTTTCCTTGAACCTTAAGCCTTGAGCCCTGAGCCTTGAGCCTTGAGCCTTGATCCTTGAGCCTTGAGACATAAGCCTTGACACTTGACCCTTGACCCTTGAGTGTTGAGCCTTGAGCCTTGACTTTTGAGCCTTGACCCATGAACCGTGACTTGAGCCTTGAGCCTTGATCCTTGAGCCTTGAGCCTTTTTCCATGAACCTTGAACCTTGAGCCTTAAGCCTTAAGCCTTGAGCCTTAAGCCTTGAGCCTTGAGCCTTGATTCTTGAGCCTTGAGCCTTGAGCCTTGAGCCTTTTTCCTTGAACCTTGAGCCTTAAGCCTTGAGCCTTGAGCCTTGAGCCTTGAGCCTTGGGCCTTGGGCCTGGAGCCTGGAGCTAGGAGCCAGGAGCCTAGAGCCTCGAGCCTCGAGCCTCGAACCTGGAGCCTCGAGCCTCGAGCCTCGAGCCTCGAGCCTTGAGCCTCGAACCTTGAGCCTTGAGCCTTGATCCTTGAGCCTTGAGCCTTGAGCCTTGAGCCTTGAGCCTTGAGCATTGATCCTTTTTCCTTGAACCTTGAGCCTTGAGCCTTGAGCCTTGAGCCTTGTGCCTTGAGCCTTGAGCCTTGAGCCTTGACCTTGAGCCTTGAGCCTTGAGACATGAGCCTTGACCCTTGAGTGTTGAGCCTTGAGCCATGACTTTTGAGCCATGACCCTTGAGCCGTGACTTGAGCCTTGAGTCTTGAGACTTGAGCCTTGATCCTTGAGCCTTGAGCCTTTTTCCATGAACCTTGAATGTTGAGCCTTAAGCCTTAAGCCTTGAGCCTTAAGCCTTGAGCCCTGAGCCTTGAGACTTGTTCCTTGAGCCTTGAGCCTTGAGCCTTGAGCCTTGAGCCTTGAGCCTTGAGCCTTGAGCTTTGAGCCTTGAGCCTTGAGCCTCGATCCTTGACCCTTGACCCTTTAGCCTTGAGCCTTGAGCTTTGAGCCTTGAGCCTTTTCCCTTGAACCTTGAGCCTTGAGCCTTGAGCCTTGAGCCTTGAGCCTTGAGACATGAGCCTTGACCCTTGACCCTTGAGTGTTGAGCCTTGAGCCTTGAATTTTGAGCCTTGACCCTTGAGCCTTGAGCCTTGAGCCTTGAGCCTTTTTCCATGAACCTTGAACCTTCAGCCTTAAGCCTTAAGCCTTGAGCCTTAAGCCTTGAGCCTTGAGCCTTGAGCCTTGTTCCTTGAGCCTTGAGCCTTGAGCCTTGAGCCTTGAGCCTTGAGCTTTGAGCGTTGAGTCTTGAGCGTTGAGCCTCGAGCTTTGAGCCTTGAGCCTTGAGCCTTGAGCCTCGAGCCTTGAGCCTTGACCCTTGACCCTTTAGCCTTGAGCCTTGAGCTTTGAGCCTTGAGCCTTGAGCCTTTTTCCTTGAACCTTGAGCCTTGAGCCTTGAGCCTTGAGCCTTGAGCCTTGAGCCTTGAGCCTTGAGCCTTGAGCCTTGAGCCTAAAGCCTTGAGCCTTGAGCCTTGAGACATGAGCCTTGACCCTTGACCCTTGACCCTTGAGTGTTGAGCCTTGAGCCTTGACCCTTGAGCCGTGACTTGAGCCGTGACTTGAGCCTTGAGCCTTTTTCCATGAACCTTGAACCTTGAGCCTTAAGCCTTAAGGCTTGAGCCTTAAGCCTGGAGCCTTGAGCCTTGAGCCTTGAGCCTTGAGCCTTGATCCTTGAGCCTTGAGCCTTGAGCCTTGTGCCTTGAGCCTTGATCCTTGAGCCTTGAGTCTTGAGCCTTGAGCCTTGAGCCTTGAGCCTGGAGCCTTGAGCCTCGAGCCTCGAGCCTCGAGCCTCGAGCCTTGATCCTTGACCCTTGAGCCTTGAGCCTTGAGCCTTGAGCCTTGATCCTTGAGCCTTGAGCCTTGAGCCTTGTGCCTTGAGCCTTGATCCTTGAGGCTTGAGTCTTGAGCCTTGAGCCTTGAGCCTTGAGCCTGGAGCCTTGAGCCTCGAGCCTCGAGCCTCGAGCCTCGAGCCTTGATCCTTGACCCTTGACCCTTTAGCCTTGAGCCTTGAGCCTTGAGCCTTGAGCCTCGAGCCTCGAGCCTCGAGCCTCGAGCCTCGAGCCTCGAGCCTCGAGCCTGGAGCCTCGAGCCTTGAGCCTTGAGCCTTGAGCCTTGACCCTTGAGCCTAGAGCCTTTTTCCTTGAACCTTAAGCCTTGAGCCCTGAGCCTTGAGCCTTGAGCCTTGATCCTTGAGCCTTGAGACATAAGCCTTGACACTTGACCCTTGACCCTTGAGTGTTGAGCCTTGAGCCTTGACTTTTGAGCCTTGACCCATGAACCGTGACTTGAGCCTTGAGCCTTGATCCTTGAGCCTTGAGCCTTTTTCCAAGAACCTTGAACCTTGAGCCTTAAGCCTTAAGCCTTGAGCCTTAAGCCTTGAGCCTTGAGCCTTGATTCTTGAGCCTTGAGCCTTGAGCCTTGAGCCTTTTTCCTTGAACCTTGAGCCTTAAGCCTTGAGCCTTGAGCCTTGAGCCTTGAGCCTTGAGCCTTGAGCCTTGGGCCTTGGGCCTGGAGCCTGGAGCTAGGAGCCAGGAGCCTAGAGCCTCGAGCCTCGAGCCTCGAACCTGGAGCCTCGAGCCTCGAGCCTCGAGCCTCGAGCCTCGAGCCTTGAGCCTCGAACCTTGAGCCTTGAGCCTTGAGCCTTGAGCCTTGAGCCTTGAGCCTTGAGCATTGATCCTTTTTCCTTGAACCTTGAGCCTTGAGCCTTGAGCCTTGAGCCTTGTGCCTTGAGCCTTGAGCCTTGAGCCTTGAGCCTTGACCTTGAGCCTTGAGCCGTGAGACATGAGCCTTGACCCTTGAGTGTTGAGCCTTGAGCCATGACTTTTGAGCCATGACCCTTGAGCCGTGACTTGAGCCTTGAGTCTTGAGACTTGAGCCTTGATCCTTGAGCCTTGAGCCTTTTTCCATGAACCTTGAATGTTGAGCCTTAAGCCTTAAGCCTTGAGCCTTAAGCCTTGAGCCCTGAGCCTTGAGACTTGTTCCTTGAGCCTTGAGCCTTGAGCCTTGAGCCTTGAGCCTTGAGCCTTGAGCTTTGAGCCTTGAGCCTTGAGCCTCGATCCTTGACCCTTGACCCTTTAGCCTTGAGCCTTGAGCTTTGAGCCTTGAGCCTTTTCCCTTGAACCTTGAGCCTTGAGCCTTGAGCCTTGAGCCTTGAGCCTTGAGCCTTGAGCCTTGAGACATGAGCCTTGACCCTTGAGTGTTGAGCCTTGAGCCTTGAATTTTGAGCCTTGACCCTTGAGCCGTGACTTGAGCCTTGAGCCTTGAGCCTTGAGCCTTTTTCCATGAACCTTGAACCTTCAGCCTTAAGCCTTAAGCCTTGAGCCTTAAGCCTTGAGCCTTGAGCCTTGAGCCTTGTTCCTTGAGCCTTGAGCCTTGAGCCTTGAGCCTTGAGCCTTGAGCTTTGAGCGTTGAGTCTTGAGCGTTGAGCCTCGAGCTTTGAGCCTTGAGCCTTGAGCCTTGAGCCTCGAGCCTTGAGCCTTGACCCTTGACCCTTTAGCCTTGAGCCTTGAGCTTTGAGCCTTGAGCCTTGAGCCTTTTTCCTTGAACCTTGAGCCTTGAGCCTTGAGCCTTGAGCCTTGAGCCTTGAGCCTTGAGCCTTGAGCCTTGAGCCTTGAGCCTAAAGCCTTGAGCCTTGAGCCTTGAGACATGAGCCTTGACCCTTGACCCTTGACCCTTGAGTGTTGAGCCTTGAGCCTTGACCCTTGAGCCGTGACTTGAGCCTTGAGCCTTGAGCCTTTTTCCATGAACCTTGAACCTTGAGCCTTAAGCCTTAAGGCTTGAGCCTTAATCCTGGAGCCTTGAGCCTTGAGCCTTGAGCCTTGAGCCTGATCCTTGAGCCTTGAGCCTTGAGCCTTGTGCCTTGAGCCTTGATCCTTGAGCCTTGAGTCTTGAGCCTTGAGCCTTGAGCCTTGAGCCTGGAGCCTTGAGCCTCGAGCCTCGAGCCTCGAGCCTTGATCCTTGACCCTTAAGCCTGGAGCCTTGAGCCTTGAGCCTTGAGCCTTGATCCTTGAGCCTTGAGCCTTGAGCCTTGTGCCTTGAGCCTTGATCCTTGAGCCTTGAGTCTTGAGCCTTGAGCCTTGAGCCTTGAGCCTGGAGCCTTGAGCCTTGAGCCTCGAGCCTCGAGCCTCGAGCCTCGAGCCTTGATCCTTGACCCTTGACCCTTTAGCCTTGAGCCTTGAGCCTTGAGCCTTGAGCCTCGAGCCTCGAGCCTCGAGCCTCGAGCCTCGAGCCTCGAGCCTCGAGCCTTGAGCCTCGAGCCTCGAGCCTCGAGCCTCGAGCCTCGAGCCTCGAGCCTTGACCCTTGACCCTTGAGCCTAGAGCCTTTTTCCTTGAACCTTAAGCCTTGAGCCCTGAGCCTTGAGCCTTGAGCCTTGATCCTTGAGCCTTGAGACATAAGCCTTGACACTTGACCCTTGACCCTTGAGTGTTGAGCCTTGAGCCTTGACTTTTGAGCCTTGACCCATGAACCGTGACTTGAGCCTTGAGCCTTGATCCTTGAGCCTTGAGCCTTTTTCCAAGAATCTTGAACCTTGAGCCTTAAGCCTTAAGCCTTGAGCCTTAAGCCTTGAGCCTTGAGCCTTGATTCTTGAGCCTTGAGCCTTGAGCCTTGAGCCTTTTTCCTTGAACCTTGAGCCTTAAGCCTTGAGCCTTGAGCCTTGAGCCTTGAGCCTTGGGCCTTGGGCCTGGAGCCTGGAGCTAGGAGCCAGGAGCCTAGAGCCTCGAGCCTCGAGCCTCGAACCTGGAGCCTCGAGCCTCGAGCCTCGAGCCTCGAGCCTCGAGCCTTGAGCCTCGAACCTTGAGCCTTGAGCCTTGATCCTTGAGCCTTGAGCCTTGAGCCTTGAGCCTTGAGCCTTGAGCATTGATCCTTTTTCCTTGAACCTTGAGCCTTGAGCCTTGAGCCTTGAGCCTTGTGCCTTGAGCCTTGAGCCTTGAGCCTTGAGCCTTGACCTTGAGCCTTGAGCCGTGAGACATGAGCCTTGACCCTTGAGTGTTGAGCCTTGAGCCATGACTTTTGAGCCATGACCCTTGAGCCGTGACTTGAGCCTTGAGTCTTGAGACTTGAGCCTTGATCCTTGAGCCTTGAGCCTTTTTCCATGAACCTTGAATGTTGAGCCTTAAGCCTTAAGCCTTGAGCCTTAAGCCTTGAGCCCTGAGCCTTGAGACTTGTTCCTTGAGCCTTGAGCCTTGAGCCTTGAGCCTTGAGCCTTGAGCCTTGAGCTTTGAGCCTTGAGCCTTGAGCCTCGATCCTTGACCCTTGACCCTTTAGCCTTGAGCCTTGAGCTTTGAGCCTTGAGCCTTTTCCCTTGAACCTTGAGCCTTGAGCCTTGAGCCTTGAGCCTTGAGCCTTGAGCCTTGAGCCTTGAGCCTTGAGCCTTGAGCCTTGAGACATGAGCCTTGACCCTTGACCCTTGAGTGTTGAGCCTTGAGCCTTGAATTTTGAGCCTTGACCCTTGAGCCGTGACTTGAGCCTTGAGCCTTGAGCCTTGAGCCTTTTTCCATGAACCTTGAACCTTCAGCCTTAAGCCTTAAGCCTTGAGCCTTAAGCCTTGAGCCTTGAGCCTTGAGCCTTGTTCCTTGAGCCTTGAGCCTTGAGCCTTGAGCCTTGAGCCTTGAGCTTTAAGCGTTGAGTCTTGAGCGTTGAGCCTCGAGCTTTGAGCCTTGAGCCTTGAGCCTTGAGCCTTGAGCCTCGAGCCTTGAGCCTTGACCCTTGACCCTTTAGCCTTGAGCCTTGAGCTTTGAGCCTTGAGCCTTGAGCCTTTTTCCTTGAACCTTGAGCCTTGAGCCTTGAGCCTTGAGCCTTGAGCCTTGAGCCTTGAGCCTTGAGCCTTGAGCCTTGAGCCTAAAGCCTTGAGCCTTGAGCCTTGAGACATGAGCCTTGACCCTTGACCCTTGACCCTTGAGTGTTGAGCCTTGAGCCTTGACCCTTGAGCCGTGACTTGAGCCTTGAGCCTTGAGCCTTTTTCCATGAACCTTGAACCTTGAGCCTTAAGCCTTAAGGCTTGAGCCTTAAGCCTGGAGCCTTGAGCCTTGAGCCTTGAGCCTTGATCCTTGAGCCTTGAGCCTTGAGCCTTGTGCCTTGAGCCTTGATCCTTGAGCCTTGAGTCTTGAGCCTTGAGCCTTGAGCCTTGAGCCTTGAGCCTGGAGCCTTGAGCCTCGAGCCTCGAGCCTCGAGCCTCGAGCCTTGATCCTTGACCCTTAAGCCTGGAGCCTTGAGCCTTGAGCCTTGAGCCTTGAGCCTTGATCCTTGAGCCTTGAGCCTTGAGCCTTGTGCCTTGAGCCTTGATCCTTGAGCCTTGAGTCTTGAGCCTTGAGCCTTGAGCCTTGAGCCTGGAGCCTTGAGCCTCGAGCCTCGAGCCTCGAGCCTTGATCCTTGACCCTTGACCCTTTAGCCTTGAGCCTTGAGCCTTGAGCCTCGAGCCTCGAGCCTCGAGCCTCGAGCCTCGAGCCTCGAGCCTCGAGCCTCGAGCCTCGAGCCTCGAGCCTCGAGCCTCGAGCCTCGAGCCTCGAGCCTCGAGCCTCGAGCCTCGAGCCTCGAGCCTCGAGCCTCGAGCCTCGAGCCTCGAGCCTCGAGCCTCGAGCCTTGAGCCTTGAGCCTTGACCCTTGAGCCTAGAGCCTTTTTCCTTGAACCTTAAGCCTTGAGCCCTGAGCCTTGAGCCTTGAGCCTTGATCCTTGAGCCTTGAGACATAAGCCTTGACACTTGACCCTTGACCCTTGAGTGTTGAGCCTTGAGCCTTGACTTTTGAGCCTTGACCCATGAACCGTGACTTGAGCCTTGAGCCTTGATCCTTGAGCCTTGAGCCTTTTTCCAAGAACCTTGAACCTTGAGCCTTAAGCCTTAAGCCTTGAGCCTTAAGCCTTGAGCCTTGAGCCTTGATTCTTGAGCCTTGAGCCTTGAGCCTTGAGCCTTTTTCCTTGAACCTTGAGCCTTAAGCCTTGAGCCCTGAGCCTTGAGCCTTGAGCCTTGGGCCTTGGGCCTGGAGCCTGGAGCTAGGAGCCAGGAGCCTAGAGCCTCGAGCCTCGAGCCTCGAACCTGGAGCCTCGAGCCTCGAGCCTCGAGCCTCGAGCCTCGAGCCTTGAGCCTCGAACCTTGAGCCTTGAGCCTTGATCCTTGAGCCTTGAGCCTTGAGCCTTGAGCCTTGAGCCTTGAGCATTGATCCTCTTTCCTTGAACCTTGAGCCTTGAGCCTTGAGCCTTGAGCCTTGTGCCTTGAGCCTTGAGCCTTGAGCCTTGAGCCTTGACCTTGAGCCTTGAGCCGTGAGACATGAGCCTTGACCCTTGAGTGTTGAGCCTTGAGCCATGACTTTTGAGCCATGACCCTTGAGCCGTGACTTGAGCCTTGAGTCTTGAGACTTGAGCCTTGATCCTTGAGCCTTGAGCCTTTTTCCATGAACCTTGAATGTTGAGCCTTAAGCCTTAAGCCTTGAGCCTTGAGCCTTGAGCTTTGAGCCTTGAGCCTCGATCCTTGACCCTTGACCCTTTAGCCTTGAGCCTTGAGCTTTGAGCCTTGAGCCTTTTCCCTTGAACCTTGAGCCTTGAGCCTTGAGCCTTGAGCCTTGAGCCTTGAGCCTTGAGCCTTGAGCCTTGAGACATGAGCCTTGACCCTTGACCCTTGAGTGTTGAGCCTTGAGCCTTGAATTTTGAGCCTTGACCCTTGAGCCGTGACTTGAGCCTTGAGCCTTGAGCCTTGAGCCTTTTTCCATGAACCTTGAACCTTCAGCCTTAAGCCTTAAGCCTTGAGCCTTAAGCCTTGAGCCTTGAGCCTTGAGCCTTGTTCCTTGAGCCTTGAGCCTTGAGCCTTGAGCCTTGAGCCTTGAGCTTTGAGCGTTGAGTCTTGAGCGTTGAGCCTCGAGCTTTGAGCCTTGAGCCTTGAGCCTTGAGCCTCGAGCCTTGAGCCTTGACCCTTGACCCTTTAGCCTTGAGCCTTGAGCTTTGAGCCTTGAGCCTTGAGCCTTTTTCCTTGAACCTTGAGCCTTGAGCCTTGAGCCTTGAGCCTTGAGCCTTGAGCCTTGAGCCTTGAGCCTTGAGCCTTGAGCCTTGAGCCTTGAGCCTTGAGACATGAGCCTTGACCCTTGACCCTTGACCCTTGAGTGTTGAGCCTTGAGCCTTGACCCTTGAGCCGTGACTTGAGCCTTGAGCCTTGAGCCTTTTTCCATGAACCTTGAACCTTGAGCCTTAAGCCTTAAGGCTTGAGCCTTAAGCCTGGAGCCTTGAGCCTTGAGCCTTGAGCCTTGATCCTTGAGCCTTGAGCCTTGAGCCTTGTGCCTTGAGCCTTGATCCTTGAGCCTTGAGTCTTGAGCCTTGAGCCTTGAGCCTTGAGCCTGGAGCCTTGAGCCTCGAGCCTCGAGCCTCGAGCCTCGAGCCTTGATCCTTGACCCTTGACCCTTTAGCCTTGAGCCTTGAGCCTTGAGCCTTGACCCTTGACCCTTGAGCCTTGAGCCTTTTTCCTTGAGCCCTAAGCCTTGAGCCCTAAGCCTTGAGCCTTGAGCCTTGATCCTTGAGCCTTGAGACATAAGCCTTGACACTTGACCCTTGACCCTTGAGTGTTGAGCCTTGACTTTTGAGCCTTGACCCTTGAACCGTGACTTGAGCCTTGAGCCTTGATCCTTGAGCCTTGAGCCTTTTTCCATGAACCTTGAACCTTGAGCCTTAAGCCTTAAGCCTTGAGCCTTAAGCCTTGAGCCTTGAGCCTTGATTCTTGAGCCTTGAGCCTTGAGCCTTGAGCCTTGAGCCTTGAGCCTTGAGCCTTTTTCCTTGAACCTTGAGCCTTAAGCCTTGAGCCTTGAGCCTTGAGCCTTGAGCCTTGAGCCTTGAGCCTTGAGCCTTGAGCCTTGGGCCTTGGGCCTGGAGCCTGGAGCCAGGAGCCAGGGGCCTAGAGCCTCGAACCTCGAGCCTCGAGCTTGGAGCCTCGAGCCTCGAGCTTCGAGCCTCGAGCCTCGAGCCTCGAGCCTCGAGCCTTGAGCCTCGAACCTTGAGCCTTGAGCCTTGATCCTTGAGCCTTGAGCCTTGAGCATTGATCCTTTTTCCTTGAACCTTGAGCCTTGAGCCTTGAGCCTTGAGCCTTGTGCCTCGAGCCTTGAGCCTTGAGCCTTGACCTTGAGCCTTGAGCCTTGAGACATGAGCCTTGACCCTTGAGTGTTGAGCCTTGAGCCATGACTTTTGAGCCATGACCCTTGAGCCTTGACTTGAGCCTTGAGTCTTGAGACTTGAGCCTTGATCCTTGAGCCTTGAGCTTTTTTCCATGAACCTTAAACCTTGAGCCTTAAGCCTTAAGCCTTGAGCCTTGAGCCTTGAGCCTTGAGCCTTGAGCCTTGAGCCTTGAGCCTTGAGCCTTGAGCCTTGAGGCTTGAGCCTTGAGCCTGGAGCCTTGAGCTTTGAGCCTCGAGCCTCGAGCCTCGAGCCTCGAACCTTGAGCCTTGAGCCTTGATCCTTGAGCCTTGAGCCTTGAGCCTTGAGCCTTGAGCATTGATCCTTTTTCCTTGAACGAGCCTTGAGCCTTGACCTTGAGCCTTGAGCCTTGAGACATGAGCCTTGACCCTTGAGTGTTGAGCCTTGAGCCATGACTTTTGAGCCATGACCCTTGAGCCGTGACTTGAGCCTTGAGTCTTGAGACTTGAGCCTTGATCCTTGAGCCTTGAGCCTTTTTCCATGAACCTTGAATGTTGAGCCTTAAGCCTTAAGCCTTGAGCCTTAAGCCTTGAGCCCTGAGCCTTGAGACTTGTTCCTTGAGCCTTGAGCCTTGAGCCTTGAGCCTTGAGCCTTGAGCCTTGAGCTTTGAGCCTTGAGCCTTGAGCCTCGATCCTTGACCCTTGACCCTTTAGCCTTGAGCCTTGAGCTTTGAGCCTTGAGCCTTTTCCCTTGAACCTTGAGCCTTGAGCCTTGAGCCTTGAGCCTTGAGCCTTGAGCCTTGAGCCTTGAGCCTTGAGCCTTGAGCCTTGAGACATGAGCCTTGACCCTTGACCCTTGAGTGTTGAGCCTTGAGCCTTGAATTTTGAGCCTTGACCCTTGAGCCATGACTTGAGCCTTGAGCCTTGATCCTTTTTCCATGAACCTTGAACCTTCAGCCTTAAGCCTTAAGCCTTGAGCCTTAAGCCTTGAGCCTTGAGCCTTGAGCCTTGTTCCTTGAGCCTTGAGCCTTGAGCCTTGAGCCTTGAGCTTTGAGCCTTGAGTCTTGAGCGTTGAGCCTCGAGCTTTGAGCCTTGAGCCTTGAGCCTTGAGCCTCGAGCCTTGAGACCTGACCCTTGACCCTTTAGCCTTGAGCCTTGAGCTTTGAGCCTTGAGACTTGAGCCTTTTTCCTTGAACCTTGAGCCTTGAGCCTTGAGCCTTGAGCCTTGAGCCTTGAGCCTTGAGCCTTGAGCCTTGAGCCTTGAGCCTAGAGCCTTGAGCCTTGAGCCTTGATACATGAGCCTTGACCCTTGGCCCTTGACCCTTGAGTGTTGAGCCTTGAGCCTTGACCCTTGAGCCGTGACTTGAGCCTTGAGCCTTGAGCCTTTTTCCATGAACCTTGAACCTTGAGCCTTAAGCCTTAAGGCTTGAGCCTTAAGCCTGGAGCCTTGAGCCTTGAGCCTTGAGCCTTGAGCCTTGATCCTTGAGCCTTGAGCCTTGAGCCTTGTGCCTTGAGCCTTGAGCCTTGAGCCTTGAGCCTTGAGTCTTGAGCCTTGAGCCTTGAGCCTTGAGCCTGGAGCCTTGAGCCTCGAGCCTCGAGCCTCGAGCCTCGAGCCTCGAGCCTCGAGCCTTGATCCTTGACCCTTGACCCTTTAGCCTTGAGCCTTGAGCCTTGAGCCTTGAGCCTTGAGCCTTGACCCTTGAGCCTTGAGCCTTTTTCCTTGAGCCCTAAGCCTTGAGCCCTAAGCCTTGAGCCTTGAGCCTTGATCCTTGAGCCTTGAGACATAAGCCTTGACACTTGACCCTTGACCCTTGAGTGTTGAGCCTTGACTTTTGAGCCTTGACCCTTGCACCGTGACTAGAGCCTTGAGCCTTGATCCTTGAGCCTTGAGCCTTTTTCCATGAACCTTGAACCTTGAGCCTTAAGCCTTAAGCCTTGAGCCTTAAGCCTTGAGCCTTGAGCCTTGATTCTTGAGCCTTGAGCCTTGAGCCTTGAGCCTTGAGCCTTGAGCCTTTTTCCTTGAACCTTGAGCCTTAAGCCTTGAGCCTTGAGCCTTGAGCCTTGAGCCTTGAGCCTTGAGCCTTGAGCCTTGAGCCTTGGGCCTTGGGCCTTGGGCCTGGAGCCTGGAGCCAGGAGCCAGGAGCCTATAGCCTCGAACCTCGAGCCTCGAGCTTGGAGCCTCGAGCCTCGAGCTTCGAGCCTCGAGCCTCGAGCCTCGAGCCTTGAGCCTCGAACCTTGAGCCTTGAGCCTTGATCCTTGAGCCTTGAGCCTTGAGCATTGATCCTTTTTCCTTGAACCTTGAGCCTTGAGCCTTGAGCCTTGAGCCTTGTGCCTCGAGCCTTGAGCCTTGAGCCTTGACCTTGAGCCTTGAGCCTTGAGACATGAGCCTTGACCCTTGAGTGTTGAGCCTTGAGCCATGACTTTTGAGCCATGACCCTTGAGCCGTGACTTGAGCCTTGAGTCTTGAGACTTGAGCCTTGATCCTTGAGCCTTGAGCTTTTTTCCATGAACCTTAAACCTTGAGCCTTAAGCCTTAAGCCTTGAGCCTTGAGCCTTGAGCCTTGAGCCTTGAGCCTTGAGCCTTGAGCCTTGAGCCTTGAGCCTTGAGCCTTGAGCCTTGAGCCTTGAGCCTTGAGCCTTGAGCCTTGAGCCTTGAGCCTTGAGCCTTGAGCCTTGAGCCTTGAGCCTTGAGCCTTGAGCCTTGAGCCTTGAGCCTTGAGCCTTGAGCCTGGAGGCTTGAGCCTTGAGCCTGGAGCCTTGAGCCTTGAGCCTTGAGCCTCGAGCCTCGAGCCTTGAACCTTGACCCTTGAGCCTTGATCCTTGAGCCTTGAGCCTTGAGCCTTGAGCCTTGAGCCTTGAGCCTTGAGCCTTGAGCCTTGAGCCTTGAGCCTTGAGCCTTGAGCCTTGAGCCTTGAGCCTTGAGCCTTGGGCCTGAAGCCTGGAGCCTGGAGCCTCGAGCCTCGAGCCTCGAGCCTCGAGCCTCGAGCCTTGAGCCTTGAGCCTCGACCCTTGACCCTTGACCCTTTTTCCATGAACCTTGAACCTTAAGCCTTGAGCCTTGAGCCTTGAGCCTTGAGTTTTGAGCCTTGAGCCTTGAGCCTTGAGCCTTGAGCCTTGACCCTTGAGCCTTGAGCCTTGAGCCTTGAGCCTTGAGCCTTGAGCCTTGAGCCTTGAGCCTTGAGCCTTGAGCCTTAAGCCTTTTGCCTTGAGTCCCGACCCTTGAGCCGTGACTTGAGCCTTGATCCTTGATCCTCGAGCCTTGAGCCTTGACCCTTGACCCTCTAGCCTTGAGCCTTCAGCCTTTTTCCTTGAACCTTGAGCCTTAAGCCTTGAGCCTTGAGCCTTAAGCCTTGAGCCTTGAGCATTGAGCCTTGAGCCTTGAGCCTTGAGCCTTGAGCCTTGATGCTTGAGCCTTGAGACATGAGCCTTGACCCTTGACCTTTGACCCTTGAGTGTTGAGCCTTGAGCCTTGACTTTTGAGCCTTGACCCTTGAGCCGTGACTTGAGCCTTGAGCCGTGACTTGAGCCATGAGCCTTGAGCCTTGAGCCTTGAGCCTTTTTCCATGAACCTTGAACCTTGAGCCTTAAGCCTTAAGCCTGGAGCCTTAAGCCTTGAGCCTTAAGCCTTGAGCCTTGAGCCTTGAGCCTTGAGCCTTGAGACATGAGCCTTGACCCTTGACCCTTGAGTGTTGAGCCTTGAGACATGAGCCTTGACCCTTGGCCCTTTTTCCTTGAACCTTGAACCTTAAGCCTTGAGCCTTGAGCCTTGAGCCTTGAGTTTTGAGCCTTGAGCCTTGAGCCTTGAGCCTTGAGCCTTGAGCCTTGAGCCTTGACCCTTGAGCCTTGATCCTTGAGCCTTGAGCCTTGAGCCTTGAGCCTTGAGCCTTGAGCCTTGAGCCTTGAGCCTTGAGCCTTGAGCCTTGAGCCTTAAGCCTTTTTCCTTGAGTCCTGACCCTTGAGCCGTGACTTGAGCCTTGATCCTTGATCCTCGAGCCTTGAGCCTTGACCCTTGACCCTCTAGCCTTGAGCCTTCAGCCTTTTTCCTTGAACCTTGAGCCTTAAGCCTTGAGCCTTGAGCGTTAAGCCTTGAGCCTTGAACATTGAGCCTTGAGCCTTGAGCCTTGAGCCTTGAGCCTTGATGCTTGAGCCTTGAGACATGAGCCTTGACCCTTGACCTTTGACCCTTGAGTGTTGAGCCTTGAGCCTTGACTTTTGAGCCTTGACCCTTGAGCCGTGACTTGAGCCTTGAGCCGTGACTTGAGCCATGAGCCTTGAGCCTTGAGCCTTGAGCCTTGAGCCTTGAGCCTTGAGCCTTTTTCCATGAACCTTGAACCTTGAGCCGTAAGCCTTAAGCCTTGAGCCTTAAGCCTTGAGCCTTAAGCCTTGAGCCTTGAGCCTTGAGCCTTGAGCCTTGAGCCTTGAGCCTTGAGCCTTGAGCCTTGAGCCTTGAGCCTTGAGACATGAGCCTTGACCCTTGACCCTTGAGTGTTGAGCCTTGAGCCCTGACTTTTGAGCCTTGACCCTTGAGCCATGACTTGAGCCTTGACCCTTGAGCCTTGAGCTTTTTTCCATGAACCTTGAACCTTGAGCCTTAAGCCTTAAGCCTTAAGCCTTGAGCCTTGAGCCTTGAGCCTTGAGCCTTGAGCCTTGAGCCTTGAGGCTTGAGCCTTGAGCCTGGAGCCTTGAGCCTTGAGCCTCGAGCCTCGAGCCTCGAGCCTTGATCCTTGACCCTTGAGCCTTGATCCTTGAGCCTTGAGCCTTGATCCTTGAGCCTTGAGCCTTGAGCCTTGCGCCTTGAGCCTTGAGCCTTGGGCCTGGAGCCTGGAGCCTGGAGCCTCGAGCCTAGAGCCTTGAGCCTCGAGCCTGGAGCCTCGAGCCTCGAGCCTCAAGCCTCGAGCCTCGAGCCTCGAGCCTCGAGCCTCGAGCCTCGAGCCTCGAGCCTTGAGCCTCGACCCTTGACCCTTGACCCTTTTTCCTTGAACCTTGAACCTTAAGCCTTGTGCCTTGAGCCTTGAGCCTTGAGTTTTGAGCCTTGAGCCTTGAGCCTTGAGCCTTGAGCCATGAGCCTTGACCCTTGAGCCTTGATCCTTGAGCCTTGAGCCTTGAGCCTTGAGCCTTGAGCCTTGAGCCTTGAGCCTTAAGCCTTTTGTCTTGAGTCCTGACCCTTGAGCCGTGACTTGAGCCTTGATCCTTGATCCTCGAGCCTTGAGCCTTGACCCTTGACCCTCTAGCCTTGAGCCTTCAGCCTTTTTCCTTGAAACTTGAGCCTTAAGCCTTGAGCCTTGAGCCTTAAGCCTTGAGCCTTGAGCATTGAGCCTTGAGCCTTGAGCCTTGAGCCTTGAGCCTTGAGCCTTGAGCCTTGAGCCTTGAGCCTTGAGCCTTGATGCTTGAGCCTTGAGACATGAGCCTTGACCCTTGACCTTTGACCCTTGAGTGTTGAGCCTTGAGCCTTGACTTTTGAGCCTTGACCCTTGAGCCGTGACTTGAGCCATGAGCCTTGAGCCTTGAGCCTTGAGCCTTGAGCCTTGAGCCTTTTTCCATGAACCTTGAACCTTGAGCCTTAAGCCTTAAGCCTTGAGCCTTAAGCCTTGAGCCTTAAGCCTTGAGCCTTGAGCCTTGAGCCTTGAGCCTTGAGACATGAGCCTTGACCCTTGACCCTTGAGTGTTGAGCCTTGAGCCCTGACTTTTGAGCCTTGACCCTTGAGCCGTGACTTGATCCTTGAGCCTTGAGCCTTGAGCCTTGAGCTTTTTTCCATGAACCTTGAACCTTGAGCCTTAAGCCTTAAGCCTTGAGCCTTGAGCCTTGAGCCTTGAGCCTTGAGCCTTGAGCCTTGAGCCTTGAGCCTTGAGCCTTGAGCCTTGGGCCTTGGGCCTGGAGCCTCGAGCCTCGAGCCTCGAGCCTTGAGCCTTGAGCCTCGACCCTTGACCCTTTTTCCATGAACCTTGAACCTTAAGCCTTGAGCCTTGAGCCTTGAGTTTTGAGCCTTGAGCCTTGAGCCTTGAGCCTTGACCCTTGAGCCTTGATCCTTGAGCCTTGAGCCTTGAGCCTTGAGCCTTGAGCCTTGAGCCTTGAGCCTTGAGCCTTGAGCCTTGAGCCTTGAGCCTTGAGCCTTGAGCCTTGAGCCTTGAGCCTTGAGCCTTAAGCCTTTTTCCTTGAGTCCTGACCCTTGAGCCGTGACTTGAGCCTTGATCCTTGATCCTCGAGCCTTGAGCCTTGACCCTTGACCCTCTAGCCTTGAGCCTTCAGCCTTTTTCCTTGAACCTTGAGCCTTAAGCCTTGAGCCTTGAGCCTTAAGCCTTGAGCCTTGAGCATTGAGCCTTGAGCCTTGAGCCTTGAGCCTTGAGCCTTGAGCCTTGAGCCTTGAGCCTTGAGCCTTGATGCTTGAGCCTTGAGACATGAGCCTTGACCCTTGACCTTTGACCCTTGAGTGTTGAGCCTTGAGCCTTGACTTTTGAGCCTTGACCCTTGAGCCGTGACTTGAGCCTTGAGCCGTGACTTGAGCCATGAGCCTTGAGCCTTGAGCCTTGAGCCTTGAGCCTTGAGCCTTGAGCCTGGAGCCTTGAGCCTTGAGCCTTGAGCCTTGAGCCTTGGGACTTTTTCCATGAACCTTGAACCTTGAGCCTTAAGCCTTAAGCCTTGAGCCTTAAGCCTTGAGCCTTAAGCCTTGAGCCTTGAGCCTTGAGCCTTGAGACATGAGCCTTGACCCTTGACCCTTGACCCTTGAGTGTTGAGCCTTGAGCCCTGACTTTTGAGCCTTGACCCTTGAGCCGTGACTTGATCCTTGAGCCTTGAGCCTTGAGCCTTGAGCTTTTTTCCATGAACCTTGAACCTTGAGCCTTAAGCCTTAAGCCTTGAGCCTTGAGCCTTGAGCCTTGAGCCTTGAGCCTTGAGCCTTGAGCCTTGAGCCTTGGGCCTTGGGCCTGGAGCCTCGAGCCTCGAGCCTCGAGCCTTGAGCCTTGAGCCTCGACCCTTGACCCTTTTTCCATGAACCTTGAACCTTAAGCCTTGAGCCTTGAGCCTTGAGTTTTGAGCCTTGAGCCTTGAGCCTTGACCCTTGAGCCTTGATCCTTGAGCCTTGAGCCTTGAGCCTTGAGCCTTGAGCCTTGAGCCTTGAGCCTTGAGCCTTGAGCCTTGAGCCTTGAGCCTTGAGCCTTGAGCCTTGAGCCTTGAGCCTTGAGCCTTGAGCCTTGAGCCTTAAGCCTTTTTCCTTGAGTCCTGACCCTTGAGCCGTGACTTGAGCCTTGATCCTTGATCCTCGAGCCTTGAGCCTTGACCCTTGACCCTCTAGCCTTGAGCCTTCAGCCTTTTTCCTTGAACCTTGAGCCTTAAGCCTTGAGCCTTGAGCCTTAAGCCTTGAGCCTTGAGCATTGAGCCTTGAGCCTTGAGCCTTGAGCCTTGAGCCTTGAGCCTTGAGCCTTGAGCCTTGAGCCTTGATGCTTGAGCCTTGAGACATGAGCCTTGACCCTTGACCTTTGACCCTTGAGTGTTGAGCCTTGAGCCTTGACTTTTGAGCCTTGACCCTTGAGCCGTGACTTGAGCCTTGAGCCGTGACTTGAGCCATGAGCCTTGAGCCTTGAGCCTTGAGCCTTGAGCCTTGAGCCTTGAGCCTTGAGCCTTGAGCCTGGAGCCTTGAGCCTTGAGCCTTGAGCCTTGAGCCTTGGGACTTTTTCCATGAACCTTGAACCTTGAGCCTTAAGCCTTAAGCCTTGAGCCTTAAGCCTTGAGCCTTAAGCCTTGAGCCTTGAGCCTTGAGCCTTGAGACATGAGCCTTGACCCTTGACCCTTGACCCTTGAGTGTTGAGCCTTGAGCCCTGACTTTTGAGCCTTGACCCTTGAGCCGTGACTTGAGCCTTGAGCTTTTTTCCATGAACCTTGAACCTTGAGCCTTAAGCCTTAAGCCTTAAGCCTTGAGCCTTGAGCCTTGAGTCTTGAGTCTTGAGCCTGGAGCCTTGAGCCTCGAGCCTCGAGCCTCGAGCCTCGAGCCTCGAGCCTCGAGCCTTGAGCCTTGACCCTTGACCCTTTAACCTTGAGACTTGAGCCTGGAGCCTTGAGCCTTGAGCCTTGAGCCTTGAGCCTCGAGCCTCGAGCCTCGAGCCTCGAGCCTTGAGCCTCGACCCTTGACCCTTGACCCTTTTTCCATGAACCTTGAACCTTAAGCCTTGAGCCTTGAGCCTTGAGTTTTGAGCCTTGAGCCTTGAGCCTTGAGCCTTGACCCTTGAGCCTTGATCCTTGAGCCTTGAGCCTTGAGCCTAGAGCCTTGAGCCTTGAGCCTTGAGCCTTGAGCCTTGAGCCTCGAGCCTCGAGCCTTGAGCCTTGAGCCTTAAGCCTTTTTCCTTGAGTCCTGACCCTTGAGCCGTGACTTGAGCCTTGATCCTTGATCCTCGAGCCTTGAGCCTTGACCCTTGACCCTCTAGCCTTGAGCCTTCAGCCTTTTTCCTTGAACCTTGAGCCTTAAGTCTTGAGCCTTGAGCCTTAAGCCTTGAGCCTTGAGCATTGAGCCTTGAGCCTTGAGCCTTGAGCCTTGAGCCTTGAGCCTTGAGCCTTGAGCCTTGATGCTTGAGCCTTGAGACATGAGCCTTGACCCTTGACCTTTGACCCTTGAGTGTTGAGCCTTGAGCCTTGACTTTTGAGCCTTGACCCTTGAGCCGTGACTTGAGCCTTGAGCAGTGACTTGAGCCATGAGCCTTGAGCCTTGAGCCTTGAGCCTTGAGCCTTGAGCCTTGAGCCTTGAGCCTTGGGACTTTTTCCATGAACCTTGAACCTTGAGCCTTAAGCCTTAAGCCTTGAGCCTTAAGCCTTGAGCCTTAAGCCTTGAGCCTTGAGCCTTGAGCCTTGAGACATGAGCCTTGACCCTTGACCCTTGACCCTTGAGTGTTGAGCCTTGAGCCCTGACTTTTGAGCATTGACCCTTGAGCCGTGACTTGAGCCTTGAGCCTTGAGCTTTTTTCCATGAACCTTGAACCTTGAGCCTTAAGCCTTAAGCCTTAAGCCTTGAGCCTTGAGCCTTGAGTCTTGAGTCTTGAGCCTGGAGCCTTGAGCCTCGAGCCTCGAGCCTCGAGCCTCGAGCCTTGAGCCTTGACCCTTAACCCTTTAACCTTGAGACTTGAGCCTGGAGCCTTGAGCCTTGAGCCTTGAGCCTTGAGCCTTGAGCCTTGAGCCTTGACCCTTGAGCCTTGAGCCTTGAGCCTTGAGCCTTGGGACTTTTTCCATGAACCTTGAACCTTGAGCCTTAAGCCTTAAGCCTTGAGCCTTAAGCCTTGAGCCTTAAGCCTTGAGCCTTGAGCCTTGAGACATGAGCCTTGACCCTTGACCCTTGACCCTTGAGTGTTGAGCCTTGAGCCCTGACTTTTGAGCCTTGACCCTTGAGCCGTGACTTGAGCCTTGAGCCTTGAGCTTTTTTCCATGAACCTTGAACCTTGAGCCTTAAGCCTTAAGCCTTAAGCCTTGAGCCTTGAGCCTTGAGTCTTGAGTCTTGAGCCTGGAGCCTGGAGCCTCGAGCCTCGAGCCTCGAGCCTCGAGCCTCGAGCCTCGAGCCTCGAGCCCCGAGCCTCGAGCCTCGAGCCTCGAGCCTTGACCCTTGACCCTTGACCCTTTAACCTTGAGACTTGAGCCTGGAGCCTTGAGCCTTGAGCCTTGAGCCTTGAGCCTTGAGCCTGGAGCCTCGAGCCTCGAGCCTCGAGCCTCGAGCCTCGAGCCTCGAGCCTCGAGCCTTGAGCCTCGACCCTTGACCCTTGACCCTTTTTCCATGAACCTTGAACCTTAAGCCTTGATCCTAGAGCCTTGAGTTTTGAGCCTTGAGCCTTGACCCTTGACCCTTGAGCCTTGATCCTTGAGCCTTGAGCCTTGAGCCTTGAGCCTTGAGCCTTGAGCCTTGAGCCTTGAGCCTCGAGCCTTGAGCCTTGAGCCTTAAGCCTTTTTCCTTGAGTCCTGACCCTTGAGCCGTGACTTGAGCCTTGATCCTTGATCCTCGAGCCTTGAGCCTTGACCCTTGACCCTCTAGCCTTGAGCCTTCAGCCTTTTTCCTTGAACCTTGAGCCTTAAGTCTTGAGCCTTGAGCCTTAAGCCTTGAGCCTTGAGCATTGAGCCTTGAGCCTTGAGCCTTGAGCCTTGAGCCTTGAGCCTTGAGCCTTGAGCCTTGATGCTTGAGCCTTGAGACATGAGCCTTGACCCTTGACCTTTGACCCTTACGTGTTGAGCCTTGAGCCTTGACTTTTGAGCCTTGACCCTTGAGCCGTGACTTGAGCCTTGAGCCGTGACTTGAGCCATGAGCCTTGAGCCTTGAGCCTTGAGCCTTGAGCCTTGAGCCTTGAGCCTTGAGCCTTGAGCCTTGAGCCTTGAGCCTTGGGACTTTTTCCATGAACCTTGAACCTTGAGCCTTAAGCCTTAAGCCTTGAGCCTTAAGCCTTGAGCCTTAAGCCTTGAGCCTTGAGCCTTGAGCCTTGAGACATGAGCCTTGACCCTTGACCCTTGACCCTTGAGTGTTGAGCCTTGAGCCCTGACTTTTGAGCCTTGACCCTTGAGCCGTGACTTGAGCCTTGAGCCTTGAGCTTTTTTCCATGAACCTTGAACCTTGAGCCTTAAGCCTTAAGCCTTAAGCCTTGAGCCTTGAGCCTTGAGTCTTGAGTCTTGAGCCTGGAGCCTTGAGCCTCGAGCCTCGAGCCTCGAGCCTCGAGCCTTGAGCCTTGACCCTTAACCCTTTAACCTTGAGACTTGAGCCTGGAGCCTTGAGCCTTGAGCCTTGAGCCTTGAGCCTTGACCCTTGAGCCTTGACCCTTGAGCCTTGAGCCTTGAGCCTTGAGCCTTGGGACTTTTTCCATGAACCTTGAACCTTGAGCCTTAAGCCTTAAGCCTTGAGCCTTAAGCCTTGAGCCTTAAGCCTTGAGCCTTGAGCCTTGAGCCTTGAGACATGAGCCTTGACCCTTGACCCTTGACCCTTGAGTGTTGAGCCTTGAGCCCTGACTTTTGAGCCTTGACCCTTGAGCCGTGACTTGAGCCTTGAGCCTTGAGCTTTTTTCCATGAACCTTGAACCTTGAGCCTTAAGCCTTAAGCCTTAAGCCTTGAGCCTTGAGCCTTGAGCCTTGAGTCTTGAGTCTTGAGCCTGGAGCCTCGAGCCTCGAGCCTCGAGCCTCGAGCCTCGAGCCTCGAGCCTTGACCCTTGACCCTTGACCCTTTAACCTTGAGACTTGAGCCTGGAGCCTTGAGCCTTGAGCCTTGAGCCTTGAGCCTTGAGCCTCGAGCCTCGAGCCTCGAGCCTCGAGCCTTGAGCCTCGACCCTTGACCCTTGACCCTTTTTCCATGAACCTTGAACCTTAAGCCTTGATCCTTGAGCCTTGAGTTTTGAGCCTTGAGCCTTGAGCCTTGACCCTTGAGCCTTGATCCTTGAGCCTTGAGCCTTGAGCCTTGAGCCTTGAGCCTTGAGCCTTGAGCCTTGAGCCTTGAGCCTTGAGCCTCGAGCCTCGAGCCTTGAGCCTTGAGCCTTAAGCCTTTTTCCTTGAGTCCTGACCCTTGAGCCGTGACTTGAGCCTTGATCCTTGATCCTCGAGCCTTGAGCCTTGACCCTTGACCCTCTAGCCTTGAGCCTTCAGCCTTTTTCCTTGAACCTTGAGCCTTAAGTCTTGAGCCTTGAGCCTTAAGCCTTGAGCCTTGAGCATTGAGCCTTGAGCCTTGAGCCTTGAGCCTTGAGCCTTGAGCCTTGAGCCTTGAGCTTTGATGCTTGAGCCTTGAGACATGAGCCTTGACCCTTGACCTTTGACCCTTGAGTGTTGAGCCTTGAGCCTTGACTTTTGAGCCTTGACCCTTGAGCCGTGACTTGAGCCTTGAGCCGTGACTTGAGCCATGAGCCTTGAGCCTTGAGCCTTGAGCCTTGAGCCTTGAGCCTTGAGCCTTGAGCCTTGGGACTTTTTCCATGAACCTTGAACCTTGAGCCTTAAGCCTTAAGCCTTGAGCCTTAAGCCTTGAGCCTTAAGCCTTGAGCCTTGAGCCTTGAGCCTTGAGACATGAGCCTTGACCCTTGACCCTTGACCCTTGAGTGTTGAGCCTTGAGCCCTGACTTTTGAGCCTTGACCCTTGAGCCGTGACTTGAGCCTTGAGCCTTGAGCCTTGAGCTTTTTTCCATGAACCTTGAACCTTGAGCCTTAAGCCTTAAGCCTTAAGCCTTGAGCCTTGAGCCTTGAGTCTTGAGTCTTGAGCCTGGAGCCTTGAGCCTCGAGCCTCGAGCCTCGAGCCTTGAGCCTTGACCCTTGACCCTTTAACCTTGAGACTTGAGCCTGGAGCCTTGAGCCTTGAGCCTTGAGCCTTGAGCCTCGAGCCTCGAGCCTCGAGCCTCGAGCCTTGAGCCTCGACCCTTGACCCTTGACCCTTTTTCCATGAACCTTGAACCTTAAGCCTTGAGCCTTGAGCCTTGAGTTTTGAGCCTTGAGCCTTGAGCCTTGAGCCTTGACCCTTGAGCCTTGATCCTTGAGCCTTGAGCCTTGAGCCTAGAGCCTTGAGCCTTGAGCCTTGAGCCTTGAGCCTTGAGCCTTGAGCCTTGAGCCTCGAGCCTCGAGCCTTGAGCCTTGAGCCTTAAGCCTTTTTCCTTGAGTCCTGACCCTTGAGCCGTGACTTGAGCCTTGATCCTTGATCCTCGAGCCTTGAGCCTTGACCCTTGACCCTCTAGCCTTGAGCCTTCAGCCTTTTTCCTTGAACCTTGAGCCTTAAGTCTTGAGCCTTGAGCCTTAAGCCTTGAGCCTTGAGCATTGAGCCTTGAGCCTTGAGCCTTGAGCCTTGAGCCTTGAGCCTTGAGCCTTGAGCCTTGATGCTTGAGCCTTGAGACATGAGCCTTGACCCTTGACCTTTGACCCTTGAGTGTTGAGCCTTGAGCCTTGACTTTTGAGCCTTGACCCTTGAGTCGTGACTTGAGCCTTGAGCAGTGACTTGAGCCATGAGCCTTGAGCCTTGAGCCTTGAGCCTTGAGCCTTGAGCCTTGAGCCTTGAGCCTTGGGACTTTTTCCATGAACCTTGAACCTTGAGCCTTAAGCCTTAAGCCTTGAGCCTTAAGCCTTGAGCCTTAAGCCTTGAGCCTTGAGCCTTGAGCCTTGAGACATGAGCCTTGACCCTTGACCCTTGACCCTTGAGTGTTGAGCCTTGAGCCCTGACTTTTGAGCATTGACCCTTGAGCCGTGACTTGAGCCTTGAGCCTTGAGCTTTTTTCCATGAACCTTGAACCTTGAGCCTTAAGCCTTAAGCCTTAAGCCTTGAGCCTTGAGCCTTGAGTCTTGAGTCTTGAGCCTGGAGCCTTGAGCCTCGAGCCTCGAGCCTCGAGCCTCGAGCCTTGAGCCTTGACCCTTAACCCTTTAACCTTGAGACTTGAGCCTGGAGCCTTGAGCCTTGAGCCTTGAGCCTTGAGCCTTGAGCCTTGAGCCTTGACCCTTGAGCCTTGAGCCTTGAGCCTTGAGCCTTGGGACTTTTTCCATGAACCTTGAACCTTGAGCCTTAAGCCTTAAGCCTTGAGCCTTAAGCCTTGAGCCTTAAGCCTTGAGCCTTGAGCCTTGAGACATGAGCCTTGACCCTTGACCCTTGACCCTTGAGTGTTGAGCCTTGAGCCCTGACTTTTGAGCCTTGACCCTTGAGCCGTGACTTGAGCCTTGAGCCTTGAGCTTTTTTCCATGAACCTTGAACCTTGAGCCTTAAGCCTTAAGCCTTAAGCCTTGAGCCTTGAGCCTTGAGTCTTGAGTCTTGAGCCTGGAGCCTGGAGCCTCGAGCCTCGAGCCTCGAGCCTCGAGCCTCGAGCCTCGAGCCCCGAGCCTCGAGCCTCGAGCCTCGAGCCTTGACCCTTGACCCTTGACCCTTTAACCTTGAGACTTGAGCCTGGAGCCTTGAGCCTTGAGCCTTGAGCCTTGAGCCTTGAGCCTGGAGCCTCGAGCCTCGAGCCTCGAGCCTCGAGCCTCGAGCCTCGAGCCTCGAGCCTTGAGCCTCGACCCTTGACCCTTGACCCTTTTTCCATGAACCTTGAACCTTAAGCCTTGATCCTTGAGCCTTGAGTTTTGAGCCTTGAGCCTTGACCCTTGACCCTTGAGCCTTGATCCTTGAGCCTTGAGCCTTGAGCCTTGAGCCTTGAGCCTTGAGCCTTGAGCCTTGAGCCTCGAGCCTTGAGCCTTGAGCCTTAAGCCTTTTTCCTTGAGTCCTGACCCTTGAGCCGTGACTTGAGCCTTGATCCTTGATCCTCGAGCCTTGAGCCTTGACCCTTGACCCTCTAGCCTTGAGCCTTCAGCCTTTTTCCTTGAACCTTGAGCCTTAAGTCTTGAGCCTTGAGCCTTAAGCCTTGAGCCTTGAGCATTGAGCCTTGAGCCTTGAGCCTTGAGCCTTGAGCCTTGAGCCTTGAGCCTTGAGCCTTGATGCTTGAGCCTTGAGACATGAGCCTTGACCCTTGACCTTTGACCCTTACGTGTTGAGCCTTGAGCCTTGACTTTTGAGCCTTGACCCTTGAGCCGTGACTTGAGCCTTGAGCCGTGACTTGAGCCATGAGCCTTGAGCCTTGAGCCTTGAGCCTTGAGCCTTGAGCCTTGAGCCTTGAGCCTTGAGCCTTGAGCCTTGGGACTTTTTCCATGAACCTTGAACCTTGAGCCTTAAGCCTTAAGCCTTGAGCCTTAAGCCTTGAGCCTTAAGCCTTGAGCCTTGAGCCTTGAGCCTTGAGACATGAGCCTTGACCCTTGACCCTTGACCCTTGAGTGTTGAGCCTTGAGCCCTGACTTTTGAGCCTTGACCCTTGAGCCGTGACTTGAGCCTTGAGCCTTGAGCTTTTTTCCATGAACCTTGAACCTTGAGCCTTAAGCCTTAAGCCTTAAGCCTTGAGCCTTGAGCCTTGAGTCTTGAGTCTTGAGCCTGGAGCCTTGAGCCTCGAGCCTCGAGCCTCGAGCCTCGAGCCTTGAGCCTTGACCCTTAACCCTTTAACCTTGAGACTTGAGCCTGGAGCCTTGAGCCTTGAGCCTTGAGCCTTGAGCCTTGACCCTTGAGCCTTGACCCTTGAGCCTTGAGCCTTGAGCCTTGAGCCTTGGGACTTTTTCCATGAACCTTGAACCTTGAGCCTTAAGCCTTAAGCCTTGAGCCTTAAGCCTTGAGCCTTAAGCCTTGAGCCTTGAGCCTTGAGCCTTGAGACATGAGCCTTGACCCTTGACCCTTGACCCTTGAGTGTTGAGCCTTGAGCCCTGACTTTTGAGCCTTGACCCTTGAGCCGTGACTTGAGCCTTGAGCCTTGAGCTTTTTTCCATGAACCTTGAACCTTGAGCCTTAAGCCTTAAGCCTTAAGCCTTGAGCCTTGAGCCTTGAGCCTTGAGTCTTGAGTCTTGAGCCTGGAGCCTCGAGCCTCGAGCCTCGAGCCTCGAGCCTCGAGCCTCGAGCCTTGACCCTTGACCCTTGACCCTTTAACCTTGAGACTTGAGCCTGGAGCCTTGAGCCTTGAGCCTTGAGCCTTGAGCCTTGAGCCTCGAGCCTCGAGCCTCGAGCCTCGAGCCTTGAGCCTCGACCCTTGACCCTTGACCCTTTTTCCATGAACCTTGAACCTTAAGCCTTGATCCTTGAGCCTTGAGTTTTGAGCCTTGAGCCTTGAGCCTTGACCCTTGAGCCTTGATCCTTGAGCCTTGAGCCTTGAGCCTTGAGCCTTGAGCCTTGAGCCTTGAGCCTTGAGCCTTGAGCCTTGAGCCTCGAGCCTCGAGCCTTGAGCCTTGAGCCTTAAGCCTTTTTCCTTGAGTCCTGACCCTTGAGCCGTGACTTGAGCCTTGATCCTTGATCCTCGAGCCTTGAGCCTTGACCCTTGACCCTCTAGCCTTGAGCCTTCAGCCTTTTTCCTTGAACCTTGAGCCTTAAGTCTTGAGCCTTGAGCCTTAAGCCTTGAGCCTTGAGCATTGAGCCTTGAGCCTTGAGCCTTGAGCCTTGAGCCTTGAGCCTTGAGCCTTGAGCCGTGATGCTTGAGCCTTGAGACATGAGCCTTGACCCTTGACCTTTGACCCTTGAGTGTTGAGCCTTGAGCCTTGACTTTTGAGCCTTGACCCTTGAGCCGTGACTTGAGCCTTGAGCCGTGACTTGAGCCATGAGCCTTGAGCCTTGAGCCTTGAGCCTTGAGCCTTGAGCCTTGAGCCTTGAGCCTTGGGACTTTTTCCATGAACCTTGAACCTTGAGCCTTAAGCCTTAAGCCTTGAGCCTTAAGCCTTGAGCCTTAAGCCTTGAGCCTTGAGCCTTGAGCCTTGAGACATGAGCCTTGACCCTTGACCCTTGACCCTTGAGTGTTGAGCCTTGAGCCCTGACTTTTGAGCCTTGACCCTTGAGCCGTGACTTGAGCCTTGAGCCTTGAGCCTTGAGCTTTTTTCCATGAACCTTGAACCTTGAGCCTTAAGCCTTAAGCCTTAAGCCTTGAGCCTTGAGCCTTGAGTCTTGAGTCTTGAGCCTGGAGCCTTGAGCCTCGAGCCTCGAGCCTCGAGCCTTGAGCCTTGACCCTTGACCCTTTAACCTTGAGACTTGAGCCTGGAGCCTTGAGCCTTGAGCCTTGAGCCTTGAGCCTTGAGCCTTGAGCCTTGACCCTTGAGCCTTGATCCTTGAGCCTTGAGCCTTGAGCCTTGAGCCTTGAGCCTTGAGCCTTGATGCTTGAGCCTTGAGACATGAGCCTTGACCCTTGACCTTTGACCCTTGAGTGTTGAGCCTTGAGCCTTGACTTTTGAGCCTTGACCCTTGAGCCGTGACTTGAGCCTTGAGCCGTGACTTGAGCCATGAGCCTTGAGCCTTGAGCCTTGAGCCTTGAGCCTTGAGCCTTGAGCCTTTTTCCATGAACCTTGAACCTTGAGCCTTAAGCCTTAAGCCTTGAGCCTTAAGCCTTGAGCCTTAAGCCTTGAGCCTTGAGCCTTGAGCCTTGAGCCTTGAGCCTTGAGCCTTGAGACATGAGCCTTGACCCTTGACCCTTGAGTGTTGAGCCTTGAGCCCTGACTTTTGAGCCTTGACCCTTGAGCCGTGACTTGAGCCTTGAGCCTTGAGCTTTTTTCCATGAACCTTGAACCTTGAGCCTTAAGCCTTAAGCCTTAAGCCTTGAGCCTTGAGCCTTGAGCCTTGAGCCTTGAGCCTTGAGCCTTGAGCGTTGAGCCTTGAGCCTTGGGCCTTGGGCCTGGAGCCTCGAGCCTCGAGCCTCGAGCCTTGAGCCTTGAGCCTCGACCCTTGACCCTTGACCCTTTTTCCATGAACCTTGAACCTTAAGCCTTGAGCCTTGAGCCTTGAGTTTTGAGCCTTGAGCCTTGAGCCTTGACCCTTGAGCCTTGATCCTTGAGCCTTGAGCCTTGAGCCTTGAGCCTTGAGCCTTGAGCCTTGAGCCTTGAGCCTTGAGCCTTGAGCCTTGAGCCTTGAGCCTTGAGCCTTGAGCCTTAAGCCTTTTTCCTTGAGTCCTGACCCTTGAGCCGTGACTTGAGCCTTGATCCTTGATCCTCGAGCCTTGAGCCTTGACCCTTGACCCTCTAGCCTTGAGCCTTCAGCCTTTTTCCTTGAACCTTGAGCCTTAAGCCTTGAGCCTTGAGCCTTAAGCCTTGAGCCTTGAGCATTGAGCCTTGAGCCTTGAGCCTTGAGCCTTGAGCCTTGAGCCTTGAGCCTTGACGCTTGAGCCTTGAGACATGAGCCTTGACCCTTGACCTTTGACCCTTGAGTGTTGAGCCTTGAGCCTTGACTTTTGAGCCTTGACCCTTGAGCCGTGACTTGAGCCTTGAGCCGTGACTTGAGCCATGAGCCTTGAGCCTTGAGCCTTGAGCCTTGAGCCTTGAGCCTTGAGCCTTGAGCCTTGGGACTTTTTCCATGAACCTTGAACCTTGAGCCTTAAGCCTTAAGCCTTGAGCCTTAAGCCTTGAGCCTTGAGCCTTGAGCCTTGAGACATGAGCCTTGACCCTTGACCCTTTACCCTTGAGTGTTGAGCCTTGAGCCCTGACTTTTGAGCCTTGACCCTTGAGCCGTGACTTGAGCCTTGAGCCTTGAGCTTTTTTCCATGAACCTTGAACCTTGAGCCTTAAGCCTTAAGCCTTAAGCCTTGAGCCTTGAGCCTTGAGCCTTGAGCCTTGAGCCTTGAGTCTTGAGTCTTGAGCCTGGAGCCTTGAGCCTCGAGCCTCGAGCCTCGAGCCTCGAGCCTCGAGCCTCGAGCCTTGACCCTTTAACCTTGAGCCTTGAGCCTTGAGCCTTGAGCCTTGAGCCTTGAGCCTCGAGCCTCGAGCCTCGAGCCTCGAGCCTCGAGCCTCGAGCCTCGAGCCTCGAGCCTCGAGCCTCGAGCCTTGAGCCTCGACCCTTGACCCTTGACCCTTTTTCCATGAACCTTGAACCTTAAGCCTTGAGCCTTGAGCCTTGAGTTTTGAGCCTTGAGCCTTGAGCCTTGAGCCTTGACCCTTGAGCCTTGATCCTTGAGCCTTGAGCCTTGAGCCTTGAGCCTTGAGCCTTGAGCCTTGAGCCTTGAGCCTTGAGCCTTGAGCCTCGAGCCTCGAGCCTTGAGCCTTGAGCCTTAAGCCTTTTTCCTTGAGTCCTGACCCTTGAGCCGTGACTTGAGCCTTGATCCTTGATCCTCGAGCCTTGAGCCTTGAGCCTTGACCCTTGACCCTCTAGCCTTAAGCCTTCAGCCTTTTTCCTTGAACCTTGAGCCTTAAGTCTTGAGCCTTGAGCCTTAAGCCTTGAGCCTTGAGCATTGAGCCTTGAGCCTTGAGCCTTGAGCCTTGAGCCTTGATGCTTGAGCCTTGAGACATGAGCCTTGACCCTTGACCTTTGACCCTTGAGTGTTGATCCTTGAGGCTTGACTTTTGAGCCTTGACCCTTGAGCCGTGACTTGAGCCTTGAGCCGTGACTTCAGCCATGAGCCTTGAGCCTTGAGCCTTGAGCCTTGAGCCTTGAGCCTTGAGCCTTGAGCCTTGAGCCTTGAGCCTTGGGACTTTTTCCATGAACCTTGAACCTTGAGCCTTAAGCCTTAAGCCTTGAGCCTTAAGCCTTGAGCCTTAAGCCTTGAGCCTTGAGCCTTGAGCCTTGACCCTTGACCCTTGACCCTTGAGTGTTGAGCCTTGAGCCCTGACTTTTGAGCCTTGACCCTTGAGCCGTGACTTGAGCCTTGAGCCTTGAGCTTTTTTCCATGAACCTTGAACCTTGAGCCTTAAGCCTTAAGCCTTAAGCCTTGAGCCTTGAGCCTTGAGTCTTGAGTCTTGAGCCTGGAGCCTTGAGCCTCGAGCCTCGAGCCTCGAGCCTTGAGCCTTGACCCTTGACCCTTTAACCTTGAGACTTGAGCCTGGAGCCTTGAGCCTTGAGCCTTGAGCCTTGAGCCTTGAGCCTTGAGCCTTGATCCTTGAGCCTTGAGCCTTGAGCCTTGAGCCTTGAGCCTTGAGCCTTGAGCCTTGAGCCTTGAGCCTTGAGCCTTGAGCCTTAAGCCTTTTGCCTTGAGTCCTGACCCTTGAGCCGTGACTTGAGCCTTGATCCTTGATCCTCGAGCCTTGAGCCTTGACCCTTGACCCTCTAGCCTTGAGCCTTCAGCCTTTTTCCTTGAACCTTGAGCCTTAAGCCTTGAGCCTTGAGCCTTAAGCCTTGAGCCTTGAGAATTGAGCCTTGAGCCTTGAGCCTTGATGCTTGAGCCTTGAGACATGAGCATTGATCCTTGACCTTTGACCCTTGAGTGTTGAGCCTTGAGCCTTGACTTTTGAGCCTTGACCCTTGAGCCTTGAGCCTTGAGCCTTGAGCCTTGAGCCTTGAGCCTTTTTCCATGAACCTTGAACCTTGAGCCTTAAGCCTTAAGCCTTGAGCCTTAAGCCTTGAGCCTTAAGCCTTGAGCATTGAGCCTTGAGCCTTGAGCCTTGAGCCATGAGCCTTGAGCCTTGAGACATGAGCCTTGACCCTTGACCCTTGAGTCTTGAGCCTTGAGCCGTGACTTTTGAGCCTTGACCCTTGAGCCGTGACTTGAGCCTTGAGCCTTGAGCCTTGAGCTTTTTTCCATGAACCTTGAACCTTGAGCCTTAAGCCTTGAGCCTTGAGCCTTGAGCCTTGAGCCTTGAGCCTTGAGCCTTGAGCCTTGAGCCTTGAGCCTTGAGCCTTGAGCCTTGAGCCTTGAGCCTTGAGCCTTGAGCCTTGAGCCTTGAGCCTCGAGCCTCGAGCCTCGAGCCTCGAGCCTCGAGCCTTGAGCCTTGACCCTTGAGCCTTGATCCTTGAGCCTTGAGCCTTGAGACTTGAGCCTTGAGCCTTGAGCCTTGAGCCTTGAGCCTGGAGCCTGGAGCCTCGAGCCTCGAGCCTCGAGCCTCAAGCCTCGAGCCTCGACAGTCGAGCCTCGAGCCACGAGCCACGAGCCTGGAGCCTCGAGCCTCGAGCCTTGAGCCTTGAGCCTTGAGCCTTGAGCCTTGAGCCTTGACCCTTGAGCCTTAATCCTTGAGCCTTGAGCCTTGAGCCTTGAGCCTTGAGCCTTGAGCCTTGAGCCTTGAGCCTTGAGCCTTGAGCCTTGAGCCTTGACCCTTGACCCTTGAGTGTTGAGCCTTGAGCCCTGACTTTTGAGCCTTGCCCCTTGAGCCGTGACTTGAGCCTTGAGCCTTGAGCCTTGAGCTTTTTTCCATGAACCTTGAACCTTGAGCCTTAAGCCTTAAGCCTTAAGCCTTGAGCCTTGAGCCTTGAGCCTTGAGCCTTGAGCCTTGAGCCTTGGGCCTTGGGCCTGGAGCCTCGAGCCTCGAGCCTAGAGCCTTGAGCCTCGAGCCTGGAGCCTCGAGCCTCGAGCCTCGAGCCTCGAGCCTCGAGCCTTGAGCCTTGAGCCTCGACCCTTGACCCTTGACCCTTTTTCCATGAACCTTGAACCTTAAGCCTTGAGCCTTGAGCCTTGAGTTTTGAGCCTTGAGCCTTGAGCCTTGAGCCTTGAGCCTTGACCCTTGAGCCTTGATCCTTGAGCCTTGAGCCTTGAGCCTTGAGCCTTGAGCCTCGAGCCTTAAGCCTTGAGCCTTGAGCCTCGAGCCTTGAGCCTTGAGCCTTAAGCCTTTTTCCTTGAGTCCTGACCCTTGAGCCGTGACTTGAGCCTTGATCCTTGATCCTCGAGCCTTGAGCCTTGACCCTTGACCCTCTAGCCTTGAGCCTTCAGCCTTTTTCCTTGAACCTTGAGCCTTGAGCCTTGAGCATTGAGCATTGAGCCTTGAGCCTTGAGCCTTGAGCCTTGATGCTTGAGCCTTGAGACATGAGCCTTGACCCTTGACCTTTGACCCTTGAGTGTTGAGCCTTGAGCCTTGACTTTTGAGCCTTGACCCTTGAGCCGTGACTTGAGCCTTGTGCCGTGACTTGAGCCTTGAGCCTTGAGCCTTGAGCCTTGAGCCTTGAGCCTTGAGCCTTGAGCCTTGGGACTTTTTCCATGAACCTTGAACCTTGAGCCTTAAGCCTTAAGCCTTGAGCCTTAAGCCTTGAGCCTTAAGCCTTGAGCCTTGAGCCTTGAGCCTTGAGACATGAGCCTTGACCCTTGACCCTTGACCCTTGAGTGTTGAGCCTTGAGCCCTGACTTTTGAGCCTTGACCCTTGAGCCGTGACTTGAGCCTTGAGCCTTGAGCTTTTTTCCATGAACCTTGAACCTTGAGCCTTAAGCCTTAAGCCTTAAGCCTTGAGCCTTGAGCCTTGAGTCTTGAGTCTTGAGCCTTGACCCTTGACCCTTGACCCTTTAACCTTGAGACTTGAGCCTGGAGCCTTGAGCCTTGAGCCTTGAGCCTTGAGCCTTGAGCCTTGAGCCTTGACCCTTGAGCCTTGATCCTTGAGCCTTGAGCCTTGAGCCTTGAGCCTTGAGCCTTGAGCCTTGAGCCTTGAGCCTTGAGCCTTGAGCCTTGAGCCTTGAGCCTTAAGCCTTTTGCCTTGAGTCCTGACCCTTGAGCCGTGACTTGAGCCTTGATCCTTGATCCTCGAGCCTTGAGCCTTGACCCTTGACCCTCTAGCCTTGAGCCTTCAGCCTTTTTCCTTGAACCTTGAGCCTTAAGCCTTGAGCCTTGAGCCTTAAGCCTTGAGCCTTGAGAATTGAGCCTTGAGCCTTGAGCCTTGATGCTTGAGCCTTGAGACATGAGCCTTGATCCTTGACCTTTGACCCTTGAGTGTTGAGCCTTGAGCCTTGACTTTTGAGCCTTGACCCTTGAGCCGTGACTTGAGCCTTGAGCCGTGACTTGAGCCATGAGCCTTGAGCCTTGAGCCTTGAGCCTTGAGCCTTGAGCTTTTTTCCATGAACCTTGAACCTTGAGCCTTGAGCCTTAAGCCTTGAGCCTTAAGCCTTGAGCCTTAAGCCTTGAGCCTTGAGCCTTGAGCCTTGAGCCTTGAGCCTTGAGCCTTGAGCCTTGAGACATGAGCCTTGACCCTTGACCCTTGAGTGTTGAGCCTTGAGCCGTGACTTTTGAGCCTTGACCCTTGAGCCGTGACTTCAGCCTTGAGCCTTGAGCCTTGAGCTTTTCTCCATGAACCTTGAACCTTGAGCCTTAAGCCTTAAGCCTTAAGCCTTGAGCCTTGAGCCTTGAGCCTTGAGCCTTGAGCCTTGAGCCTTGAGCCCGGAGCCTTGAGCCTCGAGCCTTGAGCCTTGACCCTTGACCCTTGACCCTTGAACCTTTAGCCTTGAGCCTTGAGCCTTGAGACATGAGCCTTGACCCTTGACCCTTGAGTGTTGAGCCTTGAGCCTTGACTTTTGAGCCTTGAACCTTGAGCCGTGACTTGAGCCTTGAGCCTTGAGCCTTTTTCCGTGAACCTTGAACCCTTGAGCCTTAAGCCTTGAGCCTTGAGCCTGGAGCCTCGAGCCTTGAACCTTGAACCTTGAGCCTTGAGCCTTGAACCTTGTGCCTTGAGCATTTTTCCTTTTGCCTTGAACCTGGAGCCTTGAGCCTTTAGCCTTGAGCCTTGAACCTTGAACCTTGAACATTGAGTTTTGGGCCTTGAGCCTTGAGCCCTGAGACTTGACCCTGGAGCTTCAAGCCCTGAGCATTGAGCCTTGAGCCTTGAGCCTTGAGCTTTGAGCCTTGAGCCTTGAGCCTTGAGCCTTGAGTCGTGAGCCTTGAGCCTTGAGCCTTGAGCCTTGAGGCTTGAGCCTTGAGCCTTGAGCCTTGAGCCTTGAACATTGAGCCTTGAGTCTTGAGCCTTGAGCCTTGTGCCTGGAGCCTCGAGCCTTTAGCCTTGAGCCTCGAGCCTTGACCCTTGACCATTGACCCTTGACCCTTGAGCCTTGAGCCTTGAGCCTTGAGCCTTTTTCCTTGAACCTTGAACCTTGAGCCTTGAGCCTTGAGCCTTAAGCCTTTGTCCTTGAGTCTTGAGCCTTGAGTCTTGAGCCTTGATCCTGGAGCCTCGGGCCTTGAGCCTCGAGCCTCGAGCCTTGACCCTTAACCCTTTACCCTTGACCCTTTAGCCTTGATCCTTGAACCTTGAACCTTGAGCCTTGAGCCTTGAGCCTTGAGCCTTTTTCCTTGAACCTTGAGCCTGGAGCCTGGAGCCTTGAGCCTTGAGCCTTGAGCCTTGAGCCTTGAGCCTTGAGCCTTTAGCCTTGAGCCTTGAGCCTCTAGCTTTGAGCCTTAAGCCTTTTGCCTTGAGTCCTGACCCTTGAGCCGTGACTTGAGCCTTGATCCTTGATCCTTGAGCCTTGAACCTTGAGCCCTGAGCTTGAGCCTTGAGCCTTGAGCCTTGAGCCTTGAGACTTGAGCCTTTTGCCTTGAGTCCTGACCCTTGAGCCGTAACTAGAGCCTTGATCCATGATCCTTGAGCCTTGAACCTTGAGCCTTGAACCTTGAACCTTGAGCCTTGAGCCTTGAACCTTGTGCCTTGAGCATTTTTCCTTTTGCCTTGAACCTGGAGCCTTGAGCCTTTAGCCTTGAGCCTTGAACCTTGAACCTTGAACGTTGAGTTTTGGGCCTTGAGCCTTGAGCCCTGAGACTTGACCCCTGAGCTTCGAGCCCTGAGCATTGAGCCTTGAGCCTTGAGCCTTGAGCTTTGAGCCTTGAGCCTTGAGCCTTGAGCCTTGAGTCGTGAGCCTTGAGCCTTGAGCCTTGAGCCTTGAGCCTTTAGCCTTGAGCCTTGAGCCTTGAGCCTTGAGCCTTGAGCCTTGAGCATGGAGCCTCGAGCCTTGAGCCTCGAGCCTTGACCCTTGACCCTTGACCATTGACCCTTGAGCCTTGAGCCTTGACCCTTGACCCTTAAGCCTTGAGACATGAGACTTGAACCTTGACCCTTGAACCTTGAGTGTTGAGCCTTGAGCCTTGACTTTTGAGCCTTGACCCCTGAGTTGAGCCTTGAGCCTTGAGCCTTGAGCCTTGAGCCTTGAGTCATATGCCTTTTGCCTTGTGTCCTGACCCTTGAGCCGTGACTTGAGCCTTGATCCTTGAGCCTTGAGCCTTGAACCTTGAGCCTTGAGCCTTGAGCCTTGAGCCTTGAGCCTTGAGCCTTGCTCCTTGAGCCTTGAGCCCGGAGCCTTGAGCCTCGAGCCTTGAGCCTTGACCCTTAACCCTTGAACCTTTAGCTTTGAGCCTGGAGCCTTGAGCCTTGAGCCTTGATCCTTGAGCCTCGAGCCTTGACCTTTGACCCTTGACCCTTGACCCTTGAACCTTTAGCTTTGAGCCTGGAGCCTTGAGCCTTGAGCCTTGATCCTTGAGCCTCGAGCCTTGAGCCTTAAGCCTTGAGCCTTGAGCCTTGAGCCTTAACCCTTGAGCCTTGACCCTTGAGCCTTGAGCCTTGAGACATGATCCTTGACCGTTGACCCTTGACCCTTGACCCTTGAGTGTTGAGCCTTGAGCCTTGAGCCTTGAGCCTTGAGCCTTGAGCCTTGAGCCTTTTTCCTTGAACCTTGAGCCTTGAGCCTTGAGCCTTGAGCCTTAAGCCTTTGTCCTTGAGTCTTGAGCCTTGAGCCTTGAGCCTTGAGCCTGGAGCCTCGGGCCTCGAGCCTCGAGCCTTGAACCTTGAGCCTCGAACCTTGAACCTTGAGCCTTGAGCCTTGAGCCTTGAGCCTTGAGCCTTGAGCCTTTTTCCTTGAACCTTGAGCCTGGAGCCTGGAGCCTTGAGCCTTGAGCCTTGAGCCTTGAGCCTTGAGCCTTTAGCCTTGAGCCTTGAGCCTCTAGCTTTGAGCCTTAAGCCTTTTGCCTTGAGTCCTGACCCTTGAGCCGTGACTTGAGCCTTGATCCTTGATCCTTGAGCCTTGAACCTTGAGCCTTGAGCCTTGAGCCTTGAGCCTTGAGACTTGAGCCTTTTGCCTTGAGTCCTGACCCTTGAGCCGTAACTTGAGCCTTGATCCATGATCCTTGAGCCTTGAGCCTTGAGCCTTGAACCTTGAGCCTTGAGCCTTGAACCTTGTGCCTTGAGCATTTTTCCTTTTGCCTTGAACCTGGAGCCTTGAGCCTTTAGCCTTGAGCCTTGAACCTTGAACGTTGAGTATTGGGCCTTCAGCCTTGAGCCCTGAGACTTGACCCCTGAGCTTCGAGCCCTGAGCATTGAGCCTTGAGCCTTGAGCCTTGAGCTTTGAGCCTTGAGCCTTGAGCCTTGAGTCGTGAGCCTTGAGCCTTGAGCCTTGAGCCTGGAGCCTTGAGCCTTGAGCCTTGAGCCTTGAGCCTTGAGCCTGGAGCCTCGAGCCTTGAGCCTCGAGCCTTGACCCTTGACCATTGACCCTTGAGGCTTGAGCCTTGACCCTTGACCCTTGAGCCTTGAGACATGAGCCTTGAACCTTGACCCTTGACCCTTGAGTGTTGAGCCTTGAGCCTTGACTTTTGAGCCTTGACCCCTGAGTTGAGCCTTGAGCCTTGAGCCTTGAGCCTTGAGACATGAGCCTTGACCATTGACCCTTGACCCTTGACACTTGACCCTTGAGTGTTGAGCCTTGAGCCTTGAGCCTTGAGCCTTGAGCCTTGAGCCTTGAGCCTTGAGCCTTGAGCCTTGAGCCTTGAGCCTTGAGCCTTTTTCCTTGAACCTTGAACCTTGAGCCTTGAGCCTTGAGCCTTAAGCCTTTGTCCTTGAGTCTTGAGCCTTGAGCCTTGAGCCTGGAGCCTCGGGCCTCGATCCTCGAGCCTCGAGCCTTGACCCTTAACCCTTTACCCTTGACCCTTTAGCCTTGAGCCTTGAACCTTGAACCTTGAGCCTTGAGCCTTGAGCCTTTTTCTTTGAACCTTGAGCCTGGAGCCTGGAGCCTTGAGCCTTGAGCCTTGAGCCTTGAGCCTTGAGCCTTGAGCCTTGAGCCTTGAGCCTTGAGCCTTGAGCCTTTAGCCTTGAGCCTTGAGCCTCTAGCTTTGAGCCTTAAGCCTTTTGCCTTGAGTCCTGACCCTTGAGCCGTGACTTGAGCCTTGATCCTTGATCCTTGAGCCTTGAACCTTGAGCCTTGAGCCTTGAGCCTTGAGCCTTGAGACTTGAGCCTTTTGCCTTGAGTCCTGACCCTTGAGCCGTAACTTGAGCCTTGATCCATGATCCTTGAGCCTTGAGCCTTGAGCCTTGAACCTTGAACCTTGAGCCTTGAGCCTTGAACCTTGTGCCTTGAGCATTTTTCCTTTTGCCTTGAACCTGGAGCCTTGAGCCTTTAGCCTTGAGCCTTGAACCTTGAACCTTGAACGTTGAGTTTTGGGCCTTGAGCCTTGAGCCCTGAGACTTGACCCTGGAGCTTCGAGCCCTGAGCATTGAGCCTTGAGCCTTGAGCCTTGAGCCTTGAGGCTTGAGCCTTGAGCCTTGAGCCTTGAGTCGTGAGCCTTGAGCCTTGAGCCTTGAGCCTTGAGCCTTGAGCCTTGAGCCTTGAACATTGAGCCTTGAGCCTTGAGCCTTGAGCCTTGAGCCTTGAGCCTCGAGCCTTGAGCCTCGAGCCTTGACCCTTGACCATTGACCCTTGAGCCTTGAGCCTTGACCCTTGACCCTTGAGCCTTGAGACATGAGCCTTGAACCTTGACCCTTGACCCTTGAGTGTTGAGCCTTGAGCCTTGAGCCTTTATCCTTGAGCCTTGAGCCTCTAGCTTTGAGCCTTAAGCCTTTTGCCTTGAGTCCTGACCCTTGAGCCGTGACTTGAGCCTTGATCCTTGATCCTTGAGCCTTGAACCTTGAGCCTTGAGCCTTGAGCCTTGAGCCTTGAGACTTGAGCCTTTTGCCTTGAGTCCTAACCCTTGAGCCGTAACTTGAGCCTTGATCCATGATCCTTGAGCCTTGAACCTTGAGCCTTGAGCCTTGAACCTTGTGCCTTGAGCATTTTTCCTTTTGCCTTGAACCTGGAGCCTTGAGCCTTTAGCCTTGAGCCTTGAACCTTGAACCTTGAACGTTGAGTTTTGGGCCTTGAGCCTTGAGCCCTGAGACTTGACCCTGGAGCTTCGAGCCCTGAGCATTGAGCCTTGAGCCTTGAGCTTTGAGCCTTGAGCCTTGAGCCTTGAGCCTTGAGTCGTGAGCCTTGAGCCTTGAGCCTTGAGCCTTGAGCCTTGAGCCTTGAGCCTTGAGCCTTGAGCCTGGAGCCTTGAGCCTTGAGCATTGAGCCTTGAGCCTTGAGCCTTGAGCCTAGAACCTCGAGCCTTGAGCCTCGAGCCTTGACCCTTGACCATTGACCCTTGAGCCTTGAGCCTTGACCCTTGACCCTTGAGCCTTGAGACATGAGCCTTGAACCTTGACCCTTGACCCTTGAGTGTTGAGCCTTGAGCCTTGACTTTTGAGCCTTGACTTTTGAGCCTTGACCCCTGAGTTGAGCCTTGAGCGTTGAGCCTTGAGCCTTGAGTCATATGCCTTTTGCCTTGTGTCCTGACCCTTGAGCCGTGACTTGAGCCTTGATCCTTGAGCCTTGAGCCTTGAACCTTGGGCCTTGAGCCTTGAGCCTTGATCCTTGAGCCTTGCTCCTTGAGCCTTGAGCCCGGAGCCTTGAGCCTCGAGCCTCGAGCCTTGAGCCTTGACCCTTGACCCTTGAACCTTTAGCCTTGATCCTAGAGCCTTGAGCCTTGAGCCTTGATCCTTGAGCCTCGAGCCTTGAGCCTTAAGCCTTGAGCCTTGAGCCTTGAGCCTTGAGCCTTAACCCTTGAGCCTTGACGCTTGACCCTTGAGCCTTGAGACATGAGCCTTGACCATTGACCCTTGACCCTTGACCCTTGAGTGTTGAGCCTTGAGCCTTGAGCCTTGAGCCTTGAGCCTTGAGCCTTGAGCCTTGAGCCTTGAGCCTTGAGCCTTTTTCCTTGAACCTTGAACCTTGAGCCTTGACCCTTGAGCCTTAAGCCTTTGTCCTTGAGTCTTGAGCCTTGAGCCTTGAGCCTTGAGCCTTGAGCCTTGAGCCTTGAGCCTTGAGCCTGGAGCCTCGGGCCTCGAGCCTCGAGCCTCGAGACTTGACCCTTAACCCTTTACCCTTGACCCTTTAGCCTTGAGCCTTGAACCTTGAACCTTGAGCCTTGAGCCTTGAGCCTTGAGCCTTGAGCCTTATTCCTTGAGCCTTGAGCCTTGAGCCTTGAGCCTTGTGCCTTGAGCCTTGAGCCTTTAGCCTTGAGCCTTGAGCCTCTAGCTTTGAGCCTTAAGCCTTTTGCCTTGAGTCCTGACCCTTGAGCCGTGACTTGAGCCTTGATCCTTGATCCTTGAGCCTTGAACCTTGAGCCTTGAGCCTTGAGCCTTGAGCCTTGAGACTTGAGCCTTTTTCCTTGAGTCCTGACCCTTGAGCCGTAACTTGAGCCTTGATCCATGATCCTTGAGCCTTGAGCCTTGAGCCTTGAACCTTGAACCTTGAGCCTTGAGCCTTGAACCTTGTGCCTTGAGCATTTTTCCTTTTGCCTTGAACCTGGAGCCTTGAGCCTTTAGCCTTGAGCCTTGAACCTTGAACCTTGAACGTTGAGTTTTGGGCCTTGAGCCTTGAGCCCTGAGACTTGACCCTGGAGCTTCGAGCCCTGAGCATTGAGCCTTGAGCCTTGAGCCTTGAGCTTTGAGCCTCGGGCCTCGAGCCTCGAGCCTCGACCCTTGACCCTTTACCCTTTACCCTTTAGCCTTGAGCCTTGAACCTTGAACCTTGAGCCTTGAGCCTTGAGCCTTGAGCCTTGAGCCTTTTTCCTTGAACCTTGAGCCTGGAGCCTGGAGCCTTGAGCCTTGAGCCTTGAGCCTTGTGCCTTGAGCCTTGAGCCTTGAGCCTTGAGCCTTTAGCCTTGAGCCTTTAGCCTTGAGCCTTGAGCCTCTAGCTTTGAGCCTTAAGCCTTTTGCCTTGAGTCCTGACCCTTGAGCCGTGACTTGAGCCTTGATCCTTGATCCTTGAGCCTTGAACCTTGAGCCTTGAGCCTTGAGACTTGAGCCTTTTGCCTTGAGTCCTGACCCTTGAGCCGTAACTTGAGCCTTGATCCATGATCCTTGAGCCTTGAGCCTTGAGCCTTGAGCCTTGAACCTTGAACCTTGAGCCTTGAGCCTTGAACCTTGTGCATTGAGCATTTTTCCTTTTGCCTTGAACCTGGAGCCTTGAGCCTTTAGCCTTGAGCCTTGAACCTTGAACCTTGAACGTTGAGTTTTGGGCCTTGAGCCTTGAGCCCTGAGACTTGACCCTGGAGCTTCGAGCCCTGAGCATTGAGCCTTAAGCCTTGAGCCTTGAGCTTTAAGCCTTGAGCCTTGAGCCTTGAGCCTTGAGTCGTGAGCCTTGAGCCTTGAGCCTTGAGCCTTGAGCCTTGAGCCTTGAGCCTTGAGCCTTGAGCCTTGAGCCTTTAGCCTTTAGCCTTGAGCCTTGAACATTGAGCCTTGAGCCTTGAGCCTTGAGCCTTGAGCCTTGAGCCTTGAGCCTGGAGCCTCGAGCCTTGAGCCTCGAGCCTTGACCCTTGACCATTGACCCTTGAGCCGTGAGCCTTGACCCTTGACCCTTGAGCCTTGAGACATGAGCCTTGAACCTTGACCCTTGACCCTTGAGTGTTGAGCCTTGAGCCTTGACTTTTGAGCCTTGACTTTTGAGCCTTGACCCTTGAGTTGAGCCTTGAGCCTTGAGCCTTGAGTCATATGCCTTTTGCCTTGTGTCCTGACCCTTGAGCCGTGACTTGAGCCTTGATCCTTGAGCCTTGAGCCTTGAACCTTGAGCCTTGAGCCTTGAGCCTTGAGCCTTGAGCCTTGCTCCTTGAGCCTTGAGCCCGGAGCCTTGAGCCTCGAGCCTTGAGCCTTGACCCTTGACCCTTGACCCTTGAACCTTTAGCCTTGAGCCTTGAGCCTTGAGCCTTGGGACATGAGCCTTGACCCTTGACCCTTGGGTGTTGCGCCTTGAGCCTTGACTTTTGTTTGATAACGAAATGATTGATTGATTGAGAAATGATGGGGCTATAAGCTCATAATGATAAAAGATAAGTAATGATGATGATGACGATGATATCCCTAGGACCGTAGTAGATTGGAGGCATTCCGATTATTACGGTACCTTAAGGTTAGTGGTAGATTGGAGGCATTCCGATTACCCAATACCTATGAGTTCCGGTAGATTGGAGGCATTCCGATTACCGTGGAAATGATGGTCTTGATAGATTGGAGGCATTCCGATTATCTTGACAGTGGCCAATGATGAAAGTGATAAAGTGACCCAAAACAAACTTAATAATATTATTTTAAGATTAAATGATATTATGTGACTAATTGTTTATCGGGTCTAAAACCCATGTATCTCACGAGGCAATTTTGTCTCACGTACTATGTTTGTGTTTTTGCTATGTACTCAGGATCGGGATCGAAGAATTAGGAGGCTCGTTTAGAAGAGGCCTTGTTGAGATTAGCTCGGTGTTGATGATTAGAGTCCTTATCCTATGGTTAAGATATAATTTGTAACACCGTTTTTGTAAACTCTGATAATCTCGAACAAGAAACCTTTTCGTTTTTGTAAAACCAGCATTTGAGGTTAATACAATATTATGTATTTTTGGATTAAATGATATTTAAATGTTGTTTTGAAAATTGAGGTGTTACAACTTGGTATCAGAGCTATAGTTTAAGTGAACTAGGTTGAGTTGACCATCCTAGACTTAAACTGAGCTAGTAGGACCGTAGGTTCCATAGGATACTTATGAAATGACTATTGAGACCTCGAGTGTAGGTTCAATAGGGTTGACCTTAAGGGAATAGGTCATGTTGGTTGTGGAACGGTCAATGCTACCGTTACTTTGATAAATTAACTTCTAAATGATTGATGTCTTATTATAGCAAAATGGTGAGAACTAGAAGTACAAGAGGCCCACTTGATCAGGGGCAAGATTCGAATAACCTTGTCGAACCGGTATTTGGTCCTCCACCTCGTGACGAAGTGGAGAATTCGGGTGTCGATGGGGAACACTCACACCCCGGTCACCGTAGAACATCTCCAAACTATGTTCAATCAAATGAGAGACATAGTGAACGAGGATGTGAACCGACTTCTCAATGAGCATAGGGCACGTGAAAGGCGGGAGGAATCTCCACCCCGCACAAAGAGCAAGTCGAGTAGTGTTGCTCAAACTGAGAAATCATCAACGGAAGAAGATGGGAGTGACCCCGAGCCGAGGGAAAGGAAGGGGTGCACGTATAAGAACTTTATGGCTTTTAAGCCCGATAACTACTATGGTAGCTCCGAACCAAAGGTCACGATCCGTTGGATCCGTGAAACCGAGCAAGTCCTTGAAGCTAGTAAATGCAAGGACGGCGATATGGTGATTTATGCTTCACGGTTGTTGAAGGATGAGGCCCTTGTGTGGTGGGATACCTTGTATGAAACGTTGGGAAAAAGGGCGATGTATAAGATGATGTGGGAGGAGTTTGTGAGTCGGTTGAAGGCAAAGTTTTGCCCCGAGAGAAACTTAGAAAAACTTCAAGAAGAGTTTGTTCATTTGAAGAAGGGTGGTTTTAGTGTCGATGAGTACACTATTCCGGATTGTTCGGTATGCCAATGGACTCCCGTGGGAGTATGAGTTGGAAGTAAAGAGGGCCGCTACACTAGATGAGGCTATTAGTGCGGCGAGGAATGTGGAGGAAGTGGGCCAAAGGAGAATCAACGAGAGGCCAAAGTTTGAAAAGTTTGAAAAGAGGAAGTTTGAGGGGAGCTCGGGTTCGGTGAAGAGAGGAAAGTTCACCCCGACCTTCTCTAAACAAACAAGTGTGGGTGCATGTAAGAAGTGTGGCAAGGACCACAAGGGGGAATGTTTGGCGGATTCAAGATCATGTTTCAAATGTGGAAGGCCGGGGCATTTGGCAAGGGATTGCCGGGCCAAACCGTTGGATGAAATCGAGTGCTATTTGTGCCATGAAAAAGGGCACTATAGCAATGCATGCCCGAAGAAGGGAAGTGAGACCATAGTGTCAACCGCTCAAAAGAAAGCGGAGCCGACAAAGGTCAAGGGACGGTCCTTCCAACTTACCCGAGATGAAGCCAAAGAAGCCCACGATGTCGTTTCAGGTACCCTACTCGTAAATTCTATTCCCGCCCGGATCTTATTTGACTCGGGTGCTACTTATTCGTTTGTGTCACATGATTTTGTTGTGGTGTTGAATGTGCCGTTAGAACTCCTTGATGAAATTTATGATATAGAAATTGCGGATGGTAAAACCTCTATAGTTCAACATATGTGTTGAGATTGTGAATTGGAAATAGATGGGAGAAAGTTTAAGGTGAATTTATTACCCATGGAAATTGCGGGTTTTGATATAGTTATAGGTATGGATTGGTTGGGTGAGAATCAAGCAAAGATTTTATGTGGAAAGAAGATAGTCTCGATTAGGACTCCCGACAATGAAAAAGTTTATGTGTATGGTGAGAGACGACACCATCTACCATGTCTTATGACCGCGGTTAAAGCTAGGAAATGTTTAGCCAAAGGATGTTCGTCCTTTCTAGCATATGTATTAGATGGAAGGAAAGAGAAGAAGTCGGTGGAAAATGTAAAGGTGATTCGGGATTTTCCCGAGGTATTTCCCGACGATTTACCGGGATTGCCACCGGAGAGGCAAGTGGAATTCCGTATTGATTTAGTTCCGGGAGCGACGCCGATAGCTCGTGCTCCATACCGATTGGCTCCCACCGAGATGCGGGAATTGATGTCCCAATTGCAAGAGTTACTCGACAAAGGATTTATTCGTCCTAGCTCGTCTCCATGGGGTGCGCCCGTATTATTTGTTAAGAAGAAAGACGGTTCTATGAGAATGTGCATTGACTACCGAGAGTTGAACAAGATGACTATTAAGAACCGGTACCCATTGCCTAGAGTCGACGATTTATTTGATCAACTTCAAGGTGCCGACTATTTCTCGAAGATCGATTTGAGATCGGGTTACCATCAAGTTCGAGTGAAAGAAGGAGATACCGAGAAGACGGCGTTTCGTACACGCTATGGGCATTACGAGTTTTTGGTGATGCCATTTGGGTTGACTAATGCACCGGCCATTTTTATGGATCTTATGAATCGGGTTTGCAAACCATTCCTCGACAAATTTCTTATCGTATTTATTCACGATATCCTTATTTATTCAAAAACCGAAGAAGAACACGAGAGTCATCTAAGACAAATGTTAGAAGTGCTACAACGAGAGAAATTGTATGCTAAGTTTTCTAAGTGCGAATTTTGGATTCGAGAAGTCCAATTCCTTGGTCATGTCGTGTCCCGAGAAGGAATCAAAGTTGACCCGTCAAAGATTGAAGCGGTTATGAAGTGGGAACCGCCACGAACTCCAACCGAAGTGAGAAGTTTTCTCGGCCTTGCCGGATATTACCGTCGATTTATTCAAGACTTTTCTCGAGTGGCGACACCACTCACATTGTTGACCCGAAAGAGTAGTGAGTTTGTGTGGGGAGAAAAACAAGAAAATGCATTTTCTACATTAAAGGAAAAATGGTGTAACGCCCCGATTCTCACGTTACCCGAAGGTATGGAAGACTTCGTCGTGTATAGTGATGCTTCACATAAAGGTTTGGGTTGTGTTTTGATGCAACGGGGGAAAGTGATTGCTTACGCCTCGAGACAACTAAAGAATGCGGAAGAAAGATACACGACTCACGATTTGGAATTGGCGGCGATAGTATTTGCTTTAAAGTTATGGAGACACTACTTATATGGTACAAGGTGTACGTTGTATACGGATCACAAAAGTCTTCAATACGTTTTCACTCAAAAAGACCTAAATATGAGGCAAAGGAGATGGATCGAATTGATATAAGATTATGATTGTGAAATTGTCTACCATGCGGGGAAGGCCAATGTGGTAGCCGACGCCTTAAGCCGAAAAGTTTATGAAAAGCCGATAAAGGGAAAGCTAACACGTATTGAAGTAGTCTCGAGTATAGTAGAACGGATCAAGAATGCCCAACGGGAAGTGATGGAGAAAGATGAATTAAGGCAAGAGCGTTTGGGAAAGAACCAACACTTCGTGGAAAACAAGCAAGGGTTGAAAACCGTCGGTGGTCGAATTTGGGTTTCCAAGTTCGGGGGTACCCGAAAGGAGTTACTAAATGATGTTCATAAGTCTAAGTATTCGATCCACCCGGGAAGTACAAAAACGTATCAAGATATGAAGAAGATGTATTGGTGGCCCGGGATGAAGGCAAGAGTGGAAAAGTATATTTCTAAGTGTGCCACGTGTGCACAAGTAAAAGCCGAGCATCAAGTACCTTACGGGGTAGCTCAATCGTTACAAATCCCGGCCGAAAAATGGGATGATATAACAATAGATTTCATTGTTGGATTGCCAAAGACGAGCAAGAACCACGACGCCATTTGGGTCATAGTTGATCGGTTGACCAAAAGTGCATTATTCTTGGCGATTCGAGAAACCATGCCACTTGAGAAATTGGCAAAGTTGTATGTGGATGAAGTGGTAAGACTTCATGGGGTCCCGTTGTCAATTGTGTCCGATAGAGATGCGAGGTTTACCTCGAGATTTTGGAGATCGTTACAAGAAGAGTTGGGAACGAAATTGCGGTTGAGTACGGCTTACCACCCGCAAACCGATGGTCAAAGTGAGAGAACCATTCAAACGGTTGAGGATATGCTAAGATCGTGTGTGCTAGATTTTGGAGGTAAATGGGATGAACATTTACCGTTAGTTGAGTTCTCCTACAATAATAGTTACCAATCGACCGTTAAGATGCCGCCTTATGAGGCGTTGTATGGTAGGAAATGTAGGACTCCATCGTGCTGGCTCGAGGCCGGTGAGACGAAACTCACGGGTCCCGAAATTGTTAAGTTGACCAATGAAAAGATTGGGATAATCCAAACAAATATGAAAATAGCCCAAGATCGACAAAGAAGCTACTCGGGTTTGAAAAAGAGACCGTATGATTTGAATGTTGGAGACATGGTGATGTTGAAAGTATCGCCTTGGAAAGGCGTAATGCGGTTTGGTAAGAAAGGCAAATTGAGCCCAAGGTATGTTGGCCCGTTTAAGATTTTGAAACGGGTCGGGTTGCAAGCTTTCAAGTTAGAACTCCCACCCGAACTTCAAGGTGTTCACGATACGTTTCATGTAAGTTATTTGAAGAAGTTCGTGGGTGAAGTTGAAAATATAATTCCGTTGCAAGAATTGCGGGTTGATGCCCCGAACCGGTTGATAGAAGAACCCGAAGCCATATTAGAGACAAAGACCAAGAAACTTAGAAATAAAGAGATTGAGTTGGTGTTGGTCAAGTGGAAGCATTCCCTTGGACCGAACTTGACTTGGGAAGTCAAGGATGAGATTCGAAAAAGATACCCGAACTTCGTGAACTATGATGAGATTCCGAGGACGGAATCTCCTTAAGGGGTAGATAGTTGTAACGACCCGAATTTTTGTAAATAAATAAATTGTACAAAAATATGTTAAATAAGGATAATTCGTTTAAAGAACGTAGGAATTGGTTTCGTGTCGTTTGGACACCGTATGAGAAAGTTATGGGCGAAACCGGGTCGAACCAAAGATGAAAAAGTGCAGCCCTGCTGCCTAAGGGACTTCGCGTTGTGAAGTGAAGATCACGATCGGGAACATGGGCCAGAGAGTTTGGCCTTTCGTCGCGAATAGTTCCCGCCAGCATAACGATCGCGAAGTATTGGAGAAACGCAAAGTTCGCGTCGCGAACTTTGTTCGCGTCGTGATCTCCTATCTGGCAGCATTAAAGTCGGGTTGAAGCTCATTTAATGCATTTATAAACCCTAGTTTTCTTCTCTCGAGTTCATAGGCGATTTTGGGTGCAAACCATCATTTGGAGCTGATTTCTTCATCAAATCTTGGAGATTCTTGTTCCTAGTTGAAGATCTAAGGTTACCGGTTGGTGGATTTGAGGCATTCAAATCTTGAGAAGTGATATTGGTGTTCAAGGAACACAACATTGGATAAGCTTGGCTAAGGTGAGTACATGTGAACTTACAAACTGGGTACATAGCTAGTAAATGTTTTTATGATTAAATGATTTTTATCGAGTCTTTAAGTAATTTAGTCATTTATGTGATATTTGATGAATTGCTTGTTTGATAATGAAATGATTGATTGATTGAGAAATGATGGGGCTATAAGCTCATAATGATAAAAGATAAGTAATGATGATGATGATGACGATGATATCCCTAGGACCGTAGTAGATTGGAGGCATTCCGGTTATTACGGTACCTTAAGGTTAGTGGTAGATTGGAGGCATTCCGATTACCCAATACCTATGAGTTCCGGTAGATTGGAGGCATTCCGATTACCGTGGAAATGATGGTCTTGATAGATTGGAGGCATTCCGATTATCTTGACAGTGGCCAATGATGAAAGTGATAAAGTGACCCAAAACAAACTTAATAATATTATTTTAAGATTAAATGATATTATGTGACTAATTGTTTATCGGGTCTAAAACCCATGTATCTCACGAGGCAATTTTGTCTCACGTACTATGTTTGTGTTTTTGCTATGTACTCAGGATCGGGATCGAAGAATTAGGAGGCTCGTTTAGAAGAGGCCTTGTTGAGATTAGCTCGGTGTTGATGATTAGAGTCCTTATCCTATGGTTAAGATATAATTTGTAACACCGTTTTTGTAAACTCTGATAATCTCGAACAAGAAACCCTTTCGTTTTTGTAAAACCGGCATTTGAGGTTAATACAATATTATGTATTTTTGGATTAAATGATATTTAAATGTTGTTTTGAAAATTGAGGTGTTACACTTTTTCCGTGAACCTTGAACCTTGAGCCTTAATCCTTGAGCCTTGAGCCTGGAGCCTCGAGCCTTGAACCTTGAACCTTGAGCCTTGAGCCTTGAACCTTGTGCCTTGAGAATTTTTCCTTTTGCCTTGAACCTGGAGCCTTGAGCCTTTAGCCTTGAGCCTTGAACCTTGAACCTTGAACGTTGAGTTTTGGGCCTTGAGCCTTGAGCCCTGAGACTTGACCCTGGAGCTTCGAGCCCTGAGCATTGAGCCTTGAGCCTTGAGCCTTGAGCCTTGAGCTTTGAGCCTTGAGCCTTGAGCCTTGAGCCTTGAGTTGTGAGCCTTGAGCCTTGAGCCTTGATCCTTGAGCCTTGAGCCTTGAGCCTTGACCATTGAGCCTTGAGCCTTGAGCCTTGAGCCTTGAGCGTGGAGCCTCGAGCCTCGAGCCTCGAGCCTCGAGCCTTGACCATTGACCCTTGACCCTTGACCCTTGACCCTTGACCCTTGAGCCTTGAGACATGAGCCTTGAACCTTGACCCTTGACCCTTGAGTGTTGAGCCTTGACTTTTGAGCCTTGACTTTTGAGCCTTGACCCCTGACTTGAGCCTTGAGCCTTGAGCCTTGAGCCTTGAGCCTTGAGTCATATGCCTTTTGCCTTGTGTCCTGACCCTTGAGCCGTGACTTGAGCCTTGATCCTTGAGCCTTGAGCCTTGAACCTTGAACCTTGAACGTTGAGTTTTGGGCCTTGAGCCTTGAGCCCTGAGACTTGACCCTGGAGCTTCGAGCCCTGAGCATTGAGCCTTGAGCCTTGAGCCTTGAGCTTTGAGCCTTGAGCCTTGAGCCTTGAGCCTTGAGTCGTGAGCCTTGAGCCTTGAGCCTTGAGCCTTGAGCCTTGAGCCTTGAGCCTTGAGCCTTGAACATTGAGCCTTGAGCCTTGAGCCTTGAGCCTTGAGCCTTGAGCCTGGAGCCTCGAGCCTTGAGCCTCGAGCCTCGAGCCTTGACCCTTGACCATTGACCCTTGAGCCGGGAGCCTTGACCCTTGACCCTTGAGCCTTGAGACATGAGCCTTGAACCTTGACCCTTGACCCTTGAGTGTTGAGCCTTGAGCCTTGACTTTTGAGCCTTGACTTTTGAGCCTTGACCCTTGAGTTGAGCCTTGAGCCTTGAGCCAGCCTTGAGTCATATGCCTTTTGCCTTGTGTCCTGACCCTTGAGCCGTGACTTGAGCCTTGATCCTTGAGCCTTGAGCCTTGAACCTTGAGCCTTTAGCCTTGAGCCTTGAGCCTTGCTCCTTGAGCCTTGAGCCCGGAGCCTTGAGCCTCGAGCCTTGAGCCTTGACCCTTGACCCTTGACCCTTGAACCTTTAGCCTTGAGCCTTGAGCCTTGGGACATGAGCCTTGACCCTTGACCCTTGGGTGTTGCGCCTTGAGCCTTGACTTTTGAGCCTTGAGCCTTGAGCCTTTTTCCGTGAACCTTGAACCTTGAGCCTTAAGCCTTGAGCCTTGAGCCTGGAGCCTCGAGCCTTGAACCTTGAACCTTGAGCCTTGAGCCTTGAACCTTGTGCCTTGAGCATTTTTCCTTTTGCCTTGAACCTGGAGCCTTGAGCCTTTAGCCTTGAGCCTTGAACCTTGAACCTTGAACGTTGAGTTTTGGGCCTTGAGCCTTGAGCCCTGAGACTTGACCCTGGAGCTTCGAGCCCTGAGCATTGAGCCTTGAGCCTTGAGCCTTGAGCCTTGAGCTTTGAGCCTTGAGCCTTGATCCTTGAGCCTTGAGTTGTGAGCCTTGAGCCTTGAGCCTTGAGCCTTGAGCCTTGAGCCTTGAACATTGAGCCTTGAGCCTTGAGCCTTGAGCCTTGAGCCTTGAGCCTGGAGCCTCGAGCCTTGAGCCTCGAGCCTTGACCCTTGACCATTGAGCCTTGAGCCTTGAGCCTTGACCCTTGACACTTGACCCTTGACCCTTGAGCCTTGAGACATGAGCCTTGAACCTTGACCCTTGACCCTTGAGTGTTGAGCCTTGAGCCTTGACTTTTGAGCCTTGACTTTTGAGCCTTGACCCCTGACTTGAGCCTTGAGCCTTGAGCCTTGAGCCTTGAGTCATATGCCTTTTGCCTTGTGTCCTGACCCTTGAGCCGTGACTTGAGCCTTGATCCTTGAGCCTTGAGCCTTCAACCTTGAGCCTTGAGCCTTGAGCCTTGAGCCTTGAGCCTTGCTCCTTGAGCCTTGAGCCCGGAGCCTTGAGCCTCGAGCCTTGAGCCTTGACCCTTGACCCTTGACCCTTGAACCTTTAGCTTTGAGCCTGGAGCCTTGAGCCTTGAGCCTTGAGCCTTGATCCTTGAGCCTCGAGCCTTGAGCCTTAAGCATTGAGCCTTGAGCCTTGATCCTTAACCCTTGAGCTTTGACCCTTGACCCTTGAGCCTTGAGACATGAGCATTGACCATTGACCCTTGACCCTTGACCCTTGAGTGTTGAGCCTTGAGCCTTGAGCCTTGAGCCTTGAGCCTTGAGCCTTGAGCCTTGAGCCTTGAGCCTTGAGCCTTGAGCCTTGAGCCTTGAGCCTTGAGCCTTGAGCCTTGAGCCTTTTTCCTTGAACCTTGAACCTTGAGCCTTGAGCCTTGAGCCTTAAGCCTTTGTCCTTGAGTCTTGAGCCTTGAGCCTTGAGCCTTGAGCCTTGAGCCTGGAGCCTCGGGCCTCGAGCCTCGAGCCTCGAGCCTTGACCCTTAACCCTTTACCCTTGACCCTTTAGCCTGGAGCCTTGAACCTTGAACCTTGAGCCTTGAGCCTTGAGCCTTGAGCCTTGAGCGTTTTTCCTTGAACCTTGAGCCTGGAGCCTGGAGCCTTGAGCCTTGAGCCTTGAGCCTTGAGCCTTGAGCCTTGAGCCTTTAGCCTTGAGCCTTGAGCCTCTAGCTTTGAGCCTTAAGCCTTTTGCCTTGAGTCCTGACTCTTGAGCCGTGACTTGAGCCTTGATCCTTGATCCTTGAGCCTTGAACCTTGAGCCTTGAGCCTTGAGCCTTGAGCCTGGAGACTTGAGCCTTTTGCCTTGAGTCCTGACCCTTGAGCCGTAACTTGAGCCTTGATCCATGATCCTTGAGCCTTGAGCCTTGAGCCTTGAACCTTGAACCTTGATCCTTGAGCCTTGAACCTTGTGCCTTGAGCATTTTTCCTTTTGCCTTGAACCTGGAGCCTTGAGCCTTTAGCCTTGAGCCTTGAACCTTGAACCTTGAACGTTGAGTTTTGGGCCTTGAGCCTTGAGCCCTGAGACTTGACCCTGGAGCTTCGAGCCCTGAGCATTGAGCCTTGAGCCTTGAGCCTTGAGCTTTAAGCCTTGAGCCTTGAGCCTTGAGCCTTGAGTCTTGAGCCTTGAGCCTTGAGCCTTGAGCCTTGAGCCTTGAGCCTTGAGCCTTGAGCCTTGAGCCTTGAGCCTTGAGCCTTGAGCCTTGAGCCTTGAGCCTTGAACATTGAGCCTTGAGCCTTGAGCCTTGAGCCTTGAGCCTTAAGCCTTGAGCCTGGAGCCTCGAGCCTCGAGCCTCGAGCCTTGACCCTTGACCATTGACCCTTGAGCCTTGAGCCTTGACCCTTGACCCTTGAGCCTTGAGACATGAGCCTTGAACCTTGACCCTTGACCCTTGAGTGTTGAGCCTTGAGCCTTGACTTTTGAGCCTTGACCCTTGAGTTGAGCCTTGAGCCTTGAGCCTTGAGTCATATGCCTTTTGCCTTGTGTCCTGACCCTTGAGCCGTGACTTGAGCCTTGATCCTTGAGCCTTGAGCCTTGAACCTTGAGCCTTGAGCCTTGAGCCTTGAGCCTTGAGACATGAGCCTTGACCCTTGACCCGTGGGTGTTGAGCCTTGAGCCTTGACTTTTGAGCCTTGAGCCTTGAGCCTTGAGCCTTTTTCCGTGAACCTTGAACCTTGAGCCTTAAGCCTTGAGCCTTGAGCCTTGAGCCTGGAGCCTCGAGCCTTGAACCTTGAACCTTGAGCCTTGAGCCTTGAACCTTGTGCCTTGAGCATTTTTCCTTTTGCCTTGAACCTGGAGCCTTGAGCCTTTAGCCTTGAGCCTTGAGCCTTGAGCCTTGAGCCTTGAGCCTTGAGCCTTGAGCCTTGAGCCTTGAGCCTTGAGCCTTGAGCCTTGAGCCTTGAGCCTTGAGCCTTGAGCCTTGAGCCTTGAGCCTTCAGCCTTGAGCCTTGAGCCTTGAGCCTTTTTCCATGAACCTTGAACCTTGAGCCTTGAGCCTTGAGCCTTGAGCCTTGAGCCTCGACCCTCGAGCCTCGAACCTCGAACCTCGAGCCTCGAGCCTTGACCCTTGACCCTTTAGCCTTGAGCCTTGAGCCTTGAGCCTTGAGCCTTTTTCCTTGAACCTTGAGCCTTGAGCCTTGAGCCTTGAGCCTTGAGCCTTGAGCCTGGAGCCTTGAGCCTTGAGCCTTGAGCCTTGAGCCTTGAGCCTTGAGCCTTGAGCCTTGAGCCTTGAGCCTTGAGCCTTGAGCCTTGAGCCTTGAGCCTTGAGCCTCGAGCCTCGAGCCTCGGCCCTTGACCCTTGACACTTAAGCCTTGAACCTTGAGCCTCGAGCATTGAGCCTTGAGCCTTGAGCCTTGAGCCTTGAGCCTTGAGCCTTGAGCCTTGAGCCTTGAGCGTTGAGCCTTGATCCTTGAGCCTTGAGCCTGGAGCCTTGAGCGTCGAGCCTCGAGCCTTGAGCCTTAAACCTTGAGCCTTGACCCTTGACCCTTGAGCCTTGAGCCTTGAGCCTTGACCCATGAGCCTTGAGACATGAGCCTTGACCCTTGACCCTTGACCCTTGAGTGTTGAGCCTTGAGACTTGACTTTTGAGCCTTGACCCTTGAGCAGTGACTTGAGCCTTGACCCTTGAGCCTTGAGCCTTGAGCCTTGAGCCATGAGCCTTGAGACATGAGCCTTGACCCTTTACCCTTGACCCTTGAGTGTTGATCCTTGAGCCTTGACTTTTGAGCCTTGAGCCGTGACTTGAGCCTTGAGCCTTGAGCCTTGAGCCTTTTTTCCATGAACCTTGAACCTTGAGCCTTGAGCCTTGAGCCTTGAGCCTTGAGCCTTGAACCTTGAGCCTGGAGCCTCGAGCCTCGAGCCTCGAGCCTCGAGCCTTGACCCTTGACCCTTTAGCCTTGAGCCTTGAGCCTTGAGCCTTGAGCCTTGAGCGTTTTTCCTTGAACCTTGAGCGTTAAGCCTTGAGCCTTGAGCCTTGAGCCTTGAGCCTTGAGCCTTGAGCCTGGAGCCTTGAGCCTTTTTCCATGAACCTTGAACCTTGAGCCTTGAGCCTTGAGCCTTGAGCCTCGAGCCTCGAGCCTCGAGCCTCGAGCCTTGACCCTTGACCCTTTAGCCTTGAGCCTTGAGCCTTGAGCCTTGAGCGTTGAGCCTTTTTCCTTGAACCTTGAGCCTTAAGCCTTGAGCCTTGAGCCTTGAGCCTTGATCCTTGAGCCTTGAGCCTTGAGCATTGAGCCTTGAGCCTTGAGCCTTGAGCCTTGAGCCTTGAGCCTTGAGCCTTGAGCCTTGAGCCTTGAGCCTTTTTCCTTAAACCTTGAGCCTTGAGCCTTGAGCCTTGAGCGTTGAGACTTGAGCCTTGAGCCTTGAGCCTTGAGCCTTGAGCCTTGAGCCTTGAGCCTTGATCCTTGAGCCTTGAGCCTTGACCCAAGAGCCTTGAGCCTTGACCCTTGACCCTTGAGCCTTGAGCCTTGAGACTTGAGCCTTGATCCTTGAGCCTTGAGCCTTGAGCCTTGAGCCTGGAGCCCGGAGCCTGGAGCCTCAGCCTCGAGCATCGGCCCTTGACCCTTGACACTTTAGCCTTGAACCTTGAGCCTTGAGCCATGAGCCTTGAGCATTTTCCTTGAACCTTGAGCCTTAAGCCTCGGGCATTGAGCCTTGAGCCTTGAGCCTTGAGCCTTGAGCCTTGAGCCTTAAGCCATTTGCCTTGCGTCCTGACCCTTGAGCCGTGACTTGAGCCTTTATCTTTGATCCTTGAGCCTTGAACCTTAAGCCTTGAGCCTTGAGCCTTGAGCCTTGAGCCTTGAGCCTTGAGCCTTGATCCTTGAGCCTTGACCCTTGACCCTTGAGCCTTGAGACATGAGCCTTGACCCTTGAGCCTTGAGTGTTGAGCCTTGAGACTTGACTTTTGAGCCTTGACCCTTGAGCAGTGACTTGAGCCTTGAGCCTTGACCCTTGAGCCTTGAGCCTTGAACCTTGAGCCATGAGCCTTGAGACATGAGCCTTGACCCTTTACCCTTGACCCTTGAGTGTTGATCCTTGAGCCTTGACTTTTGAGCCTTGAGCCGTGACTTGAGCCTTGAGCCTTGAGCCTTGAGCCTTGAACCTTTTTCCATGAACCTTGAACCTTGAGCCTTGAACCTTGAGCCTTGAGCCTTGAGCCTTGAGCCTTGAGCCTGGAGCCTCGAGCCTCGAACCTCGAGCCTTGACCCTCTGCCCTTTAGCCTTGAGCCTCGAGCCTTGACCCTTGGCCCTTTAGCCTTGAACCTCAAGCCTCGAGCCTTGACCCTTGGCCCTTTAGCCTTGAGCCTTGAGCCTTGAGCCTTAAGCGTTTTTCCTTGAACCTTGAGCCTTGAGCCTTGAGCCTTGAGCTTTGAGCCTTGAGCCTTGAGCCTTGAGCCTTGAGCCTTGAGCCTTGAGCCTTGAGCCTTTTTCCATGAACCTTGAACCTCGAGCCTTGAGCCTCGACCCTCGAGCCTCGAGCCTCGAACCTCGAGCCTTGACCCTTGACCCTTTAGCCTTGAGCCTTGAGCCTTGAGCCTTGAGCCTTGAGCCTTTTTCCTTGAACCTTGAGCCTTGAGCCTTGAGCCTTGAGCCTTGAGCCTTGAGCCTTGAGCCTTGAGCCTTGAGCCTTGAGCCTTGAGCCTTGAGCCTTGAGCCTTGAGCCTTGAGCCTTGAGCATTGAGCCTTGAGCCTTGAGCCTTGAGCCTTGAGCCTTGAGCCTTGAGCCTTGAGCCTTTTTCCTTAAACCTTGAGCCTTGAGCCTTGAGCCTTGACCCAAGAGCCTTGAGCCTTGACCCTTGACCCTTGACCCTTCAGCCTTGAGCCTTGAGCCTTGAGACTTGAGCCTTGAGCCTTGAGCCTTGAGCCTTGAGCCTGGAGCCCGGAGCCTGGAGCCTCGAGCCTCGGCCCTTGACCCTTGACACTTTAGCCTTGAACCTTGAGCCTTGAGCCATGAGCCTTGAGCCTTGAGCCTTTTCCTTGAACCTTGAGCCTTAAGCCTCGAGCATTGAGCCTTGAGCCTTGAGCCTTGAGCCTTAAGCCATTTACCTTGCGTCCTGACCCTTGAGCCGTGACTTGAGCCTTTATCTTCGATCCTTGAGCCTTGAACCTTGAGCCTTAAGCCTGGAGGCTTGAGCCTTGAGCCTTGAGCCTTGAGCCTTGAGCCTTGAGCCTTGAGCCTTGAGCCTTGAGCCTTGAGCCTTGAGCCTTGAGCCTTGAGCCTTGAGCCTTGAGCATGGAGCCACAAGCCTCGAGCCTCGAGCCTCGAGCCTTCACCCTTGACCCTTTAGCCTTGAGCCTTGAGCCTTGAGCCTTGACCCTTGAGCGTTGAGCCTTGAGCCTTGAGCCTTGAACCTTTTTCCTTGAACCTTGAGCCTTAAGCCTTGAGCCTTGAGCCCTGAGCCTTGAGGCTTGATCCTGGAGGCTTGAGACTTGAGCCTTGAGCCTTGAGACTTTTGACTTGAGTCCTGACCCTTGATCCATGACTTGAGCCTTGATCCTTGATCCTTTAGCCTTGAACCTTGAGCCTTGAGCCTTGAGCCTTGAGCCTTGAGCATTGAGCCTTGAGCCTTGAGCCTTTTTCCTTAAACCTTGAGCCTTAAGCCTTGAGCCTTGAGCTTTGAGCCTTGAGCCTTGAGCCTTGAGCCTTGTGCCTTCAGCCTTGAGCCTTGAGCCTTTAACCTTGAGCCAAGAGCCTTGACCCTTGACCCTTGAGCCTTAAGCCTTGACCCTTGAGACTTGAGCCTTGAGCCTTAAGCCTCGAGCCTCGAGCCTTGAGCCTCGAGCCTGGAGCCTTGAGCCTCGAGCCTAGAGCCTCGAGCCTCGAGCCTCGGGCCTCGAGCCTTGTCCCTTGGCCCTTGACCCTTGATCCTTTAGCCTTGAACCTTGAGCCTTGAGCCATGAGCCTTGAGCCTTGAGCCTTTTCCTTGAACCTTGAGCCTTAAGCCTGGAGCCTTAAGCCTTGAGCCTTCAGCCTTGAGCCTTGAGCCTTGAGCCTTGACCCTGGAGCCTTGAGCCTCGAGCCCTGAGCCTTAAGCCTTGAGCCTTGAGCCTTGAGACTTGAGCCTTTTGCCTTGAGTCCTTACCCTTGAGCCATGACTTGAGCCTTGATCAATGATCCTTGAGCCTTTATCAATGAGCCTTGAGCCTTGAGCCTTAAGCCTTGAGCCTTGAGCCTTGAGCCTTGAGCCTTGAGCCTTGAGCCTTAAGCCTTGAGCCTTGAGCCTTAATCCTTGAGCCTTGAGCCTTGAGCCTTGAGCCTTGAGCCTTGAGCCTTGAGCATTGAGCCTTGAGCCTTGAGCCTTGAGCCTTGAGCCTTGAGCCTTGAGCCTTGAGCCTTGAGCCTTGAGCCTTGAGTCTTGAGCCTTGAGCCTTGAGCCTTTTTCCTTAAACCTTGAGCCTTGAGCCTTGAGCCTTGAGCCTTGAGCCTTGAGCTTTGAGCCTTGAGCCTTGAGCCTTGAGCCTTGAGCCAAGAGCCTTGAGCCTTGACCCTTGACCCTTGACCCTTCAGCCTTGAGCCTTGAGCCTTGAGACTTGAGCCTTGAGCCTTGATCCTTGAGCCTTGAGCCTTGAGCCTTGAGCCTTGAGCCTAGAGCGCGGAGCCTGGAGAGCCTTGACCCTTGACCCTTGACCCTTCAGCCTTGAGCCTTGAGCCTTGAGACTTGAGCCTTGAGCCTTGATCCTTGAGCCTTGAGCCTTGAGCCTTGAGCCTTGAGCCTAGAGCGCGGAGCCTGGAGCCTTGAGCCTCGAGCCTCGAGCCTCGAGCCTCGGCCCTTGACCCTTGACACTTTAGCCTTGAACCTTGAGCCTTGAGCCATGAGCCTTGAGCCTTTTCCTTGAACCTTGAGCCTTAAGCCTCGAGCATTGAGCCTTGAGCCTTGAGCCTTGAGCCTTGAGCCTTGAGCCTTGAGCCTTGAGCCTTGAGCCTTGAGCCTTGAGCCTTGAGCCTTGAGCCTTGAGCCTTGAGCCTTAAGCCATTTGCCTTGCGTCCTGACCCTTGAGCCGTGACTTGAGCCTTTATCTTTGATCCTTGAGCCTTGAGCCTTGAGCCTTGAGCCTTGAGCCTTGAGCCTTGAGCCTTGAGCCTTGAGCCTTGAGCATGGAGCCACGAGCCTCGAGCCTCGAGCCTCGAGCCTCGAGCCTCGAGCCTCGAGCATTGACCCTTGACCCTTTAGCCTTGAGCCTTGACCCTTGAGCGTTGATCCTTGAGCCTTGAGCCTTGAGCCTTGAGCCTTGAGCCTTGAGCCTTGAGCATGGAGCCACGAGCCTCGAGCCTCGAGCCTCGAGCCTCGAGCCTTGACCCTTGACCCTTTAGCCTTGAGCCTTGAGCCTTGACCCTTGAGCGTTGATCCTTGAGCCTTGAGCCTTGAGCCTTGAGCCTTTTTCCTTGAACCTTGAGCCTTAAGCCTTGAGCCTTGATCTTTGAGCCTTGAGCCCTGAGCCCTGAGGCTTGAGCCTTGAGGCTTGAGACTTGAGCCTTGAGCCTTGAGCCTTTTGACTTGAGTCCTGACCCTTGATCCATGACTTGAGCCTTGATCCTTGATCCTTTAGCCTTGAATCTTGAGCCTTGAGCCTTGAGCCTTGAGCCTTGAGCCTTGAGCCTTGAGCCTTGAGCCTTGAGCCTTGAGCCTTGAGCCTTGAGCATTGAGCCTTGAGCCTTTTTCCTTAAACCTTAAGCCTTAAGCCTTGAGCCTTGAGCATTGAGCCTTGAGCCTTGAGCCTTGAGCCTTGAGCCTTGAGCCTTGAGCCTTGAGCCAAGAGCCTTGACCCTTGACCTTTGAGCCTTAAGCCTTGACCCTTGAGCCTTGAGACTTGAGCCTTGAGCATTGAGCCTTGAGCCTCGAGCCTCGAGCCTAGAGCCTGGAGCCTTGAGCCTTGAGCCTGGAGCATCGAGCCTCGAGCATCGAGCCTCGAGCCTCGAGCCTCGGGCCTCGAGCCTTGTCCCTTGGCCCTTGACCCTTGATCCTTTAGCCTTGAACCTTGAGCCTTGAGCCATGAGCCTTGAGCCTTGAGCCTTTTCCTTGAACCTTGAGCCTTGAGCCATGAGCATTGAGCCTTGAGCCTTTTCCTTGAACCTTGAGCCTTGAGCCTTGAGCCTTGAGCCTTGAGCCTTGAGCCTTGAGCCTTGACCCTGGAGCCTTGAGCCTCGAGCCCTGAGCCTTAAGCCTTGAGCCTTGAGACTTGAGCCTTTTGCCTTGAGTCCTTACCCTTGAGCCATGACTTGAGCCTTGATCAGTGATCCTTGAGCCTTTATCAATGAGCCTTGAGCCTTGAGCCTTGAGCCTTGAGCCTTGAGCCTTGAGCCTTGAGCATTGAGCATTGAGCCTTGAGCCTTGAGCCTTGAGCCTTTTTCCTTAAACCTTTAGCCTTGAGCCTTGAGCCTTGAGCCTTGAGCCTTGAGCTTTGAGCCTTGAGCCTTGAGCCTTGAGCCTTGAGCCTTGAGCCTTGAGCCTTGAGCCAAGAGCCTTGAGCCTTGACCCTTGACCCTTGACCCTTCAGCCTTGAGCCTTGAGCCTTGAGACTTGAGCCTTGAGCCTTGAGCCTTGAGCCCGGAGCCTGGAGCCTTGAGCCTCGAGCCTCGAGCCTCGAGCCTCGACCCTTGACACTTTAGCCTTGAACCTTGAGCCTTGACCCATGAGCCTTGAGCCTTGAGCCTTTTCCTTGAACCTTGAGCCTTAAGCCTCGAGCATTGAGCCTTGAGCCTTGAACCTTGAGCCTTGACCCTTGAGCGTTGAGCCTTGAGCCTTGAGCCTTGAGCCTTGAGCCTTGAGCCTTTTTCCTTGAACCTTGAGCCTTAAGCCTTGAGACTTGAGCTTTGATCCTTGAGCCCTGAGCCTTGAGGCTTGAGCCTTGAGGCTTGAGACTTGAGCCTTGAGCCTTTTGACTTGAGTCCTGACCCTTGATCCATGACTTGAGCCTTGGTCCTTGATCCTTTAGCCTTGAACCTTGAGCCTTGAGCCTTGAGCCTTGAGCCTTGAGCCTTGAGCCTTGAGCCTTGAGCCTTGAGCCTTGAGCCTTGAGCCTTGAGCCTTGAGCATTGAGCCTTGAGCCTTGAGCCTTTTTCCTTAAACCTTGAGCCTTAAGCCTTGAGCCTTGAGCCTTGAGCCTTGAGCCTTGAGCCTTGAGCCTTGAGCCTTGAGCCTTGAGCCTTGAGCCTTGAGCCTTGAGCCTTGAGCATTGAGCCTTGAGCCTTGAGCCTTTTTCCTTAAACCTTGAGCCTTAAGCCTTGAGCCTTGAGCCTTGAGCATTGAGCCTTGAGCCTTGAGCCTTGAGCCTTTTTCCTTAAACCTTGAGCCTTAAGCCTTGAGCCTTGAGCCTTGAGCATTGAGCCTTGAGCCTTGAGCCTTTTTCCTTAAACCTTGAGCCTTAAGCCTTGAGCCTTGAGCCTTGAGCCTTGAGCCTTGAGCCTTGAGCCTTGAGCCTTGAGCCTTGAGCCTTGAGCCTTGAGCCTTGAGCATTGAGCCTTGAGCCTTGAGCCTTTTTCCTTAAACCTTGAGCCTTAAGCCTTGAGCCTTGAGCCTTGAGCCTTGAGCCTTGAGCCTTGAGCATTGAGCCTTGAGCCTTGAGCCTTGAGCCTTTTTCCTTAAACCTTGAGCCTTAAGCCTTGAGCCTTGAGCCTTGAGCATTGAGCCTTGAGCCTTGAGCCTTTTTCCTTAAACCTTGAGCCTTAAGCCTTGAGCCTTGAGCCTTGAGCCTTGAGCCTTGAGCCTTGAGCCTTGAGCCTTGAGCCTTGAGCCTTGAGCCTTGAGCATTGAGCCTTGAGCCTTGAGCCTTTTTCCTTAAACCTTGAGCCTTAAGCCTTGAGCCTTGAGCCTTGAGCTTTGAGCCCTGAGCCCTGAGCCTTGAGCCTTGAGCCTTGAGCCTTGAGCCTTGTGCCTTGAGCCTTGAGCCTTGAGCCTTGAGCCTTGAGCCTTGAGCCTTGAGCCAAGAGCCTTGACCCTTGACCCTTGAGCCTTAAGCCTTGACCCTTGAGCCTTGAGACTTGAGCCTTGAGCCTTGAGCCTTGAGCCTTGAGCCTTGAGCCTTGAGCCTCGAGCCTTGAGCCTAGAGCCTGGAGCCTTGAGCCTTGAGCCTTGAGCCTTGAGCCTCGAGCCTTGAGCCTAGAGCCTTGAGCCTTGAGCCTGGAGCCTGGAGCCTCGAGCCTCGAGCCTCGAGCCTCGGGCCTCAAGCCTTGTCCCTTGGCCCTTGACCCTTGATCCTTTAGCCTTGAACCTTGAGCCTTGAGCCATGAGCCTTGAGCCTTGAGACTTTTCCTTGAACCTTGAGCCTTAAGCCTGGAGCCTTAAGCCTTGAGCCTTGAGCCTTGAGCCTTGAGCCTTGACCCTGGAGCCTTGAGCCTCGAGCAAAGAGCCTTAAGCCTTGAGCCTTGAGCCTCGAGACTTGAGCCTTTTGCCTTGAGTCCTTACCCTTGAGCCATGACTTGAGCCTTGATCAATGATCCTTGAGCCTTTAGCCTTGAGCCTTGAACCTTGAGCCTTGAGCCTTGAACCTTGATCCTTGAGCATTTTGCCTTTTGCCTTGAACCTGGAGCCTTGAGCCTTAAGCCTTGAGTCTTGAACCTTGAACCTTGAACATTGAGCCTTGAGCCTTGAGCCTAGAGCCTTGAGCCTGGAGCCTCGAGCCTTGAGCCTCGAGCCTCGGCCCTTGACCCTTGACACTTTAGCCTTGAGCCTTGAGCCATGAGCCTTGACCCTTGAGCCTTGAGCCTTGAGCCTTGAGCCTTGAGCCTTGAGCCTTGAGCCTTGAGCCTTGAGCCAAGAGCCTTGAGCCTTGACCCTTGACCCTTGACCCTTGACCCTTCAGCCTTGAGCCTTGAGCCTTGAGACTTGAGCCTTGAGCCTTGAGCCTTGAGCCTTGAGCCTTGAGCTCGGAGCCTGGAGCCTTGAGCCTCGAGCCTCGAGCCTCGACCCTTGACCCTTGACACTTTAGCCTTGAACCTTGAGCCTTGAGCCATGAGCCTTGAGCCTTGAGCCTTTTCCTTGAACCTTGAGCCTTAAGCCTCGAGCATTGAGCCTTGAGCCTTGAGCCTTGAGCCTTGAACCTTGAGCCTTGACCCTTGAGCGTTGAGCCTTGAGCCTTGAGCCTTGAGCCTTGAGCCTTGAGCCTTGAGCCTTTTTCCTTGAACCTTGAGCCTTAAGCCTTGAGACTTGAGCTTTGAGCCTTGAGCCCTGAGCCTTGAGGCTTGAGCCTTGAGGCTTGAGACTTGAGCCTTGAGCCTTTTGACTTGAGTCCTGACCCTTGATCCATGACTTGAGCCTTGATCCTTGATTAGCCTTTAGCCTTGAGCCTTGAGCCTTGAGCCTTGAGCCTTGAGCCTTGAGCCTTGAGCCTTGAGCCTTGAGCCTTGAGCCTTGAGCCTTGAGCCTTGAGCCTTGAGCCTTGAGCCTTGAGCCTTGAGCCTTGAGCCTTGAGCATTGAGCCTTGAGCCTTGAGCCTTTTTCCTTAAACCTTGAGCCTTAAGCCTTGAGCCTTGAGCCTTGAGCTTTGAGCCTTGAGCCTTGAGCCTTGAGCCTTGAGCCTTGAGCCTTGTGCCTTGAGCCTTGAGCCTTGAGCCTTGAGCCTTGAGCCTTGAGCCAAGAGCCTTGACCCTTGACCCTTGAGCCTTAAGCCTTGACCCTTGAGCCTTGAGACTTGAGCCTTGAGCCTTGAGCCTTGAGCCTTGAGCCTTGAGCCTCGAGCCTTGAGCCTAGAGCCTGGAGCCTTGAGCCTTGAGCCTTGAGCCTCGAGCCTTGAGCCTAGAGCCTTGAGCCTTGAGCCTGGAGCCTGGAGCCTCGAGCCTCGAGCCTCGAGCCTCGGGCCTCAAGCCTTGTCCCTTGGCCCTTGACCCTTGATCCGTTAGCCTTGAACCTTGAGCCTTGAGCCATGAGCCTTGAGCCTTGAGACTTTTCCTTGAACCTTGAGCCTTAAGCCTGGAGCCTTGAGCCTTGACCCTGGAGCCTTGAGCCTCGAGCAAAGAGCCTTAAGCCTTGAGCCTTGAGCCTCGAGACTTGAGCCTTTTGCCTTGAGTCCTTACCCTTGAGCCATGACTTGAGCCTTGATCAATGATCCTTGAGCCTTTAGCCTTGAGCCTTGAACCTTGAGCCTTGAGCCTTGAACCTTGATCCTTGAGCATTTTGCCTTTTGCCTTGAACCTGGAGCCTTGAGCCTTAAGCCTTGAGTCTTGAACCTTGAACCTTGAACATTGAGCCTTGAGCCTTGAGCCTAGAGCCTTGAGCCTGGAGCCTCGAGCCTTGAGCCTCGAGCCTCGGCCCTTGACCCTTGACACTTTAGCCTTGAGCCTTGAGCCATGAGCCTTAACCCTTGAGCCTTGACCCTTGAGCCTTGAGCCTTGAGCCTTGAGCCTTGAGCCTTGAGCCTTGAGCCTTAAGCCTTGAGCCAAGAGCCTTGAGCCTTGACCCTTGACCCTTGACCCTTCAGCCTTGAGCCTTGAGCCTTGAGACTTGAGCCTTGAGCCTTGAGCCTTGAGCCTTGAGCCCGGAGCCTGGAGCCTTGAGCCTCGAGCCTCGAGCCTCGACCCTTGACCCTTGACACTTTAGCCTTGAACCTTGAGCCTTGAGCCATGAGCCTTGAGCCTTTTCCTTGAACCTTGAGCCTTAAGCCTCGAGCATTGAGCCTTGAGCCTTGAGCCTTGAGCCTTGAACCTTGAGCCTTGACCCTTGAGCGTTGAGCCTTGAGCCTTGAGCCTTGAGCCTTGAGCCTTGAGCCTTTTTCCTTGAACCTTGACCCTTAAGCCTTGAGACTTGAGCTTTGAGCCTTGAGCCCTGAGCCTTGAGGCTTGAGCCTTGAGGCTGGAGACTTGAGCCTTGAGCCTTTTGACTTGAGTCCTGACCCTTGATCCATGACTTGAGCCTTGATCCTTGATCCTTTAGCCTTGAACCTTGAGCCTTGAGCCTTGAGCCTTGAGCCTTGAGCCTTGAGCCTTGAGCATTGAGCCTTGAGCCATGAGCCTTTTTCCTTAAACCTTGAGCCTTAAGCCTTGAGCCTTGAGCCTTGAGCTTTGAGCCTTGAGCCTTGAGCCTTGAGCCTTGAGCCTTGAGCCTTGTGCCTTGAGCCTTGAGCCTTGAGCCAAGAGCCTTGACCCTTGACCCTTGAGCCTTAAGCCTTGACCCTTGAGCCTTGAGACTTGAGCCTTGAGCCTTGAGCCTTGAGCCTTGAGCCTTGAGCCTTGAGCCTTGAGCCTCGAGCCTAGAGCCTGGAGCCTGGAGCCTTGAGCCTTGAGCCTTGAGCCTCGAGCCTTGAGCCTAGAGCCTTGAGCCTTGAGCCTGGAGCCTGGAGCCTCGAGCCTCGAGCCTCGGGCCTCGAGCCTTGTCCCTTGGCCCTTGACCCTTGATCCTTTAGCCTTGAACCTTGAGCCTTGAGCCATGAGCCTTGAGCCTTGAGACTTTTCCTTGAACCTTGAGCCTTAAGCCTGGAGCCTTAAGCCTTGAGCCTTGAGCCTTGAGCCTTGACCCTGGAGCCTTGAGCCTCGAGCAAAGAGCCTTAAGCCTTGAGCCTTGAGCCTCGAGACTTGAGCCTTTTGCCTTGAGTCCTTACCCTTGAGCCATGACTTGAGCCTTGATCAATGATCCTTGAGCCTTTAGCCTTGAGCCTTGAACCTTGAGCATTTTGCCTTTTGCCTTGAACCTGGAGCCTTGAGCCTTAAGCCTTGAGTCTTGAACCTTGAACCTTGAACATTGAGCCTTGAGCCTTGAGCCTAGAGCCTTGAGCCTGGAGCCTCGAGCCTTGAGCCTCGAGCCTCGGCCCTTGACCCTTGACACTTTAGCCTTGAGCCTTGAGCCATGAGCCTTGACCCTTGAGCCTTGACCCTTGAGCCTTGAGCCTTGAGCCTTGAGCCTTGAGCCTTGATCCCGGAGCATGGAGCCACGAGCCTCGAGCCTCGAGCCTCGAGCCTCGAGCCTTGACCCTTGACCCTTTAGCCTTGAGCGTTGAGCCTTGAGCCTTGACCCTTGACCCTTGAGCGTTGAGCCTTGAGCCTTGAGCCTTGAGCCTTTTTCCTTGAACCTTGAGCCTTAAGCCTTGAGCCTTGAGCTTTGAGCCTTGAGCCTTGAGCCTTGAGCCCTGAGCCTTGAGGCTTGAGCCTGGAGGCTTGAGACTTGAGCCTTGAGCCTTGAGCCTTTTGACTTGAGTCCTGACCCTTGATCCATTACTTGAGCCTTGATCCTTGATCCTTGAACCTTGAGCCTTGAGCCTTGAGCCTTGAGCCTTGAGCCTTGAGCCTTGAGCCTTGAGCCTTGAGCCTTGAGCCTAGAGCCTTGAGCCTTGAGCCTTGAGCATTGAGCCTTTTTCCTTAAACCTTGAGCCTTAAGCCTTGAGCCTTGAGCCTTGAGCTTTGAGCCTTGAGCCTTGAGCCTTGAGCCTTGAGCCTTGAGCCTTGAGCCTTGAGCCTTGAGCCTTGTGCCTTGTGCCTTGAGCCTTGAGCCTTGAGCTAAGAGCCTTGACCCTTGACCCTTGACCCTTGAGCCTTAAGCCTTGAGCCTTGAGACTTGAGCCTTGAGCCTTGAGCCTCAAGCCTTGAGCCTAGAGCCGGAGCCTTGAGCCTTGAGCCTGGAGCCTCGAGCCTGGAGCATCGAGCCTCGTGCCTCGGGCCTCGAGCCTTGTCCCTTGGCCCTTGACCCTTGATCCTTTAGCCTTGAACCTTGAGCCTTGAGCCATGAGCCTTGAGACTTTTCCTTGAATCTTGAGCCTTAAGCCTGGAGCCTTAAGCCTTGAGCCTTGAGCCTTGAGCCTTGAGCCTTGACCCTGGAGCCTTGAGCCTCGAGCCCTGAGCCTTAAGCCTTGAGCCTTGAGCCTTGAGACTTGAGCCTCTTGCCTTGAGTCCTTACCCTTGAGCCATGACTTGAGCCTTGATCAATGATCCTTGAGCCTTGAGCCTTGAGCCTTGAACCTTGAGCCTTGAGCCTTGAGCCTTGAACCTTGATCCTTGAGCATTTTGCCTTTTGCCTTTTGCCTTGAACCTGGAGCCTTGAGCCTTAAGCCTTGAGTCTTGAACCTTGAACCTTGAACGTTGAGCCTTGAGCTTTGAGCCTTGAGCCCTGAGACTTGACCCTGGAGCTCCGAGCCCTGAGCGTTGAGCCTTGAGCCTTGAGCCTTGAGCCTTGAGCCTTGAGCCTTGAGCCTTGAGCCTTGAGCCTCGAGCCTCGAGCCTTGAGCCTTGAGCCTTGAGCCTGGAGCCTCGAGCCTTGAGCCTCGAGCCTCGGCCCTTGAGCCTCGAGCCTCGGCCCTTGACCCTTGACACTTTAGCCTTGAACCTTGAGCCTTGAGCCATGAGCCTTGACCCTTGAGCCTTTTCCTTGAACCTTGAGCCTTAAGCCTCGAGCATTGAGCCTTGAGCCTTGAGCCTTGAGCCTTGAGCCTTGAGCCTTGAGCCTTGAGCCTTGAGCCTTGAGCCTTGAGCCTTGAGCCTTGAGCCTTGAGCCTTGAGCCTTGAGCCTTGACACTTTAGCCTTGAGCCTTGAGCCATGAGCCTTGACCCTTGAGCCTTGACCCTTGAGCCTTGAGCCTTGAGCCTTGAGCCTTGAGCCTTGAGCCTTGATCCCAGAGCATGGAGCCACGAGCCTCGAGCCTCGAGCCTCGAGCCTTGACCCTTGACCCTTTAGCCTTGAGCGTTGAGCCTTGAGCCTTGACCCTTGACCCTTGAGCGTTGAGCCTTGAGCCTTGAGCCTTGAGCCTTTTTCCTTGAACCTTGAGCCTTAAGCCTTGAGCCTTGAGCTTTGAGCCTTGAGCCTTGAGCCCTGAGCCTTGAGGCTTGAGCCTGGAGGCTTGAGACTTGAGCCTTGAGCCTTGAGCCTTTTGACTTGAGTCCTGACCCTTGATCCATGACTTGAGCCTTGATCCTTGATCCTTGAACCTTGAGCCTTGAGCCTTGAGCCTTGAGCCTTGAGCCTTGAGCCTTGAGCCTTGAGCCTTGAGCCTAGAGCCTTGAGCCTTGAGCCTTGAGCATTGAGCCTTTTTCCTTAAACCTTGAGCCTTAAGCCTTGAGCCTTGAGCCTTGAGCTTTGAGCCTTGAGCCTTGAGCCTTGAGCCTTGAGCCTTGAGCCTTGAGCCTTGAGCCTTGAGCCTTGAGCCTTGTGCCTTGTGCCTTGAGCCTTGAGCCTTGAGCTAAGAGCCTTGACCCTTGACCCTTGACCCTTGAGCCTTAAGCCTTGAGCCTTGAGATTTGAGCCTTGAGCCTTGAGCCTCAAGCCTTGAGCCTAGAGCCGGAGCCTTGAGCCTTGAGCCTGGAGCCTCGAGCCTGGAGCATCGAGCCTCGTGCCTCGGGCCTCGAGCCTTGTCCCTTGGCCCTTGACCCTTGATCCTTTAGCCTTGAACCTTGAGCCTTGAGCCATGAGCCTTGAGACTTTTCCTTGAATCTTGAGCCTTAAGCCTGGAGCCTTAAGCCTTGAGCCTTGAGCCTTGAGCCTTGAGCCTTGACCCTGGAGCCTTGAGCCTCGAGCCCTGAGCCTTAAGCCTTGAGCCTTGAGCCTTGAGACTTGAGCCTCTTGCCTTGAGTCCTTACCCTTGAGCCATGACTTGAGCCTTGATCAATGATCCTTGAGCCTTTAGCCTTGAGCCTTGAACCTTGAGCCTTGAGCCTTGAGCCTTGAACCTTGATCCTTGAGCATTTTGCCTTTTGCCTTTTGCCTTGAACCTGGAGCCTTGAGCCTTAAGCCTTGAGTCTTGAACCTTGAACCTTGAACGTTGAGCCTTGAGCTTTGAGCCCTGAGACTTGACCCTGGAGCTCCGAGCCCTGAGCGTTGAGCCTTGAGCCTTGAGCCTTGAGCCTTGAGCCTTGAGCCTTGAGCCTTGAGCCTTGAGCCTCGAGCCTCGAGCCTTGAGCCTTGAGCCTTGAGCCTGGAGCCTCGAGCCTTGAGCCTCGAGCCTCGGCCCTTGACCCTTGACACTTTAGCCTTGAACCTTGAGCCTTGAGCCATGAGCCTTGACCCTTGAGCCTTTTCCTTGAACCTTGAGCCTTAAGCCTCGAGCATTGAGCCTTGAGCCTTGAGCCTTGAGCCTTGAGCCTTGAGCCTTGAGCCTTGAGCCTTGAGCCTTGAGCCTTGAGCCTTGAGCCTTGAGCCTTAAGCCATTTGCCTTGCGTCCTGACCCTTGAGCCGTGACTTGAGCCTTTATCCTTGAGCCTTGAACCTTGAGCCTTGAGCCTTGAGCCTTGAGCCTTGAGCCTTGAGCCTTGACCCTTGACCCTTGACCCTTTAGCCTTGAACCTTGAGCCTTGAGCCTTGAACCTTGAGCCTTAAGCCTTGAGCCTTGAGCTTTGAGCCTTGAGCCCTGAGCCTTGAGGCTTGAGCCTTGAGCCTTTTGACTTGAGTCCTGACCCTTGATCCATAACTTAAGCCTTGATCCTTGAGCCTTGAAGCCTTGAGCCTTGAGCTTTGAGCCTTGAGCCAAGAGCCTTGAGCCTTGAGCCTTGACCCTTGACCCTTGAGCCTTAAGCCTTGACCCTTGAGACTTGAGCCTTGAGCCTTGAGCCTTGAGCCTTGAGCCTTGAGCCTTGAGCCTCGAGCCTCGAGCCTTGAGCCTCGAGCCTCGAGCCTTGAGCCTGGAGCCTTGAGCCTTGAGCCTCGAGCCTCGAGCCTCGAGCCTCGAGCCTCGGGCATCGGGCCTCGAGCCTTGTCCCTTGGCCCCTGACCCTTTAGCCTTGAACCTTGAGCCTTGAGCCATGAGCCTTGAGCCTTGAGCCTTTCCCTCTAACCTTGAGCCTTAAGCCTGGAGCCTTAAGCCTTGAGCCTTGAGCCTTGAGCCTTGAGCCTTGAGCCTTGAGCCTTGAGCCTTGAGCCTTGAGCCTTGACCCTGGAGCCTTGAGCCTCGAGCCCTGAGCCTTAAGCCTTGAGCCTTGAGCCTTGAGACTTGAGCATTTTGCCTTGAGTCCTTACCCTTGAGCCATCACTTGAGCCTTGATCAATGATCCTTGAGCCTTTAGCCTTGAGCCTTGAACCTTGAGCCTTGAGCCTTGAACCTTGATCCTTGAGCATTTTGCCTTTTGCCTTGAACCTGGAGCCTTGAGCCTTAAGCCTTGAGTCTTGAACCTTTAACCTTGAACGTTGAGCCTTGAGCCTTGAGCCTTGAGCCCTGAGACTTGACCCTGGAGCTCCGAGCCCTGAGCGTTGAGCCTTGAGCCTTGAGCCTTGAGCCTTGAGCCTTGAGCCTTGAGCCTTGAGCCTTGAGCCTTGAGCCTTGAGCCTTGAGCCTTGAGCCTTGAGCCTTGAGCCTTGAGCCTGGAGCCTTGAGCCTTGAGCCTTGAGCCTTGAGCCTTTTTCCTTGAACCTTGAGCCTTAAGCCTTGAGCCTTGAGCTTTGAGCCTTGAGACCTGAGCCTTGAGGCTTGAGCCTTGAGCCTTTTGACTTGAGTCCTGACCCTTGATCCATAACTTAAGCCTTGATCCTTGAGCCTTGAAGCCTTGAGCCTTGAGCTTTGAGCCTTGAGCCAAGAGCCTTGAGCCTTGAGCCTTGACCCTTGACCCTTGAGCCTTAAGCCTTGACCCTTGAGACTTGAGCCTTGAGCCTTGAGCCTCGAGCCTTGAGCCTTGAGCCTCGAGCCTCGAGCCTTGAGCCTGGAGCCTTGAGCCTTGAGCCTCGAGCCTCGAGCCTCGAGCCTCGAGCCTCGGGCATCGGGCCTCGAGCCTTGTCCCTTGGCCCTTGACCCTTTAGCCTTGAACCTTGAGCCATGAGCCTTGAGCCTTGAGCCTTTTCCTCTAACCTTGAGCCTTAAGCCTGGAGCCTTAAGCCTTGAGCCTTGAGCCTTGAGCCTTGAGCATTGAGCCTTGAGCCTTGACCCTGGAGCCTTGAGCCTCGAGCCCTGAGCCTTAAGCCTTGAGCCTTGAGCCTTGAGACTTGAGCCTTTTGCCTTGAGTCCTTACCCTTGAGCCATCACTTGAGCCTTGATCAATGATCCTTGAGCCTTTAGCCTTGAGCCTTGAACCTTGAGCCTTGAGCCTTGAACCTTGATCCTTGAGCTTTTTGCCTTTTGCCTTGAACCTGGAGCCTTGAGCCTTAAGCCTTGAGTCTTGAACCTTGAACCTTGAACGTTGAGCCTTGAGCCTTGAGCCTTGAGCCCTGAGACTTGACCCTGGAGCTCCGAGCCCTGAGCGTTGAGCCTTGAGCCTTGAGCCTTGAGCCTTGAGCCTTGAGCCTTGAGCCTTGAGCCTTGAGCCTTGAGCCTTGAGCCTTGAGCCTGGAGCCTTGAGCCTTGAGCCTTGAGCCTAGAGCCTCGAGCCTTGAGCCTCGAGCCTCGGCCCTTGACCCTTGACACTTTAGCCTTGAACCTTGAGCCTTGAGCCTTTTCCTTGAACCTTGAGCCTTAAGCCTCGAGCCTTGAGCCTTGAGCCTTGAGCCTTAAGCCTTGAGCCTTGAGCCTTGAGCCTTGAGCCTTAAGCAATTTGCCGTGCGTCCTGACCCTTGAGCCGTGACTTGAGCCTTTATCCTTGATCCTTGAGCCTTGAACCTTGAGCCTTGAGCTTGAGCCTTGAGCCTTGAGCCTTGAGCCTTGAGCCTTGAGCCTTGAGCCTTGAGCCTTGAGCCTTGAGCCTTGAGCCTTGAGCATGGAGCCATGAGCCTCGAGCCTCGAGCGTCGAGCCTCGAGCCTTGACCCTTGACCCTTTAGCCTTGAACCTTGAGCCTTGAGCCTTGAGCGTTGAGCGTTGAGCCTTGAGCCTTGAGCCTTTTTCCTTGACCCTTGAGCCTTAAGCCTTGAGCCTTGAGCTTTGAGCCTTGAGCCCTGAGCCTTGAGGCTTGAGCCTTGAGCCTTTTGACTTGAGTCCTGACCCTTGATCCATACCTTGAGCCTTGATCCTTGATCCTTGAGCCTTGAACCTTGAGCCTTGAGCCTTGAGCCTTGAGCCTTGAGCCTTGAGCCTTGAGCCTTTTTCCTTAAACCTTGAGCCTTAAGCCTTGAGCCTTGAGCTTTGAGCCTTGAGCCTTGAGCCTTGAGCCTTGAGCCTTGAGCCTTGAGCCTTGAGCCTTGAGCCTTGACCCTTGAGCCTTGAGCCAAGAGCCTTGAGCCTTGAGCCTTGACCCTTGACCCTTGAGCCTTAAGCCTTGACCCTTGAGCCTTGAGACTTGAGCCTTGAGCCTCGAGCCTTGAGCCTTGAGCCTCGAGCCTCGAGCCTTGAGCCTTGAGCCTGGAGCCTCGAGCCTCGAGCCTCGAGCCTCGAGCCTCGAGCCTCGGGCCTCGAGCCTCGTCCCTTGGCCCTTGACCCTTTAGCCTTGAACCTTGAGCCTTGAGCCATGAGCCTTGAGCCTTGAGCCTTTTCCTCTAACCTTGAGCCTTAAGCCTGGAGCCTTGAGCCTTCATCCTTGAGCCTTGAGCCTTGAGCCTTGAGCCTTGAGCCTTGACCCTGGAGCCTTGAGCCTCGAGCCCTGAGCCTTAAGCCTTGAGCCTTGAGCCTTGAGACTTGAGCCTTTTGGCTTGAGTCCTTACCATTGAGCCATGACTTGAGCCTTGATCAATGATCCTTGAGCCTTTAGCCTTGAGCCTTGAACCTTGAGCCTTGAGCCTTGAACCTTGATCCTTGAGCATTTTGCCTTTTGCCTTGAACCTGGAGCCTTGAGCCAAGCCTTGAGTCTTGAACCTTGAACCTTGAACGTTGAGCCTTGAGCCTTGAGCCCTGAGACTTGACCCTGGAGCGCCGAGCCCTGAGCCTTGAGCCTTGAGCCTTGAGCCTTGAGCCTTGAGCCTTGAGCCTTGAGCCTTGAGCCTTGAGCCTTGAGCCTTGAGCATGGAGCCACGAGCGTCGAGCCTCGAGCCTTGACCCTTGACCCTTTAGCCTTGAACCTTGAGCCTTGAGCCTTGAGCGTTGAGCCTTGAGCCTTGAGCCTTGAGCCTTTTTCCTTGACCCTTGAGCCTTAAGCCTTGAGCCTGGAGCTTTGAGCCTTGAGCCCTGAGCCTTGAGGCTTGAGCCTTGAGCCTTTTGACTTGAGTCCTGACCCTTGATCCATAACTTGAGCCTTGATCCTTGATCCTTGAGCCTTGAACCTTGAGCCTTGAGCCTTGAGCCTTGAGCCTTGAGCCTTTTTCCTTAAACCTTGAGCCTTAAGCCTTGAGCCTTGAGCTTTGAGCCTTGAGCCTTGAGCCTTGAGCCTTGAGCCTTGAGCCTTGAGCCTTAAGCCTTGAGCCTTGAGCCTTGAGCCAAGAGCCTTGAGCCTTGAGCCTTGAGCCTTGAGCCTTGAGCCTTGAGCCTTGAGCCTTGAGCCTTAAGCCTTGACCCTTGAGCCTTGAGACTTGAGCCTTGAGCCTTGAGCCTTGAGCCTTGAGCCTTGAGCATTGAGCCTCGAGCCTCGAGCCTTGAGCCTTGAGCCTTGAGCCTGGAGCCTCGAGCCTGGAGCCTCGAGCCTCGGGCCTCGAGCCTTGTCCCTTGGCCCTTGACCCTTTAGCCTTGAACCTTGAGCCTTGAGCCATGAGCCTTGAGCCTTGAGCCTTTTCCTCTAACCTTGAGCCTTAAGCCTGGAGCCTTAAGCCTTGAGCCTTGAGCCTTGAGCCTTGAGCCTTGAGCCTTGAGCCTTGACCCTGGAGCCTTGAGCCTCGAGCCCTAAGCCTTGAGCCTTGAGCCTTGAGACTTGAGCCTTTTGCCTTCAGTCCTTACCATTGAGCCATGACTTGAGCCTTGATCAATGATCCTTGAGCCTTTAGCCTTGAGCCTTGAACCTTGAGCCTTGAGCCTTGAACCTTGATCCTTGAGCATTTTGCCTTTTGCCTTGAACCTGGAGCCTTGAGCCAAGCATTGAGTCTTGAACCTTGAACCTTGAACGTTGAGCCTTGAGCCTTGAGCCCTGAGACTTGAGCCTTGAGCCCTCAGCCTTGAGCCTTGAGCCTTGAGCCTTGAGCCTTGAGCCTTGAGCCTTGAGCCATGAGCCTTGAGCCTTGAGCTTTGAGCATGGAGCCTTGAGCCTTGAGCCTTGAGCCTGGAGCCTCGAGCCTTGAGCCTCGAGCCTCGGCCCTTGACCCTTGACACTTTAGCCTTGAACCTTGAGCCTTGAGCCATGAGCCTTGACCCTTGAGCCTTTTCCTTGAACCTTGAGACTTAAGCCTCGAGCATTGAGCCTTAAGCCTTGAGCCTTGAGCCTTGAGCCTTGAGCCTTGAGCCTTGAGCCTTGAGCCTTGAGCCTTGAGCCTTGAGCCTTGAGCCTTGAGCCTTGAGCATGGAGCCACGAGCCTCGAGCGTCGAGCGTCGAGCGTCGAGCCTTGAGCCTTGACCCTTGACCCTTTAGCCTTGAACCTTGAGCCTTGAGCCTTGAGCGTTGAGCCTTGAGACTTGAGCCTTGAGCCTTGAGCCTTGAGCCTTGAGCCTTTTTCCTTGAACCTTGAGCCTTGATCCTTGATCCTTGAGCCTTGAACCTTGAGCCTTGAGCGTTGAGCCTTGAGCCTTGAGCCTTGAGCCTTGAGCCTTGAGCCTTGAGCCTTGAGCCTTGAGCCTTGAGCCTTTTTCCTTAAACCTTGAGCCTTAAGCCTTGAGCCTTGAGCTTTGAGCCTTGAGCCTTGAGCCTTGAGCCTTGAGCCTTGAGCCTTGAGCCTTGAGCCTTGACCCTTGAGCCTTGAGCCAAGAGCCTTGAGCCTTGAGCCTTGACCCTTGACCCTTGAGCCTTAAGCCTTGACCCTTGAGCCTTGAGACTTGAGCCTTGAGCCTCGAGCCTTGAGCCTTGAGCCTCGAGCCTCGAGCCTTGAGCCTTGAGCCTGGAGCCTCGAGCCTCGAGCCTAGAGCCTCGAGCCTCGAGCCTCGGGCCTCGAGCCTTGTCCCTTGGCCCTTGACCCTTTAGCCTTGAACCTTGAGCCTTGAGCCATGAGCCTTGAGCCTTGAGCCTTTTCCTCTAACCTTGAGCCTTAAGCCTGGAGCCTTGAGCCTTCATCCTTGAGCCTTGAGCCTTGAGCCTTGAGCCTTGAGCCTTGACCCTGGAGCCTTGAGCCTCGAGCCCTGAGCCTTAAGCCTTGAGCCTTGAGCCTTGAGACTTGAGCCTTTTGGCTTGAGTCCTTACCATTGAGCCATGACTTGAGCCTTGATCAATGATCCTTGAGCCTTTAGCCTTGAGCCTTGAACCTTGAGCCTTGAGCCTTGAACCTTGATCCTTGAGCATTTTGCCTTTTGCCTTGAACCTGGAGCCTTGAGCCAAGCCTTGAGTCTTGAACCTTGAACCTTGAACGTTGAGCCTTGAGCCTTGAGCCCTGAGACTTGACCCTGGAGCGCCGAGCCCTGAGCCTTGAGCCTTGAGCCTTGAGCCTTGAGCCTTGAGCCTTGAGCCTTGAGCCTTGAGCCTTGAGCCTTGAGCCTTGAGCCTTGAGCCTTGAGCATGGAGCCACGAGCGTCGAGCCTCGAGCCTTGACCCTTGACCCTTTAGCCTTGAACCTTGAGCCTTGAGCCTTGAGCGTTGAGCCTTGAGCCTTGAGCCTTGAGCCTTTTTCCTTGACCCTTGAGCCTTAAGCCTTGAGCCTGGAGCTTTGAGCCTTGAGCCCTGAGCCTTGAGGCTTGAGCCTTGAGCCTTTTGACTTGAGTCCTGACCCTTGATCCATAACTTGAGCCTTGATCCTTGATCCTTGAGCCTTGAACCTTGAGCCTTGAGCCTTGAGCCTTGAGCCTTGAGCCTTTTTCCTTAAACCTTGAGCCTTAAGCCTTGAGCCTTGAGCTTTGAGCCTTGAGCCTTGAGCCTTGAGCCTTGAGCCTTGAGCCTTGAGCCTTAAGCCTTGAGCCTTGAGCCTTGAGCCAAGAGCCTTGAGCCTTGAGCCTTGAGCCTTGAGCCTTGAGCCTTGAGCCTTAAGCCTTGACCCTTGAGCCTTGAGACTTGAGCCTTGAGCCTTGAGCCTTGAGCCTTGAGCCTTGAGCCTTGAGCCTTGAGCCTTGAGCCTTGAGCCTGGAGCCTCGAGCCTGGAGCCTCGAGCCTTGGGCCTCGAGCCTTGTCCCTTGGCCCTTGACCCTTTAGCCTTGAACCTTGAGCCTTGAGCCATGAGCCTTGAGCCTTGAGCCTTTTCCTCTAACCTTGAGCCTTAAGCCTGGAGCCTTAAGCCTTGAGCCTTGAGCCTTGAGCCTTGAGCCTTGAGCCTTGAGCCTTGACCCTGGAGCCTTGAGCCTCGAGCCCTAAGCCTTGAGCCTTGAGCCTTGAGACTTGAGCCTTTTGCCTTCAGTCCTTACCATTGAGCCATGACTTGAGCCTTGATCAATGATCCTTGAGCCTTTAGCCTTGAGCCTTGAACCTTGAGCCTTGAGCCTTGAACCTTGATCCTTGAGCATTTTGCCTTTTGCCTTGAACCTGGAGCCTTGAGCCAAGCATTGAGTCTTGAACCTTGAACCTTGAACGTTGAGCCTTGAGCCTTGAGCCCTGAGACTTGAGCCTTGAGCCCTCAGCCTTGAGCCTTGAGCCTTGAGCCTTGAGCCTTGAGCCTTGAGCCTTGAGCCTTGAGCCTTGAGCCTTGAGCCATGAGCCTTGAGCCTTGAGCTTTGAGCATGGAGCCTTGAGCCTTGAGCCTTGAGCCTGGAGCCTCGAGCCTTGAGCCTCGAGCCTCGGCCCTTGACCCTTGACACTTTAGCCTTGAACCTTGAGCCTTGAGCCATGAGCCTTGACCCTTGAGCCTTTTCCTTGAACCTTGAGACTTAAGCCTCGAGCATTGAGCCTTAAGCCTTGAGCCTTGAGCCTTGAGCCTTGAGCCTTGAGCCTTGAGCCTTGAGCCTTGAGCCTTGAGCCTTGAGCCTTGAGCCTTGAGCCTTGAGCATGGAGCCACGAGCCTCGAGCGTCGAGCGTCGAGCGTCGAGCCTTGAGCCTTGACCCTTGACCCTTTAGCCTTGAACCTTGAGCCTTGAGCCTTGAGCGTTGAGCCTTGAGACTTGAGCCTTGAGCCTTGAGCCTTGAGCCTTGAGCCTTGAGCCTTTTTCCTTGAACCTTGAGCCTTGATCCTTGATCCTTGAGCCTTGAACCTTGAGCCTTGAGCGTTGAGCCTTGAGCCTTGAGCCTTGAGCCTTGAGCCTTGAGCCTTGAGCCTTGAGCCTTTTTCCTTAAACCTTGAGCCTTAAGCCTTGAGCCTTGAGCTTTGAGCCTTGAGCCTTGAGCCTTGAGCCTTAAGCCTTGAGCCTTGAGCCTTGAGCCAAGAGCCTTGAGCCTTGAGCCTTGACCCTTGACCCTTGAGCCTTAAGCCTTGACCCTTGAGACTTGAGACTTGAGACTTGAGCCTTGAGCCTTGAGCCTTGAGCCTTGAGCCTTGAGCCTTGAGCCTTGAGCCTCGAGCCTCGAGCATTGAGCCTTGAGCCTTGAGCCTGGAGCCTTGAACCTTGAGCCTTTTTCCTTAAACCTTGAGCCTTAAGCCTTGAGCCTTGAGCTTTGAGCCTTGAGCCTTGAGCCTTGAGCCTTGAGCCTTGAGCCTTGAGCCTTGAGCCTTGAGCCAAGAGCCTTGAGCCTTGAGCCGTGACCCTTGACCCTTGAGCCTTAAGCCTTGACCCTTGAGCCTTGAGACTTGAGCCTTGAGCCTTGAGCCTTGAGCCTTGAGCCTCGAGCCTCGAGCCTTGAGCCTTGAGCCTTGAGCCTGGAGCCTCGAGCCTCGAGCCTCGGGCCTCGAGCCTTGTCCCTTGGCCCTTGACCCTTTAGCCTTGAACCTTGAGCCTTGAGCCATGAGCCTTGAGCCTTGAGCCTTTTCCTCTAACCTTGAGCCTTAAGCCTGGAGCCTTAAGCCTTGAGCCTTGAGCCTTGAGCCTTGAGCCTTGAGCCTTGAGCCTTGAGCCTTGACCCTGGAGCCTTGAGCCTCGAGCCCTGAGCCTTAAGCCTTGAGCCTTGAGCCTTGAGACTTGAGCCTTTTTCCTTGAGTCCTTACCATTGAGCCATGACTTGAGCCTTGATCAATGATCCTTGAGCCTTTAGCCTTGAGCCTTGAACCTTGAGCCTTGAGCCAAGCATTGAGTCTTGAACCTTGAACCTTGAACGTTGAGCCTTGAGCCTTGAGCCTTGAGCCCTGAGACTTGACCCTGGAGCGCCGAGCCCTGAGCCTTGAGCCTTGAGCCTTGAGCCTTGAGCCTTGAGCCTTGAGCCTTGAGCCTTGAGCCTTGAGCCTTGAGCCTTGAGCCTTGAGCCTTGAGCCTTGAGCCTTGAGCCTTGAGCCTTGAGCCTTGAGCCTTGAGCCTTGAGCCTTGAGCCTTGAGCATGGAGCCACGAGCCTCGAGCCTCGAGCGTCGAGCGTCGAGCCTTGAGCCTTGACCCTTGACCCTTTAGCCTTGAACCTTGAGCCTTGAGCCTTGAGCGTTAAGCCTTGAGACTTGATCCTTGAGCCTTGAGCCTTGAGCCTTGAGCCTTGAGCCTTTTTCCTTGAACCTTGAGCCTTAAGCCTTGAGCCTTGAGCTTTGAGCCTTGAGCCCTGAGCCTTGAGGCTTGAGCCTTGAGCCTTTTGACTTGAGTCCTGACCCTTGATCCATAACTTGAGCCTTGATCCTTGATCCTTGAGCCTTGAACCTTGAGCCTTGAGCCTTGAGCCTTGAGCCTTGAGCCTTGAGCCTTGAGCCTTGAGCCTTGAGCCTTGAGCCTTGAGCCTTGAGCCTTGAGCCTTTTTCCTTAAACCTTGAGCCTTAAGCCTTGAGCCTTGAGCTTTGAGCCTTGAGCCTTGAGCCTTGAGCCTTAAGCCTTGAGCCTTGAGCCTTGAGCCAAGAGCCTTGAGCCTTGAGCCTTGACCCTTGACCCTTGAGCCTTAAGCCTTGACCCTTGAGCCTTGAGACTTGAGACTTGAGACTTGAGCCTTGAGCCTTGAGCCTTGAGCCTTGAGCCTTGAGCCTTGAGCCTTGATCCTTGAGCCTCGAGCCTCGAGCATTGAGCCTTGAGCCTTGAGCCTCGAGCCTCGAGCCTCGGGCCTCGAGCCTTGTCCCTTGGCCCTTCACCCTTTAGCCTTGAACATTGAGCCTTGAGCATTGAGCCTTGAGCCTTGAGCCTTTTCCTCTAACCTTGAGCCTTAAGCCTGGAGCCTTAAGCCTTTAGCCTTGAGCCTTGAGCCTTGAGTCTTGAGCCTTGAGCCTTGAGCCTTGAGCCTTGACCCTGGAGCCTTGAGCCTCGAGCCCTGAGCCTTAAGCCTTAAGCCTTGAGCCTTGAGCCTTGAGACTTGAGCCTTTTGCCTTGAGTCCTTACCCTTGAGCCATCACTTGAGCCTTGATCAATGATCCTTGAGCCTTTAGCCTTGAGCCTTGAACCTTGAGCCTTGAGCCTTGAACCTTGATCCTTGAGCATTTTGCCTTTTGCCTTGAACCTGGAGCCTTGAGCCTTAAGCCTTGAGTCTTGAACCTTGAACGTTGAGCCTTGAGCCTTGAGCCTTGAGCCCTGAGACTTGACCCTGGAGCTCCGAGCCCTGAGCGTTGAGCCTTGAGCCTTGAGCCTTGAGCCTTGAGCCTTGAGCCTTGAGCCTTGAGCCTTGAGCCTTGAGTCTGGAGCCTTGAGCCTTGAGCCTTGAGCCTAGAGCCTCGAGCCTTGAGCCTCGAGCCTCGGCCCTTGACCCTTGACACTTTAGCCTTGAACCTTGAGCCTTGAGCCTTGAACCTTGATCCTTGAGCATTTTGCCTTTTGCCTTGAACCTGGAGCCTTGAGCCAAGCCTTGAGTCTTGAACCTTGAACCTTGAACGTTGAGCCTTGAGCCTTGAGCCTTGAGCCCTGAGACTTGACCCTGGAGCGCCGAGCCCTGAGCCTTGAGCCTAGAGCCTTGAGCCTTGAGCCTTGAGCCTTGAGCCTTGAGCCTTGAGCCTTGAGCTTTGAGCCTGGAGCCTTGAGCCTTGAGCCTGGAGCCTCGAGCCTCGGCCCTTGACCCTTGACACTTTAGCCTTGAACCTTGAGCCTTGATCCATGAGCCTTGACCCTTGAGCCTTTTCCTTGAACCTTGAGACTTAAGCCTCGAGCATTGAGCCTTGAGCCTTGAGCCTTGAGCCTTGAGCCTTGAGCCTTGAGCCTTGAGCCTTGAGCCTTGAGCCTTGAGCCTTGAGCCTTAAGCCATTTGCCTTGCGTCCTGACCCTTGAGCCGTGACTTGAGCCTTTATCCTTGATCCTTGAGCCTTGAGCCTTGAGCCTTGAGCCTTGAGCCTTGAGCCTTGAGCCTTGAGCATGGAGCCACGAGCCTCGAGCCTCGAGCCTCGAGCGTCGAGCCTTGACCCTTGACCCTTGACCCTTTAGCCTTGAACCTTGAGACTTGAGCCTTGAGCGTTGATCCTTGAGACTTGAGCCTTGAGCCTTGAGCCTTGAGCCTTGAGGCTTGAGCCTTGAGCCTTTTTCCTTGAACCTTGAGCCTTAAGCCTTGAGCCTTGAGCTTTGAGCCTTGAGCTCTGAGCCTTGAGGCTTGAGCCTTGAGCCTTTTGACTTGAGTCCTGACCCTTGATCCATAACTTGAGCCTTGATCCTTGATCCTTGAGCCTTGAACCTTGAGCCTTGAGCCTTGAGCCTTGAGCCTTGAACGTTGAGCCTTGAGCCTTGAGCCTTGAGCCTTTTTCCTTAAACCTTGAGCCTTAAGCCTTGAGCCTTGAGCTTTGAGCCTTGAGCCTTGAGCCTTGAGCCTTAAGCCTTGAGCCTTGAGCCAAGAGCCTTGAGCCTTGAGCCTTGACCCTTGACCCTTGACCCTTAAGCCTTGACCCTTGAGCCTTGAGACTTGAGCCTTGAGACTTGAGCCTTGAGCCTTGAGCCTTGAGCCTTGAGCCTTGAGCCTTGAGCCTTGAGCCTTGAGCCTTGAGCCTCGAGCCTTGAGCATTGAGCCTTGAGCCTTGAGCCTTGAGCCTCGAGCCTCGAGCCTCGAGCCTCGAGCCTCGGGCCTCGAGCCTTGTCCCTTGGCCCTTGACCCTTTAGCCTTGAACATTGAGCCTTGAGCCATGAGCCTTGAGCCTTGAGCCTTTTCCTCTAACCTTGAGCCTTAAGCCTGGAGCCTTGAGCCTTGAGCCTTGAGCCTTGAGCCTTGAGCCTTGAGCCTTGAGCCTTGAGCCTTGAGCCTTGAGCCTTGAGCCTTGAGCCTTGAGCCTTGAGCCTTGAGCCTTGAGCCTTGAGCCTTGAGCCTTGAGCCTTGACCCTGGAGCCTTGAGCCTCGAGCCTTGAGCCTTAAGCCTTGAGCCTTGAGACTTGAGTCCTTACCCTTGAGCCATCACTTGAGCCTTGATCAATGATCCTTGAGCCTTTAGCCTTGAGCCTTGAACCTTGAGCCTTGAGCCTTGAACCTTGATCCTTGAGCATTTTGCCTTTTGCCTTGAACCTGGAGCCTTGAGCCTTAAGCCTTGACTCTTGAACCTTGAACCTTGAACGTTGAGCCTTGAGCCTTGAGCCTTGAGCCCTGAGACTTGACCCTGGAGCTCCGAGCCCTGAGCGTTGAGCCTTGAGCCTTGAGCCTTGAGCCTTGAGCCTTGAGCCTTGAGCCTTGAGCCTTGAGCCTTGAGCCTTGAGCCTTGAGCCTTGAGCCTTGAGCCTGGAGCCTTGAGCCTTGAGCCTTGAGCCTGGAGCCTTGAGCCTCGAGCCTCGAGCCTTGAGCCTCGAGCCTCGGCCCTTGACCCTTGACAGTTTAGCCTTGAACCTTGAGGCTTGAGCCATGAGCCTTGACCCTTGAGCCTTTTCCTTGAACCTTGAGACTTAAGCCTCGAGCATTGAGCCTTGAGCCTTGAGCCTTGAGCCATGAGCCTTGAGCCTTGAGCCTTGAGCCTTGAGCCTTGAGCCTTGAGCCTTGAGCCTTGAGCCTTGAGCCTGGAGCATGGAGCCACGAGCCTCGAGCCTCGAGCGTCGAGCGTAGAGCCTTGAGCCTTGACCCTTGACCCTTTATTCTTGAACCTTGAGCCTTGAGCGTTGAGCCTTGAGACTTGAGCCTTGAGCCTTAAGCCTTGAGCCTTGAGCCTTGAGCCTTTTTCCTTGAACCTTGAGCCTTAAGCCTTGAGCCTTGAGCTTTGAGCCTTGAGCCATGAGCCTTGAGCCTTGAGCCTTTTCCTCTAACCTTGAGCCTTAAGCCTGGAGCCTTAAGCCTTGAGCCTTGAGCCTTGAGCCTTGAGCCTTGAGCCTTGAGCCTTGAGCCTTGAGCCTTGAGCCTTGAGCCTTGAGCCTTGAGCCTTGAGCCTTGAGCCTCGAGCCCTGAGCCTTAAGCCTTGAGCCTTGAGCCTTGAGACTTGAGCCTTTTGCCTTGAGTCCTTACCCTTGAGCTATGACTTGAGCCTTGATCAATGATCCTTGAGCCTTTAGCCTTGAACCTTGAACCTTGAGCCTTGAGCCTTCAACCTTGATCCTTGAGCATTTTGCCTTTTGCCTTGAACCTGGAGCCTTGAGCCTTAAGCCTTGAGTCTTGAACCTTGAACCTTGAACGTTGAGCCTTGAGCCTTGAGCCTTGAGCCCTGAGACTTGACATGGAGCTCCGAGCCCTGAGCCTTGAGTCTTGAGCCTTGAGCCTTGAGCCTTGAGCCTTGAGCCTTGAGCCTGGAGCCTGGATCCTGGAGCCTGGAGCCTCGAGCCTCGAGCCTCGGCCCTCGGGCCTCGAGCCTCGAGCCTCGAGCCTCGGCCCTTGACCCTTGACACTTTAGCCTTGAACGTTGAGCCTTGAGCCATGAGCCTTGAGCCTTGAGCCTTTTCCTTGAACCTTGAGCCTTAAGCCTCGAGCATTGAGCCTCTTGAGCCTTGATCAATGATCCTTGAGCCTTTAGCCTTGAGCCTTGAGCCTTGAGCCTTGAACCTTGATCCTTGAGCATTTTGCCTTTTGCCTTGAACCTGGAGCCTTGAGCCTTAAGCCTTGAGTCTTGAACCTTGAACCTTGAACGTTGAGCCTTGAGCCTTGAGCCTTGAGCCTTGAGCCTTGAGCCTTGAGCCTTGAGCCTTGAGTCTGGAGCCTTGAGCCTTGAGCCTAGAGCCTCGAGCCTTGAGCCTCGAGCCTCGGCCCTTAACCCTTGACACTTTAGCCTTGAACCTTGAGCCTTGAACCTTGATCCTTGAGCATTTTGCCTTTTGCCTTGAACCTGGAACCTTGAGCCAAGCCTTGAGTCTTGAACCTTGAACCTTGAACGTTGAGCCTTGAGCCTTGAGCCCTGAGACTTGACCCTGGAGCGCCGAGCCCTGAGCCTTGAGCCTTGAGCCTTGAGCCTTGAGCCTTGAGCCTTGAGCCTTGAGCCTTGAGCCTTGAGCCTTGAGCCTTGAGCTTTGAGCCTGGAGCCTTGAGCCTTGAGCCTGGAGCCTCGAGCCTCGGCCCTTGACCCTTGACACTTTAGCCTTGAACCTTGAGCCTTGAGCCATGAGCCTTGACCCTTGAGCCTTTTCCTTGAACCTTGAGACTTAAGCCTCGAGCATTGAGCCTTGAGCCTTGAGCCTTGAGCCTTGAGCCTTGAGCCTTGAGCCTTGAGCCTTGAGCCTTGAGCCTTGAGCCTTGAGCCTTGAGCCTTAAGCCATTTGCCTTGCGTCCTGACCCTTGAGCATGGAGCCACGAGCCTCGAGCCTCGAGCGTCGAGCGTCGAGCCTTGACCCTTGACCCTTGACCCTTTAGCCTTGAACCTTGAGCCTTGAGCCTTGAGCGTTGATCCTTGAGACTTGAGCCTTGAGCCTTGAGCCTTGAGCCTTGAGCCTTGAGGCTTGAGCCTTGAGCCTTTTTCCTTGAACCTTGAGCCTTAAGCCTTGAGCCTTGAGCTTTGAGCCTTGAGCTCTGAGCCTTGAGGCTTGAGCCTTGAGCCTTTTGACTTGAGTCCTGACCCTTGATCCATAACTTGAGCCTTGATCCTTGATCCTTGAGCCTTGAACCTTGAGCCTTGAGCCTTGAGCCTTGAGCCTTGAGCGTTGAGCCTTGAGCCTTGAGCCTTGAGCCTTTTTCCTTAAACCTTGAGCCTTAAGCCTTGAGCCTTGAGCTTTGAGCCTTGAGCCATGAGCCTTAAGCCTTGAGCCTTGAGCCTTGAGCCAAGAGCCTTGAGCCTTGACCCTTGACCCTTGAGCCTTAAGCCTTGACCCTTGAGCCTTGAGACTTGAGCCTTGAGACTTGAGCCTTGAGCCTGGAGCCTTGAGCCTTGAGCCTTGAGCCTTGAGCCTCGAGCCTTGAGCATTGAGCCTTGAGCCTTGAGCCCCGAGCCTCGAGCCTCGAGCCTCGAGCCTCGGGCCTCGAGCCTTGTCCCTTGGCCCTTGACCCTTTAGCCTTGAACATTGAGCCTTGAGCCATGAGCCTTGAGCCTTGAGCCTTTTCCTCTAACCTTGAGCCTTAAGCCTGGAGCCTTAAGCCTTGAGCCTTGAGCCTTGAGCCTTGAGCCTTGAGCCTTGAGCCTTGAGCCTTGAGCCTTGAGCCTTGAGCCTTGAGCCTTGAGCCTTGAGCCTTGAGCCTTGAGCCTTGAGCCTTGAGCCTTGAGCCTTGAGCCTTGAGCCTTGACCCTGGAGCCTTGAGCCTCGAGCCCTGAGCCTTAAGCCTTGAGCCTTGAGACTTGAGTCCTTACCCTTGAGCCATCACTTGAGCCTTGATCAATGATCCTTGAGCCTTTAGCCTTGAGCCTTGAACCTTGAGCCTTGAGCCTTGAACCTTGATCCTTGAGCATTTTGCCTTTTGCCTTGAACCTGGAGCCTTGAGCCTTAAGCCTTGACTCTTGAACCTTGAACCTTGAACGTTGAGCCTTGAGCCTTGAGCCTTGAGCCCTGAGACTTGACCCTGGAGCTCCGAGCCCTGAGCGTTGAGCGTTGAGCCTTGAGCCTTGAGCCTTGAGCCTTGAGCCTTGAGCCTTGAGCCTTGAGCCTTGAGCCTTGAGCCTTGAGCCTGGAGCCTGGAGCCTTGAGCCTTGAGCCTTGAGCCTTGAGCCTCGAGCCTCGAGCCTCGAGCCTTGAGCCTCGAGCCTCGAGCCTTGAGCCTCGAGCCTCGGCCCTTGACCCTTGACAGTTTAGCCTTGAACCTTGAGGCTTGAGCCATGAGCCTTGACCCTTGAGCCTTTTCCTTGAACCTTGAGACTTAAGCCTCGAGCATTGAGCCTTGAGCCTTGAGCCTTGAGCCATGAGCCTTGAGCCTTGAGCCTTGAGCCTTGAGCCTTGAGCCTTAAGCCATTTGCCTTGCGTCCTGACCCTTGAGCCGTGACTTGAGCCTTTATCCTTGATCCTTGAGCCTTGAGCCTTGAGCCTTGAGCCTTGAGCCTTGAGCCTTGAGCCTTGAGCCTTGAGCCTTGAGCCTTGAGCCTTGAGCCTGGAGCATGGAGCCACGAGCCTCGAGCCTCGAGCGTCGAGCGTCGAGCCTTGAGCCTTGACCCTTGACCCTTTATTCTTGAACCTTGAGCCTTGAGCCTTGAGCGTTGAGCCTTGAGACTTGAGCCTTGAGCCTTAATCCTTGAGCCTTGAGCCTTGAGCCTTTTTCCTTGAACCTTGAGCCTTAAGCCTTGAGCCTTGAGCTTTGAGCCTTGAGCCATGAGCCTTGAGCCTTGAGCCTTTTCCTCTAACCTTGAGCCTTAAGCCTGGAGCCTTAAGCCTTGAGCCTTGAGCCTTGAGCCTTGAGCCTTGAGCCTTGAGCCTTGAGCCTCGAGCCCTGAGCCTTAAGCCTTGAGCCTTGAGCCTTGAGACTTGAGCCTTTTGCCTTGAGTCCTTACCCTTGAGCTATGACTTGAGCCTTGATCAATGATCCTTGAGCCTTTAGCCTTGAACCTTGAACCTTGAGCCTTGAGCCTTGAACCTTGATCCTTGAGCATTTTGCCTTTTGCCTTGAACCTGGAGCCTTGAGCCTTAAGCCTTGAGTCTTGAACCTTGAACCTTGAACGTTGAGCCTTGAGCCTTGAGCCTTGAGCCCTGAGACTTGACCCTGGAGCTCCGAGCCCTGAGCCTTGAGCCTTGAGCCTTGAGCCTTGAGCCTTGAGCCTTGAGCCTGGAGCCTGGATCCTGGAGCCTGGAGCCTCGAGCCTCGAGCCTCGGGCCTCGGGCCTCGAGCCTCGAGCCTCGAGCCTCGGCCCTTGACCCTTGACACTTTAGCCTTGAACGTTGAGCCTTGAGCCATGAGCCTTGAGCCTTGAGCCTTTTCCTTGAACCTTGAGCCTTAAGCCTCGAGCATTGAGCCTTGAGCCTTGAGCCTTGAGCCTTGAGCCTGGAGCCTGGAGCCTGGAGCCTCGAGCCTCGGGCCTCGGGCCTCGGGCCTCGGGCCTCGGGCCTCGAGCCTCGGGCCTCGGGCCTCGAGCCTCGAGCCTCGGGCCTCGAGCCTCGAGCCTCGGCCCTTGACCCTTGACACTTTAGCCTTGAGCGTTGAGCCATGAGCCTTGAGCCTTGAGCCTTTTCCTTGAACCTTGAGCCTTAAGCCTCGAGCCTTGAGCCTTGAGCCTTGAGCCTTGATCCTTAAGCCATTTGCCTTGCGTCCTGACCCTTAAGCCGTGACTTGAGCCTTTATCCTTGATCCTTGAGCCTTGAACCTTGAGCCTTGAGCCTTGAGCCTTGAGCCTTGAGCCTTGAGCCTTGAGCCTTGAGCCTTGAGCCTTGAGCCTTGAGCCTTGAGCCTTGAGCCTTGAGCCTTGAGCCCTGAGACTTGACCCTGGAGCTCCGAGCCCTGAGCCTTGAGTCTTGAGCCTTGAGCCTTGAGCCTTGAGCCTTGAGCCTTGAGCCTTGAGCCTTGAGCCTGGAGCCTGGATTCTGGAGCCTGGAGCCTGGAGCCTCGAGCCTCGGGCCTCGGGCCTCGAGCCTCGAGCCTCGAGCCTCGGCCCTTGACCCTTGACACTTTAGCCTTGAACGTTGAGCCTTGAGCCATGAGCCTTGAGCCTTGAGCCTTTTCCTTGAACCTTGAGCCTTAAGCCTCGAGCATTGAGCCTTGAGCCTTGAGCCTTGAGCCTTGAGCCTTGAGCCTGGAGCCTGGAGCCTGGAGCCTCGAGCCTCGGGCCTCGGGCCTCGAGCCTCGGGCCTCGGGCCTCGAGCCTCGAGCCTCGGGCCTCGAGCCTCGAGCCTCGGCCCTTGACCCTTGACACTTTAGCCTTGAACCTTGAGCCTTGAGCCATGAGCCTTGAGCCTTGAGCCTTTTCCTTGAACCTTGAGCCTTAAGCCTCGAGCCTTGAGCCTTGAGCCTTGAGCCTTGATCCTTAAGCCATTTGCCTTGCGTCCTGACCCTTGAGCCGTGACTTGAGCCTTTATCCTTGATCCTTGAGCCTTGAACCTTGAGCCTTGAGCCTTGAGCCTTGAGCCTTGAGCCTTGAGCCTTGAGCCTTGAGCCTTGAGCCTTGAGCCTTGAGCCTTGAGCCTTGAGCCTTGAGCCTTGAGCCTTGAGCCTTGAGCATTGAGCCTTGAGCCTTGAGCCTTTTTCCTTAAACCTTGAGCCTTAAGGCTTGAGCCTTGAGCCTTGAGCTTTGAGCCTTGAGCCTTGAGCCTTGAGCCTTGAGCCTTGAGCCTTGAGCCTTGTGCCTTGAGCCTTGAGCCTCGAGCCTCGAGCCTTGAGCCTTGAGCCAAGAGCCTTGAGCCTTGACCCTTGACCCTTGACCCTTGAGACTTAAGCCTTGACCCTTGAGCCTTGAGACTTGAGCCTTGAGCCTTGACCCTTGAGCCTCGAGCCTGGAACCTTGAGCCTCGAGCCTCGAGCCTCGAGCATCGAGCCTCGGGCCTCGAGCCTTGTCCATTGGCCCTTGACCCTTTAGCCTTGAACCTTGAGACTTGAGCCATGAGCCTTGAGCCTTTTCCTTGAACCTTGAGCCTTAAGCCTGGAGCCTTGAGCCTTGAGCCTTGAGCCTTGAGCCTTGAGCCTTGAGCCTTGAGCCTTGAGCCTTGAGCCTTGAGCCTTGAGCCTTGAGCCTTGACTCTGGAGCCTTGAGCCTCGAGCCCTGAGCCTTAAGCCTTGAGCCTTGAGCCTTGAGCCTTGAGCCTTGAGCCTTGAGCCTTGAGCCTTGAGCCTTGAGCCTTGAGCCTTGAGCCTTGAGCCTTGAGCCTTGAGCCTTGAGCCTTGAGCCTTGAGCCTTGAGCCTCGAGCCCTGAGCCTTAAGCCTTGAGCCTTGAGACTTGAGTCCTTACCCTTGAGCCATCACTTGAGCCTTGATCAATGATCCTTGAGCCTTTAGCCTTGAGCCTTGAACCTTGAGCCTTGAGCCTTGAACCTTGATCCTTGAGCATTTTGCCTTTTGCCTTGAACCTGGAGCCTTGAGCCTTAAGCCTTGACTCTTGAACCTTGAACCTTGAACGTTGAGACTTGAGCCTTGAGCCTTGAGCCCTGAGACTTGACCCTGGAGCTCCGAGCCCTGAGCGTTGAGCGTTGAGCCTTGAGCCTTGAGCCTTGAGCCTTGAGCCTTGAGCCTTGAGCCTTGAGCCTTGAGCCTTGAGCCTTGAGCCTTGAGCCTGGAGCCTTGAGCCTTGAGCCTTGAGCCTTGAGCCTCGAGCCTCGAGCCTTGAGCCTTGAGCCTCGAGCCTTGAGCCTCGAGCCTCGAGCCTTGAGCCTCGAGCCTCGGCCCTTGACCCTTGACAGTTTAGCCTTGAACCTTGAGGCTTGAGCCATGAGCCTTGACCCTTGAGCCTTTTCCTTGAACCTTGAGACTTAAGCCTCGAGCATTGAGCCTTGAGCCTTGAGCCTTGAGCCATGAGCCTTGAGCCTTGAGCCTTGAGCCTTGAGCCTTGAGCCTTAAGCCATTTGCCTTGCGTCCTGACCCTTGAGCCGTGACTTGAGCCTTTATCCTTGATCCTTGAGCCTTGAGCCTTGAGCCTTGAGCCTTGAGCCTTGAGCCTTGAGCCTTGAGCCTGGAGCATGGAGCCACGAGCCTCGAGCCTCGAGCGTCGAGCGTCGAGCCTTGACCCTTGACCCTTTATTCTTGAACCTTGAGCCTTGAGCCTTGAGCGTTGAGCCTTGAGACTTGAGCCTTGAGCCTTAATCCTTGAGCCTTGAGCCTTGAGCCTTTTTCCTTGAACCTTGAGCCTTAAGCCTTGAGCCTTGAGCTTTGAGCCTTGAGCCATGAGCCTTGAGCCTTGAGCCTTGAGCCTTTTCCTCTAACCTTGAGCCTTAAGCCTGGAGCCTTAAGCCTTGAGCCTTGAGCCTTGAGCCTTGAGCCTTGAGCCTTGAGCCTTGAGCCTTGAGCCTCGAGCCCTGAGCCTTAAGCCTTGAGCCTTGAGCCTTGAGACTTGAGCCTTTTGCCTTGAGTCCTTACCCTTGAGCTATGACTTGAGCCTTGATCAATGATCCTTGAGCCTTTAGCCTTGAACCTTGAACCTTGAGCCTTGAGCCTTGAACCTTGATCCTTGAGTATTTTGCCTTTTGCCTTGAACCTGGAGCCTTGAGCCTTAAGCCTTGAGTCTTGAACCTTGAACCTTGAACGTTGAGCCTTGAGCCTTGAGCCTTGAGCCTTGAGCCCTGAGACTTGACCCTGGAGCTCCGAGCCCTGAGCCTTGAGTCTTGAGCCTTGAGCCTTGAGCCTTGAGCCTGGAGCCTGGATCCTGGAGCCTGGAGCCTCGAGCCTCGAGCCTCGGGCCTCGGGCCTCGAGCCTCGAGCCTCGAGCCTCGGCCCTTGACCCTTGACACTTTAGCCTTGAACGTTGAGCCTTGAGCCATGAGCCTTGAGCCTTGAGCCTTTTCCTTGAACCTTGAGCCTTAAGCCTCGAGCATTGAGCCTTGAGCCTTGAGCCTTGAGCCTTGAGCCTGGAGCCTGGAGCCTGGAGCCTCGAGCCTCGGGCCTCGGGCCTCGAGCCTCGGGCCTCGGGCCTCGAGCCTCGGGCCTCGGGCCTCGGGCCTCGAGCCTCGGGCCTCGGGCCTCGAGCCACGGGCCTCGGGCCTCGAGCCTCGAGGCCTCGGGCCTCGAGCCTCGGGCCTCGGGCCTCGAGCCTCGAGTCTCGGCCCTTGACCCTTGACACTTTAGCCTTGAACCTTGAGCCTTGAGCCATGAGCCTTGAGCCTTGAGCCTTTTCCTTGAACCTTGAGCCTTAAGCCTCGAGCCTTGAGCCTTGAGCCTTGAGCCTTGATCCTTAAGCCATTTGCCTTGCGTCCTGACCCTTGAGCCGTGACTTGAGCCTTTATCCTTGATCCTTGAGCCTTGAACCTTGAGCCTTGAACCTTGAGCCTTGAGCCTTGAGCCTTGAGCCTTGAGCCTTGAGCCTTGAGCCTTGAGCCTTGAGCCTTGAGCCTTGAGCCTTGAGCCTTGAGCCTTGAGCCTTGAGCATTGAGCCTTGAGCCTTGAGCCTTTTTCCTTAAACCTTGAGCCTTAAGCCTTGAGCCTTGAGCCTTGAGCTTTGAGCCTTGAGCCTTGAGCCTTGAGCCTTGAGCCTTGTGCCTTGAGCCTTGAGCCTCGAGCCTCGAGCCTTGAGCCTTGAGCCAAGAGCCTTGAGCCTTGAGCCTTGACCCTTGACCCTTGACCCTTGAGACTTAAGCCTTGACCCTTGAGCCTTGAGACTTGAGCCTTGAGCCTTGAGCCTTGAGCCTCGAGCCTGGAACCTTGAGCCTCGAGCCTCGAGCCTCGAGCGTCGAGCCTCGGGCCTCGAGCCTTGTCCATTGGCCCTTGACCCTTTAGCCTTGAACCTTGAGACTTGAGCCATGAGCCTTGAGCCTTTTCCTTGAACCTTGAGCCTTAAGCCTGGAGCCTTGAGCCTTGAGCCTTGAGCCTTGAGCCTTGAGCCTTGAGCCTTGAGCCTTGAGCCTTGAGCCTTGAGCCTTGAGCCTTGAGCCTTGACTCTGGAGCCTTGAGCCTCGAGCCCTGAGCCTTAAGCCTTGAGCCTTGAGCCTTGAGCCTTGAGCCTTGAGCCTTGAGCCTTGAGCCTTGAGCCTTGAGCCTTGAGCCTTGAGCCTTGAGCCTTGAGCCTTGAGCCTTGAGCCTTGAGCCTTGACCCTGGAGCGTTGAGCCTCGAGCCCTGAGCCTTGAGACTTGAGTCCTTACCCTTGAGCCATCACTTGAGCCTTGATCAATGATCCTTGAGCCTTTAGCCTTGAGCCTTGAACCTTGAGCCTTGAGCCTTGAACCTTGATCCTTGAGCATTTTGCCTTTTGCCTTGAACCTGGAGCCTTGAGCCTTAAGCCTTGACTCTTGAACCTTGAACCTTGAACGTTGAGCCTTGAGCCTTGAGCCTTGAGCCCTGAGACTTGACCCTGGAGCTCCGAGCCCTGAGCGTTGAGCGTTGAGCCTTGAGCCTTGAGCCTTGAGCCTTGAGCCTTGAGCCTTGAGCCTTGAGCCTTGAGCCTTGAGCCTTGAGCCTTGAGCCTTGAGCCTTGAGCCTTGAGCCTTGAGCCTTGAGCCTTGAGCCTTGAGCCTTGAGCCTTGAGCCTTGAGCCTCGAGCCTCGAGCCTTGAGCCTCGAGCCTCGAGCCTTGAGCCTCGAGCCTCGAGCCTTGAGCCTCGAGCCTTGGCCCTTGACCCTTGACAGTTTAGCCTTGAACCTTGAGGCTTGAGCCATGAGCCTTGACCCTTGAGCCTTTTCCTTGAACCTTGAGACTTAAGCCTCGAGCATTGAGCCTTGAGCCTTGAGCCTTGAGCCTTGAGCCTTGAGCCTTGAGCCTTGAGCCTTGAGCCTTAAGCCATTTGCCTTGCGTCCTGACCCTTGAGCCGTGACTTGAGCCTTTATCCTTGATCCTTGAGCCTTGAGCCTTGAGCCTTGAGCCTTGAGCCTTGAGCCTTGAGCCTTGAGCCTTGAGCCTTGAGCCTGGAGCATGGAGCCACGAGCCTCGAGCCTCGAGCGTCGAGCGTCGAGCCTTGAGCCTTGACCCTTGACCCTTTATTCTTGAACCTTGAGCCTTGAGCCTTGAGCGTTGAGCCTTGAGACTTGAGCCTTGAGCCTTAATCCTTGAGCCTTGAGCCTTGAGCCTTTTTCCTTGAACCTTGAGCCTTAAGCCTTGAGCCTTGAGCTTTGAGCCTTGAGCCATGAGCCTTGAGCCTTGAGCCTTTTCCTCTAACCTTGAGCCTTAAGCCTGGAGCCTTAAGCCTTGAGCCTTGAGCCTTGAGCCTTGAGCCTTGAGCCTTGAGCCTTGAGCCTCGAGCCCTGAGCCTTAAGCCTTGAGCCTTGAGCCTTGAGACTTGAGCCTTTTGCCTTGAGTCCTTACCCTTGAGCTATGACTTGAGCCTTGATCAATGATCCTTGAGCCTTTAGCCTTGAACCTTGAACCTTGAGCCTTGAGCCTTGAACCTTGATCCTTGAGCATTTTGCCTTTTGCCTTGAACCTGGAGCCTTGAGCCTTAAGCCTTGAGTCTTGAACCTTGAACCTTGAACGTTGAGCCTTGAGCCTTGAGCCTTGAGCCCTGAGACTTGACCCTGGAGCTCCGAGCCCTGAGCCTTGAGTCTTGAGCCTTGAGCCTTGAGCCTTGAGCCTTGAGCCTGGAGCCTGGATCCTGGAGCCTGGAGCCTCGAGCCTCGAGCCTCGGGCCTCGGGCCTCGAGCCTCGAGCCTCGAGCCTCGGCCCTTGACCCTTGACACTTTAGCCTTGAACGTTGAGCCTTGAGCCATGAGCCTTGAGCCTTGAGCCTTTTCCTTGAACCTTGAGCCTTAAGCCTCGAGCATTGAGCCTTGAGCCTTGAGCCTTGAGCCTTGAGCCTTGAGCCTGGAGCCTGGAGCCTGGAGCCTCGAGCCTCGGGCCTCGGGCCTCGGGCCTCGGGCCTCGAGCCTCGGGCCTCGGGCCTCGAGCCTCGGGCCTCGGGCCTCGAGCCTCGGGCCTCGGGCCTCGAGCCTCGAGGCCTCGGGCCTCGAGCCTCGGGCCTCGGGCCTCGAGCCTCGAGCCTCGGCCCTTGACCCTTGACACTTTAGCCTTGAACCTTGAGCCTTGAGCCATGAGCCTTGAGCCTTGAGCCTTTTCCTTGAACCTTGAGCCTTAAGCCTCGAGCCTTGAGCCTTGAGCCTTGAGCCTTGAGCCTTGATCCTTAAGCCATTTGCCTTGCGTCCTGACCCTTGAACCGTGACTTGAGCCTTTATCCTTGATCCTTGAGCCTTGAACCTTGAGCCTTAAGCCTTGAGCCTTGAGCCTTGAGCCTTGAGCCTTGAGCCTTGAGCCTTGAGCCTTGAGCCTTGAGCCTTGAGCCTTGAGCCTTGAGCCTTGAGCCTTGAGCCTTGAGCCTTGAGCCTTGAGCCTTGAGCCTTGAGCCTTGAGCCTTGAGCCTTGAGCCTTGAGCCTTGAGCCTTGAGCCTTGAGCCTGGAGCCTGGATCCTGGAGCCTGGAGCCTCGAGCCTCGAGCCTCGGGCCTCGGGCCTCGAGCCTCGAGCCTCGAGCCTCGGCCCTTGACCCTTGACACTTTAGCCTTGAACTTTGAGCCTTGAGCCATGAGCCTTGAGCCTTGAGCCTTTTCCTTGAACCTTGAGCCTTAAGCCTCGAGCATTGAGCCTTGAGCCTTGAGCCTTGAGCCTTGAGCCTTGAGCCTGGAGCCTGGAGCCTGGAGCCTCGAGCCTCGGGCCTCGGGCCTCGAGCCTCGGGCCTCGGGCCTCGAGCCTCGGGCCTCGGGCCTCGAGCCTCGAGCCTCGGGCCTCGGGCCTCGAGCCTCGAGCCTCGGGCCTCGAGCCTCGAGCCTCGGCCCTTGACCCTTGACACTTTAGCCTTGAACCTTGAGCCTTGAGCCATGAGCCTTGAGCCTTTTCCTTGAACCTTGAGCCTTAAGCCTCGAGCCTTGAGCCTTGAGCCTTGATCCTTAAGCCATTTGCCTTGCGTCCTGACCCTTGAGCCGTGACTTGAGCCTTTATCCTTGATCCTTGAGCCTTGAGCCTTGAGCCTTGAGCCTTGAGCCTTGAGCCTTGAGCCTTGAGCCTTGAGCCTTGAGCCTTGAGCCTTGAGCCTTGAGCCTTGAGCCTTGAGCCTTGAGCCTTGAGCCTTGAGCCTTGAGCCTTGAGCATTGAGCCTTGAGCCTTGAGCCTTTTTCCTTAAACCTTGAGCCTTAAGCCTTGAGCCTTGAGCCTTGAGCTTTGAGCCTTGAGCCTTGAGCCTTGAGCCTTGAGCCTTGTGCCTTGAGCCTTGAGCCTTGAGCCTTGTGCCTTGAGCCTTGAGCCTCGAGCCTTGAGCCTTGAGCCAAGAGCCTTGAGCCTTGAGCCTTGACCCTTGACCCTTGAGACTTAAGCCTTGACCCTTGAGCCTTGAGACTTGAGCCTTGAGCCTTGAGCCTTGAGCCTTGAGCCTTGAGCCTCGAGCCTGGAACCTTGAGCCTCGAGCCTCGAGCCTCGAGCGTCGAGCCTCGGGCCTCGAGCCTTGTCCATTGGCCCTTGACCCTTTAGCCTTGAACCTTGAGACTTGAGCCATGAGCCTTGAGCCTTTTCCTTGAACCTTGAGCCTTAAGCCTGGAGCCTTGAGCCTTGAGCCTTGAGCCTTGAGCCTTGAGCCTTGAGCCTTGAGCCTTGAGCCTTGAGCCTTGAGCCTTGAGCCTTGACTCTGGAGCCTTGAGCCTCGAGCCCTGAGCCTTAAGCCTTGAGCCTTGAGACTTGAGCCTTTTTCCTTGAGTCCTTACCCTTGAGCCATGACTTGAGCCTTGATCAATGATCCTTGAGCCTTTAGCCTTTAGCCTTGAGCCTTGAACCTTGAGCCTTGAGCCTTGAACCTTGATCCTTGAGCATTTTGCCTTTTGCCTTGAACCTGGAGCCTTGAGCCTTAAGCCTTGAGTCTTGAACCTTGAACCTTGAACGTTGAGCCTTGAGCCTTGAGCCTTGAGCCTTGAGCCTTGACTCTGGAGCCTTGAGCCTCGAGCCCTGAGCCTTAAGCCTTGAGCCTTGAGACTTGAGCCTTTTTCCTTGAGTCCTTACCCTTGAGCCATGACTTGAGCCTTGATCAATGATCCTTGAGCCTTTAGCCTTTAGCCTTGAGCCTTGAACCTTGAGCCTTGAGCCTTGAACCTTGATCCTTGAGCATTTTGCCTTTTGCCTTGAACCTGGAGCCTTGAGCCTTAAGCCTTGAGTCTTGAACCTTGAAACTTGAACGTTGAGCCTTGAGCCTTGAGCCTTGAGCCCTGAGACTTGACCCTGGAGCTCCGAGCCCTGAGCGTTGAGCCTTGAGCCTTGAGCCTCGAGCCTCGAGCCTCGAGCCTCGAGCCTCGAGCCTCGAGCCTCGGCCCTTGACCCTTGACACTTTAGCCTTGAACCTTGAGCCTTGAGCCATGAGCCTTGAGCCTTGAGCCTTTTCCTTGAACCTTGAGCCTAAAGCCTCGAGCATTGAGCCTTGAGCCTTGAGCCTTGAGCCTCGAGCCTTAAGCCATTTGACTTGCGTCCTGACCCTTGAGCCGTGACTTGAGCCTTTATCCTTGATCCTTGAGCCTTGAACCTTGAGCCTTAAGCCTTGAGCCATGAGCCTTGATCCTTGAGCCTTGAGCCTTGCGCCTTGAGCCTTGAGCCTTGAGCCTTGAGCCTTGAGCATGGAGCCACGAGCCTCGAGCCTCGAGCGTCGAGCGTCGAGCCTCGAGCCTTGACCCTTGACCCTTTAGCCTTGAACCTTGAGCCTTGAGCCTTGAGCCTTGAACCTTGAGCCTTGAGCCTTGAGCGTTGAGCCTTGAGCCTTGAGCCTTGAGCCTTGAGCCTTGAGCCTTGAGCCTTTTTCCTTGAACCTTGAGCCTTAAGCCTTGAGCCTGGAGCTTTGAGCCTTGAGCCCTGAGCCTTGAGGCTTGAGCCTTGAGGCTTGAGCCTTGAGGCTTGAGCCTTGAGCCTTGAGCCTTGAGTCTTTTGACTTGAGTCCTGACCCTTGATCCATAACTTGAGCCTTGATCCTTGATCCTTGAGCCTTGAACCTTGAGCCTTGTGCCTTGAGCCTTGAGCCTTGAGCCTTGAGCCTTGAGCCTTGACTCTTGACTCTTGACTCTTGACCCTTGCGCCTTGAGCCTTGCGTCTTGAGCCTTGAGCCATGAGCCGTGAGCCTTGAGCCTTGTTCCTTGATCCTTGAGCCTTGAGCCTTGAGCCTTGATCCTTGAGCCTTGAGCCTTGAGCCTTGAGCCTTGAGCCTCGAGTCTCGAGCCTTGAGCCTTGAGCCTTAAGCCTTGAGCCTTGAGCCTTGAGCCTTGAGACTTGTTCCTTGAGCCTTGAGCCTTGTGCCTTGAGACATGAGCCTTGACCCTTGACCCTTGAAAGTTGAGCCTTGACTTTCGAGCCTTGACCCTTGAGCCGTGACTTGAGCCTTGAGCCTTTTTCCTTGAACCTTGTGTAGGAATACCTTGTAGGATTCACATGGCGGAACTTGAATCCCACATATCGGATCTCTACTAGTCAATGAGATCACAATAAGAATAAGATGAAGAACATTACCTTTAGATTGCTAAAGAATGATCCACCTCTACTGCACCACCTGAACACGCTCCAAGACCGCGTTGTACCAACAAAGCAACACACAAATGCTTGTGTGTGTGTGTAGTTCGACGAACTCGAACGCGAAACCCCTTGGGGTTCTTCGGCCATTCGCAAGAGAGAGAGAGAGAGAGAGAGAGAGAGAGAGAGAGAGAGAGAGAGAGAGAGAGATGCTAGGGTTTTGTTGTGTTGTAATGTGTAACCCTTAACCCTTAAGCTTATTCTCTTATTTATAAGGGATTAAGTTACCGTTAAGTCCTTGGAGTTTAATTATGTTTAATTACATAATTAAACTTACTATTAACACTTTAAACCCTTGGACTTTTACTAGTTAATTAATTAAGTATTAATTAACTGTCCGTTAAATATTTAACTTAATATTTAACTTTCCTCTTAAATAATAATTAACTTATTATTATTTATTCTCTTCGTAATAATTAACTTAACTAATTAATTATTCCACACAACTTACTTTATTCGGTTGTCCATTATTGGGTGTGTAGTGGTGTGACCCTTTAGTGCCTTATAACATTGGACACGGTGACACGTGTACTTATCTATGCACATAAATCCTTCATACTCCCACTTGTGCAAGTTAAGTATCACTTACTGATCATCGTTGGCCTAAAGCGGTCCCTAGCCAAACATTTAGGATAACCACGTTATAAGAACTCTTACATCCAGAGATAATATTCATAAATGAATAACACTAACAGATTTTCCTTTCGCATCATGATATTTCTTAATTTGAGTAATAGACATGGAGCAGGGATCATTGTGCTATATACTCGAATTTTCTCGACACTGATTTCGACTTTCTGCAGTAACGGATTACCGAATGATCTAATCATTCACCGAGCGCGGCCACGCATTTCAGTAGTCTTAATCGTCGAGCAGCCATGAAATATCTCTTCTAGTTAAAGAAGGTGCAAATTCCATCTTGACAATTTGTGTTATCTTGCCCACGACTTCCGCTGTTTTAGTCAAGTTCCTTATGATCACCCTTTTACGGTATAACGTTATATAAATGCTAAAGATCAGAAGTTATCGCGTCTCAAACTAAAAAGTCTCAGGTCAGAGGACATCTACTCGAAATTACTTACGCTTGAGCTCCATGAAGTAATCTCGATCTTTTGGTCACGTCTAATGTTTAGCAAACTCTGTAAACATCAATGAACATTTATTTTAACAACACTTGTTTCTCTATTCAATAACTATAACAACACTTGTTTCTCTATTCAATAACTATGAATAAATAAATATTCATAATGGTATTAACTCCTGAATATAGCTCCCACTAAATTCAAGCAACCACATACATTTTAGATACTCAAAACTTTGTGTATCAAGGATAGGTTTAAAACATGCTAAGAATAGATAATGTGAAAATATTACGTAAAAAATTTCTATTTCAATCCCATGAAATGTTATTACATAATGTATGGATTTCAAACATATATAAGGTTCATAATTAAAATTACTAGTTACCAATATCTAGGTACTGCATGCCTATAGCGTGTGCATATTTCTCATGCTTTGGTCCAGCTAGTGGTTTTGTCAATGGGTCAGCAACGTTGTCATCCGTTGGTATTTTGTTAATTATAATATCACCTTCTCTAACATACTCACGTATGAGGTGATATTTTATGTGCACATGCCTGGTCTTTTGATGCTCTCTTGGCTCAACAGCTTGCTGTATTGTTCCACTATTATCACAGAATATTTCGATGGTATAGAGATACTGGCAATAACTCTAAGATCCTCGATTAAATTCTTAAGCCACATGGCTTCCTTTCCAGCATCATTTGCCGCAATGTACTCAGCCTCTGTAGTCGAATCTGCTATCGTATCTTGCTTTCGACTCTTCCAAGATATAGCTCCTCCGTTTAATGTGAATACAAATGCCGATTGTGATTTGTAATCATCACTGTCGGTTTGGAAGCTCGCATCTGTGTAACCAGTTACACACAATTCTTCCATTGAACCCCCAAAGACCAAGAACATTTCTTTCGTCCTTCTCAAATACTTGAGAATTTTCTTGACAGCCACCCAATGGGCCTCACCAGGATTCTTTTGATATCTGCTCGTAAGACTTATCGAGTAAGCAATATCCAGCCTAGTACATAACATGGCATACATTATTGATCCAATTGCCGAAGCATATGGTACCAAATTCATCCTAGCTATTTCCTTGCTAGATGTAGGGCTCTGAGCTTTGCTCAGTGTAATGCCATGTGTCATTGGAATGAGACCTCTCTTGGAATCACTCATACTGAATCTCTTCAGTACTTTCTCAATGTATGTACTTTGACTAAGTCCAATAAGCCGCCTAGATCTATCTCTGTAGATCTTTATACCCAGTATAAATCCGGCTTCTCCCAAGTCTTTCATCTGGAAACATTTACCTAACCAGGATTTTACTCCTTGTAATGCTGGTATATCGTTTCCTATGAGCAGTATGTCATCAACATACAAGACTAGGAAGATTACTATGCTCCCACTGAATTTTGTGTAGACACACTCCTCGAACTCACTCTTGACAAAACCAAATTCTTTGATTATTTTGTCAAAGTGTAAGTTCCAACTTCTAGATGCTTGCTTCAATCCATAAATGGATTTTAGCAATTTGCATACTTTATCAGGATTCTTTGGATCAGTAAAACTATCCGGTTGTATCATGAATACGTCCTCATTCAACTCCCCGTTAAGAAGGCGGTTTTAACATCCATTTGCCATATCTCATAGTCGTAATATGTTGATATGGCCAAAAGAATTCTGATAGACTTAAGCATAGCGACTGGCGTGTATGTTTCAGAATAATCCACGCCATGTTTGCGTGAAACCCTTCACGACAAGTCGTGCTTTGTAAGTATGCACTTTCCCATCCATGTCAATTTTCTTCTTGAAAACCCACTTGCATCCAACAGCACGTGACTGTGGTGGAAAGTCTAATAACACCCAAACTTGGTTGTCATACATGGATTGCATCTCTACTTCCATAGCCTCGAGCCATCTTTCAGACTCTATGCCATGAGCAGCCTCGCTGTAGGTCAATGGTTCTAGTAGACTTCCATCATCTTCATCGATCATGAATCCAAGATACCTAACTGGTTCATGGCGTGGTCTACTGGACCTACGAGGGTTGCTGTTTCTTCTTCCTCAACCGGTGGGTCTGGTTGGGGATCAACAATTCTTTGTTGAACTACTAGTTCGACTGAAGTCGTAGGTGGATCTTCGTTCTCTTCAATTTATTGAAGTTCTATTTCTTTTCTTGGAGTTTCTGTCCCGAGAAACTTCTCCTCCAAGAACACACCTTTTCGAGCAACAAAAACTTTGTTGTCTTCCTGATGATAGAAATAGTATCCTAAGGTTTCCCTTGGATATTCAACGAAGATGCACTTATCTGACTTACCATGTCTAACAAGGTTCGATTTCTCCTTTCTGATACACCATTCATCTGAGGTGTATACGGAGGTGTGAGTTGTGAAACAATCCCACATTCTTTCAAATGATCATCGGACTCTTGGCTCAAATATTCGCCTTCTCGGTCCGAGCAAATTGGCTTTATTTTCTTGCCCAGTTGGTTTTCTACTTCCTTCTGATATTCTTTGAACTTGTCAAAGCTTTCAGACTTTAGTCTCATAAGAAAGACATAACCATACCTATTGATGTCGTTAGTAAATGTAATGAAGTAGCGGTATCCACCTCTGGCTTCTGAAGTGAAGTGTCCACACACGTCACAGTGTATAATCCCTAACAACTCGCCTGCCCTTTCATTGTAGTGATTGAAAGGGTGTTTTGTCATTTTGCCAGATAAACATGATTCGCATATGGCGTATGATTCCAAATCAAATGGCTCTAGAATTCCATCATCGTGGAGCTTCTTAATGAGAGTCTCGTTTATATGATCTAAACGACAATGCCAACGATAAGTTTGATTCAAGTTACTCTTGGATCTTTTAGTTATATGATAAATTTCTCGTTCTATGTTATTTAAATTTAACGTATATAGACCATTATGAGAGTTAGCTTTAAAATATAAAATATCGTCTTTTAAACATGAAATTGTTCTTCCACAAAACTCATAATAAAAACCACTGTCTATAAGTAAATCAAATGAAATAACATTTTTAATAAGTCTAGGAACATAATAACAATCTGTAAGTTCCAAGACTCTTCCTGAAGGCAACTTGAGAAGATATGTTCCTACAGCTTCGGCTCCAACCTTGGAACCTTCGCCTACTCGTAGTTCAACATCCCCTCGTCCCAGCCTCCTGTTCTTCTTAAATCCCTGCAAGTGATTGCAAATGTGATGACCACATCCGGTATCCAATATCCAGGATTCACTAGAAGTAACGAGACAATCAATCATAAAGATACCTGAATCACTGAAAAATTCAGTGTCCAACAGTCCCACATCGGATGTCTGCTCGCAAATATCCTTGCTGCCACAAGTTGGGAAACACAAATCAGCAAAGTTCTTCAACCAATCATCGAAGTCATCCTGCTGAATATCATGGAGAGATTCTTCCTCTAGCCTTTGAACATCGCGTATACACGAGAGATTCTCGTGTAGTCCTGCGACAGTCAAATCAAAATTCCCAACTAAACGTACTACCTTATCCTGATAGTATTGAGTGAGAGATCCAAACAAGAACAAGACTTGTTCTTGCTGGTTTGATGTGCCAGTAACAGGGTGAGACAATCTAGCAACCTTCTTATGTTATTAAGGTGGTCACTCAATGGTTGATCATCCTTCATCTTTGCCAGATACTGATAATAAGCGTCAAGCTCATCATCCTGGGCATCTTGCCCTGGTTGTCCCTTGGGCACCTCGTCTATCACGTACAGTAGATCTTGTGCCTTTAGGAAAATTCCTAAAATGCACATTCCAAACTTTGTAGTTTGGACCAATAAGCTTCCATTTTCTAGTGATGAGCCTTTGCGATTCAATCGGTGAGTAAAACGGAATTTCTGAAAATACAGACATCTATAAGAAAAAAAACAAACGGTTAGTATGATTAGATAAATACATAACTTCTAACATTATTACCTTTTAAGAATAATAGTTAGACTAGGATCCATATTTCACGCCCTCTAATGCAAGGTTTGGGCACTTCCCATTAGAGCCACGCTATTTCTGGTAGGTATAGCCATACCGATCGCCTCTTGAACTAGAAACGATTCCTAGATGTTCGGGATATCAAGTTGAACAACAAACTTGTACATGTTTTAATCCCTCTCGTGCATTTTGGGCCGAGACTCCCGATTATCACCAAAATAGATCGTACCACCTAAGACAGTGCGATGCCTTGCGCCGGGACTCCCGATTATCACAAGACCCTACGCACCCTAACACTCGCAATGATTTGAATCCACATCTAAGGTTCTTTCTCCTTACAATGTGAATATCGTTGAACAAGTGAGGTGTTCCATTAGGTGGGTTGCACTCTGATCTAAGATTTCCTAAAAAGGATTTTCCTTTGTTCGAAAAACGTTAGCCAGTTTTTAACCTTTTGAAAAATTACTTGGTTTTTATAAACATGAACTTGTTTATAAATCCCACTTTTAATTTTTACCTCTTAAAACTTGGTTTTATAAACTAACTGTTTATATCACCATTACAATTTAAAACTTGGTTTTATAAATGTACTTTTATAAAATCCATCTTTTATTAAAACCTTGGTATTATAAACTAACTATTTATAATTACCATCTTTTATTTCACAAAAAGATTTAAAGAAATAAAATAAATGCAATTATTTAAAATTGCTATGTCATAACCCAAAGACTTAGTATTTGTGTTTTGTATATTAAATAAGAAAAGTTTATAAAATTCCGAAATATGAATAAAAATTTCGAAAAATTTAACACACACACAACGTTACATCTTTTGGGTTATGTCATACTAATTAAATAAATAAATTAAACTGATAATTTTTAAATTACCAAACTGATAATTATAAAATTACCCATAACAACTGATTTCAATTTCCCCCTTAATTTTAAGATTATCTTGATTTTAATAAGCTATTAAAATCAGTTTTAATTTAAATGTTATTAACCCTTTTTAAATTTGATTTAATCCAATGTACCCATATGCCCGAAACTGAGCCTTGGGTAAACGATTCTGGATTAAATACATAATAAAAAAATAACTGGATCTCGAGACGAAACCCTTTCCGGTCGAACCTGAGTTCGACCGAATCTCGGTCTTACTCGGTTTCGTCCAAAAAAATAATAATTTTTTTTTGTTTTTTTTTTGTCTTATTTTAATTTTGATATTACCGAAAAAAATTAAAAGGAAAAACAAATAAATATAATATATATTGTGTTATTCTAATACCAAGAATAACACAACTTTCCTTATTTTGTCTAAAGCCTAATTTGTCCAAAGATTCATCAAATCTTGGTTAATCAATTACTTGGACTAATTATTCTAGGGTTTTTACTAGACAAAACAAAAGAAACCTAATTTTTTTTGCATCTTGAAACCTATTCAATCCAATTATTCAAGAACTTTGAATAATTTTCTTGGATTAAACTTACTAGGTTTCTTTCTAAGATAAAAAAAAAAACTTAAATATATGTATATATATATATGAAAAAATCGAAAAACAAAGGAGGGGAAAAAGAAACCTAATTTCTTTTTATCTAGAATCCTATTCAATCCAATTGTTCATAAACTTGGACAATTATTTTGGATTAAATTTCCTAGGGTTCTTTTTACTAAATAAAAAGAAACTCCACCGAATCTCATTGAGATTAGTAGGAAGCTCTAATACCACTGTAGGAATACCTTGTAGGATTCACATGGCGGAACTTGAATCACACATACCGGATCTCTACTAGTCAAGGAGATCACAAGAAGAATAAGATGAAGAACATTACCTTTAGATTGCTAAAGAATGATCCACCTCTATTGCACCACCTGAACACGCTGCAAGACCGCATTGTACCAACAAAGCAACACACAAATGCTTGTGTGTGTGTGTATAGTTCGACGAACTCGAACCCGAAACCCCTTGGGGTTCTTCGGCCGTTCGCACGAGAGAGAGAGAGGGAGATGCTAGGGTTTTGTGGTGTTGTAATGTGTAACCCTTAACCCTTAAGCTTAGTCCCTTATTTATAAGGGATTAAGTTACCGTTAAGCCCTTGGAGTTTAATTATGTTTAATTACATAATTAAACTTCCTATTAACACTTTAAACCCTTGGACTTTTACTAGTTAATTAATTAAGTATTAATTAACTGTCCGTTAAATATTTAACTTAATATTTAACTTTCCTCTTAAATAATAATTAACTTATTATTATTTATTCTCTTCTTAATAATTAACTTAACTAATTAATTATTCCGCACAACTTACTTTATTCGGTTGTCCATTATTGGGTGGGTAGTGGTGTGACCCTTTAGTGCCTTATAATATTGGACACGGTGACACGTGTACTTATGTGTGCACATAAATCCTTCACCTTGAACCTTGAGCCTTGAGCCTTGAGCCTTTTTCCTCGAACCTTGAGCCTCGAGCACTGAGAGCCTTGAGCCTTGAGCCTTGAGCCTTGAGCCTTGAGCCTTGACCCTTGACCCTTGAGACTTGAGCCTTGAGCCTTGAGCCTTGAGCCTTGAGACTTGAGCCTTGAGCGTCGAGCCTTGAGTCGTGAGCCTTAAGCCTTGAGCCTTGAGCCATGAGCCTTGAGCCTCGAGCCTCGAGCCTTAAGCCTTGAGCCTTGAGCCTTGAGACATGAGCCTTGAGCCTTGACCCTTGACCCTTGAGTGTTGAGCCTTGAGCCTTGACTTTTGAGCCTTGACCCTTGAGCCGTAACTTGAGCCTTAAGCCTTGAGCCATGAGCCTTGAGCCTTTTACCTTGAACCTTGAACCTTGAGCCTTGAGCCTTTTACCTTGAGCCTTGAGCCTCGAGCACTGAGAGCCTTGAGCCATGACCCTTGACCCTTAAGCCTCGAGCCTTGAGCCTTAAGCCTTGAGCCGTGACTTGAGCCTTGAGCCTTGAGCCTTTTACCTTGAACCTTGAACCTTGAGCCTTGAGCCTTTTGCCTTGAGCCTTGAGCCTCGAGCTCTGTGATCCTTGAGCCATGAGCCTTGACCCTTGACCCTTGAGCCTCGAGCCTTAAGCCTTGAGCCTTGAGCCATGAACCTTGAACCCTGACCTTTGTTTTGACCCTTGAGCCATGACCCTTGAGCCTTGAGCCTTGAGCCTTAAGCCTTAATCCTTGAGCCTTGAGCCTTGAGCCTTGACCCTTGAGCCTTGACTTTCAGCCTTAAGCCTTGAGCCTTGAGCCTTGAGCCTTTTGCCTGGAGCCCTTTATATTTGAGCGTTGAGCCTTGACTTTTGAGCCTTGACCCTTGAGCCGTGACTTGAGCCTTGAGCCTTCTTGAGCCTTAAGCCTTGAGCCTTTAGCCTTGAGCCTTTTTCCTTGATCCTTGAGCCTTGAGCCTTGAGCCTTGAGCCTTGAGCCTTGAGCCTTGAGCCTTGAGCGTTGAGCCTTGAGCCTTGAGCCTTGAGCCTTGAGCCTTGAGCCTTAAGCCTTGAGCCTTGAGCCTTGAGCCTTGAGCCTTGAGCCTTGAGCCTTGAGCCTTGAGCCTTGAGCCTTGAGCCTTGAGCCTTGATCCTTGAGACTTTAGCCTTAAGCCTTGGGCCTGGAGCCTTGAGCCTTGAGTCCTGAGCCTTGAGCCTCGAGCCTTGAGCCTCGAGCCTTGAGTCTCGAGCCTTGAGCCTCGAGCCTTGAGCCTTGAACCTTGAACCTTGAGCCTTGAGCCTTGAGCCTTGAGCCTTGAGAGTTGAGCCTTGAGCCTTGACCCTTCACCCTTGAGTGTTGAGCCTTGACTTTTGAGCCTTAACCCTTGAGCTGTGATTTGAGCCTTGAGACTTGAGCCTTGAGCCTTGAGCCTTGAGCCTTGAACATTGAGCCTTGAGCCTTGAGCGTTGAGCGTTGAGCGTTGAGCCTTGAACGTTGAGCCTTGAGCCTTGAGCGTTGAGCGTTGAGCCTTGAGCTTTGAGCCTTGAGCCTTGAGCCTTGAGTCTTGAGCCTGAAGCCTTGAGCCTCGAGACTGGAGCCTCGAGCCTTGAGCCTTGAGCCTTGAGCCTTGAGCCTTGAGCCTTGAGCCTTGAGCCTTGAGCCTTGAGCCTTGAGCCTTGAGCCTTGATCCTTGATCCTTGAGCCTTGAGCCTTGAGCCTTGAGCCTTGAGACTTGAGCCTTGAGACTAGAGCCTCAAGCCTGGAGCCTTGAGCCTTAAGCCTCGAGCCTCGAGACTCGAGCCTCGAGCCTCGAGCCTCGAGCCTTGAGCCTTGAGCCTTGAGCCTTGAGCCTTGAACCTTAAGCCTTGAGCCTTGAGCCTTGAGACTTGAGCCTTAAGCCTTAACCCTTCACCCTTGAGTGTTGAGCCTTGAGCCTTGACTTTTAAGCCTTGAACCTTGAGCCGTGACTTGAGCCTTGAGCCTTGAGCCTTGAGCCTTGAGCCTTGAACGTTGAGCCTTGAGCCTTGAGCGTTGAGCGTTGAGCCTTGAGCCTTGAGCCTTGAGCCTTGAGGCTTGACTTTGAGCCTTAAGCCTTGAGCCTTGAGCCTTTCTCCTTGAGCCTTTCATATTTGAGCGTTGAGCCTTGACTTTTGAACCTTGACCCTTGAGCAGTGACTTGAGCCTCGAGCCTTGGGCCTCGAGCCTTGAGCCTTGAACCTTGAGCCTTGAGCCTTGACCCTTCACCCTTGAGTGTTGAGCCTTGACTTTTGAGCCTTGACCCTTGAGCCGTGATTTGAGCCTTGAGACTTGAGCCTTGAGCCTTGAGCCTTGAGCCTTGAACATTGAGCCTTGAGCCTTGAGCGTTGAGCGTTGAGCGTTGAGCCATGAACGTTGAGCGTTGAGCCTTGAGCGTCGAGCGTTGAGCGTTGAGCCTTGAGCGTTGAGCCTTGAACGTTGAGCCTTGAGCCTTGAGCCTCGAGCCTTGAGCCTTGAGCCTTGAGCCTTGAGCCTGGAGCCTCGAGCCTCGAGCCTCGAGCCTCGAGCCTCGGGCCTCGAGCCTTGTCCCTTGGCCCTTGACCCTTTAGCCTTGAACCTTGAGCCTTGAGCCATGAGCCTTGAGCCTTGAGCCTTTTCCTCTAACCTTGAGCCTTAAGCCTGGAGCCTTAAGCCTTGAGCCTTGAGCCTTGAGCCTTGAGCCTTGAGCCTTGACCCTGGAGCCTTGAGCCTCGAGCCCTGAGCCTTAAGCCTTGAGCCTTGAGCCTTGAGACTTGAGCCTTTTGCCTTGAGTCCTTACCCTTGAGCCATGACTTGAGCCTTGATCAATGATCCTTGAGACTTTAGCCTTGAGCCTTGAACCTTGAGCCTTGAGCCTTGAACCTTGATCCTTGAGCATTTTGCCTTTTGCCTTGAACCTGGAGCCTTGAGCCTTAAGCCTTGAGTCTTGAACATTGAACCTTGAACGTTGAGCCTTGAGCCTTGAGCCCTGAGACTTGACCCTGGAGCTCCGAGCCCTGAGCCTTGAGCCTTGAGCCTTGAGCCTTGAGCCTTGAGCCTTGAGCCTTGAGCCTTGAGCCTTGAGCCTTGAGCCTTGAGCCTTGACCCTTGAGCCTGGAGCCTGGAGCCTGGAGCCTCGAGCCTCGGGCCTCGAGCCTCGAGCCTCGGGCCTCGGGCCTCGGGCCTCGAGCCTCGAGCCTCGGGCCTTGAGCCTCGAGCCTCGGCCCTTGACCCTTGACACTTTAGCCTTGAACCTTGAGCCTTGAGCCATGAGCCTTGAGCCTTGAGCCTTTTACTTGAACCTTGAGCCTTAAGCCTCGAGCATTGAGCCTTGAGCCTTGAGCCTGGAGCCTGGAGCCTCGAGCCTGGAGCCTCGGGCCTCGAGCCTCGAGCCTCGAGCCTCGGGCCTTGAGCCTCAAGCCTCGGCCCTTGACCCTTGACACTTTAGCCTTGAACCTTGAGCCATGAGCCTTGAGCCTTGAGCCTTTTCCTTGAACCTTGAACCTTAAGCCTCGAGCATTGAGCCTTGAGCCTTGAGCCTTGAGCCTTGAGCCTTGAGCCTTGAGCCTTGAGCCTTTAGCCTTGATCCTTAAGCCATTTGCCTTGCGTCCTGACCCTTGAGCCGTGACTTGAGCCTTTATCCTTGATCCTTGAGCCTTGAACCTTGAGCCTTAAGCCTTGAGCCTTGAGCCTTGAGCCTTGAGCCTTGAGCCTTGAGCCTTGATCCTTGAGCCTTGAGCCTTGAGCCTTGAGCCTTGAGCATTGAGCCTTGAGCCTTGAGCCTTTTTCCTTAAACCTTGAGCCTTAAGCCTTGAACCTTGAGCCTTGAGCTTTGAGCCTTGAGCCTTGAGCCTTGAGCTTGAGCCTTGAGCCTTGAGCCTTGAGCCTTGAGCCTTGAGCCTTTTTCCTTAAAACTTGAGCCTTGAGCCTTGAGCCTTGAGCCTTGAGCCTTGATCCTTGAGCCTTGAGCCTTGAGCCTTGAGCCTTGAGCATTGAGCCTTGAGCCTTGAGCCTTTTTCCTTAAACCTTGAGCCTTAAGCCTTGAGCCTTGAGCTTTGAGCCTTGAGCCTTGAGCCTTGAGCCTTGAGCCTTGAGCCTTGTGCCTTGAGCCTTGAGCCTTGAGCCTTGAGCCAAGAGCCTTGAGCCTTGACCCTTGACCCTTGACCCTTGAGCCTTAAGCCTTGACCCTTGAGCCTTGAGACTTGAGCCTGGAGCCTTGAGCCTTGAGCCTTGAGCCTTGAGCCTTGAGCCTCGAGCCTTGAACCTTGAGCCTGGAGCCTCGAGTCTCGAGCCTCGAGCCTCGAGCCTCGGGCCTCGAGCCTTGTCCCTTGGCCCTTGACCCTTTAGCCTTGAACCTTGAGCCTTGAGCCATGAGCCTTGAGCCTTGAGCCTTTTCCTTGAACCTTGAGCCTTAAGGCTGGAGCCTTAAGCCTTGAGCCTTGAGCCTTGAGCCTTGAGCCTTGAGCCTTGAGTCTTGAGCCTTGAGCCTTGACCCTGGAGCCTTGAGCCTCGAGCCCTGAGCCTTAAGCCTTGAGCCTTTTGCCTTGAGTCCTTACCCTTGAGCCATGACTTGAGCCTTGATCAATGATCCTTGAGCCTTTAGCCTTTAGCCTTGAGCCTTGAACCTTGAGCCTTGAGCCTTGAACCTTGATCCTTGAGCATTTTGCCTTTTTCCTTGAACCTGGAGCCTTGAGCCTTAAGCCTTGAGTCTTGAACCTTGAACCTTGAACGTTGAGCCTTGAGCCTTGAGCCTTGAGCCTTGAGCTCTGAGACTTGACCCTGGAGCTCCGAGCCCTGAGCGTTGAGCCTTGAGCCTTGAGACTTGAGCCTTGAGCCTTGAGCCTTGAGCCTTGAGCCTTGAGCCTTGAGCCTTGAGCCTTGAGCCTTGAGTCTTGAACCTTGAACCTTGAACGTTGAGCCTTGAGCCTTGAGCCCTGAGACTTGACCCTGGAGCTCCGAGCCCTGAGCCTTGAGCCTTGAGCCTTGAGCCTTGAGCCTTGAGCCTTGAGCCTTGAGCCTTGAGCCTTGAGCCTGGAGCCTGGAGCCTGGAGCCTCGAGCCTCGAGCCTCGGGCCTCGAGCCTCGAGCCTCGAGCCTCGGGCCTCGGGCCTCGAGCCTCGAGCCTCGGGCCTTGAGCCTCGAGCCTCGGCCCTTGACCCATGACACTTTAGCCTTGAACCTTGAGCCTTGAGCCATGAGCCTTGAGCCTTGAGCCTTTTCCTTGAACCTTGAGCCTTAAGCCTCGTGCATTGAGCCTTGAGCCTTGAGCCTTGAGCCTTGAGCCTTGAGCCTTGAGCCTTGAGCCTTGAGCCTGGAGCCTGGAGCCTGGAGCCTCGAGCCTTGAGCCTCGAGCCTCGAGCCTCGAGCCTCGAGCCTCGAGCCTCGAGCCTCGAGCCTCGGGCCTCGAGCCTCGAGCCTCGGCCCTTGACCCTTGACACTTTAGCCTTGAACCTTGAGCCTTGAGCCATGAGCCTTGAGCCTTGAGCCTTTTCCTTGAACCTTGAACCTTAAGCCTCGAGCATTGAGCCTTGAGCCTTGAGCCTTGAGCCTTAAGCCATTTGCCTTGCGTCCTGACCCTTGAGCCGTGACTTGAGCCTTTATCCTTGATCCTTGAGCCTTGAACCTTGAGCCTTGAGCCTTGAGCCTTGAGCCTTGAGCCTTGAGCCTTGAGCCTTGAGCCTTGAGCCTTGAGCCTTGAGCCTTGAGCCTTGATCCTTGAGCCTTGAGCCTTGAGCCTTGAGCCTTGAGCCTTGAGCATTGAGCCTTGAGCCTTGAGCCTTTTTCCTTAAACCTTGAGCCTTAAGCCTTGAGCCTTGAGCCTTGAGCTTTGAGCCTTGAGCCTTGAGCCTTGAGCCTTGAGCCTTGAGCCTTGAGCCTTTTTCCTTAAACCTTGAGCCTTGAGCCTTGAGCCTTGAGCCTTGAGCCTTGATCCTTGAGCCTTTAGCCTTGAGCCTTGAGCCTTGAGCCTTGAGCCTTTTTCCTTAAACCTTGAGCCTTGAGCCTTGAGCCTTGAGCCTTGAGCCTTGATCCTTGATCCTTGATCCTTGAGCCATGAGCCTTGAGCCTTGAGCCTTGAGCCTTGAGCATTGAGCCTTGAGCCTTGAGCCTTTTTCCTTAAACCTTGAGCCTTAAGCCTTGAGCCTTGAGCCTTGAGCTTTGAGCCTTGAGCCTTGAGCCTTGAGCCTTGAGCCTTGAGCCTTGTGCCTTGACCCTTGAGCCTTGAGCCTTGAGCCAAGAGCCTTGAGCCTTGACCCTTGACCCTTGACCCTTGAGCCTTAAGCCTTGACCCTTGAGCCTTGAGCCTTGAGCCTTGAGCCTTGAGCCTTGAGCCTTGAGCCTTGAGCCTTGAGCCTTGAGCCTCGAGCCTTGAACCTTGAGCCTGGAGCCTCGAGCCTCGAGCCTCGAGCTTCGAGCCTCGGGCCTCGAGCCTTGTCCCTTGGCCCTTGACCCTTTAGCCTTGAACCTTGAGCCTTGAGCCTTGAGCCTTGAGCCTTGAGCCTTTTCCTTGAACCTTGAGCCTTAAGGCTGGAGCCTTAAGCCTTGAGCCTTGAGCCTTGAGCCTTGAGCCTTGAGTCTTGAGCCTTGAGCCTTGACCCTGGAGCCTTGAGCCTCGAGCCCTGAGCCTTAAGCCTTGAGCCTTTTGCCTTGAGTCCTTACCCTTGAGCCATGACTTGAGCCTTGATCAATGATCCTTGAGCCTTTAGCCTTTAGCCTTGAGCCTTGAACCTTGAGCCTTGAGCCTTGAACCTTGATCCTTGAGCATTTTGCCTTTTTCCTTGAACCTGGAGCCTTGAGCCTTAAGCCTTGAGTCTTGAACCTTGAACCTTGAACGTTGAGCCTTGAGCCTTGAGCCTTGAGCCTTGAGCTCTGAGACTTGACCCTGGAGCTCCGAGCCCTGAGCGTTGAGCCTTGAGCCTTGAGACTTGAGCCTTGAGCTTGAGCCTTGAGCCTTGAGCCTTGAGCCTTGAGCCTTGAGCCTTGAGCCTTTTTCCTTAAAACTTGAGCCTTGAGCCTTGAGCCTTGATCCTTGAGCCTTGAGCCTTGAGCCTTGAGCCTTGAGCATTGAGCCTTGAGCCTTGAGCCTTTTTCCTTAAACCTTGAGCCTTAAGCCTTGAGCCTTGAGCTTTGAGCCTTGAGCCTTGAGCCTTGAGCCTTGAGCCTTGAGCCTTGTGCCTTGAGCCTTGAGCCTTGAGCCTTGAGCCAAGAGCCTTGACCCTTGACCCTTGACCCTTGACCCTTGAGCCTTAAGCCTTGACCCTTGAGCCTTGAGACTTGAGCCTGGAGCCTTGAGCCTTGAGCCTTGAGCCTTGAGCCTTGAGCCTCGAGCCTTGAACCTTGAGCCTGGAGCCTCGAGTCTCGAGCCTCGAGCCTCGAGCCTCGGGCCTCGAGCCTTGTCCCTTGGCCCTTGACCCTTTAGCCTTGAACCTTGAGCCTTGAGCCATGAGCCTTGAGCCTTGAGCCTTTTCCTTGAACCTTGAGCCTTAAGGCTGGAGCCTTAAGCCTTGAGCCTTGAGCCTTGAGCCTTGAGCCTTGAGCCTTGAGTCTTGAGCCTTGAGCCTTGACCCTGGAGCCTTGAGCCTCGAGCCCTGAGCCTTAAGCCTTGAGCCTTTTGCCTTGAGTCCTTACCCTTGAGCCATGACTTGAGCCTTGATCAATGATCCTTGAGCCTTTAGCCTTTAGCCTTGAGCCTTGAACCTTGAGCCTTGAGCCTTGAACCTTGATCCTTGAGCATTTTGCCTTTTTCCTTGAACCTGGAGCCTTGAGCCTTAAGCCTTGAGTCTTGAACCTTGAACCTTGAACGTTGAGCCTTGAGCCTTGAGCCTTGAGCCTTGAGCTCTGAGACTTGACCCTGGAGCTCCGAGCCCTGAGCGTTGAGCCTTGAGCCTTGAGACTTGAGCCTTGAGCCTTGAGCCTTGAGCCTTGAGCCTTGAGCCTTGAGCCTTGAGCCTTGAGCCTTGAGTCTTGAACCTTGAACCTTGAACGTTGAGCCTTGAGCCTTGAGCCCTGAGACTTGACCCTGGAGCTCCGAGCCCTGAGCCTTGAGCCTTGAGCCTTGAGCCTTGAGCCTTGAGCCTTGAGCCTGGAGCCTGGAGCCTGGAGCCTGGAGCCTGGAGCCTCGAGCCTCGGGCCTCGAGCCTCGAGCCTCGAGCCTCGGGCCTCGGGCCTCGAGCCTCGAGCCTCGGGCCTTGAGCCTCGAGCCTCGGCCCTTGACCCATGACACTTTAGCCTTGAACCTTGAGCCTTGAGCCATGAGCCTTGAGCCTTGAGCCTTTTCCTTGAACCTTGAGCCTTAAGCCTCGAGCATTGAGCCTTGAGCCTTGAGCCTTGAGCCTTGAGCCTTGAGCCTGGAGCCTGGAGCCTGGAGCCTCGAGCCTCGAGCCTTGAGCCTCGAGCCTCGAGCCTCGAGCCTCGAGCCTCGAGCCTCGAGCCTCGAGCCTCGAGCCTCGGGCCTCGAGCCTCGAGCCTCGGCCCTTGACCCTTGACACTTTAGCCTTGAACCTTGAGCCTTGAGCCATGAGCCTTGAGCCTTGAGCCTTTTCCTTGAACCTTGAACCTTAAGCCTCGAGCATTGAGCCTTGAGCCTTGAGCCTTGATCCTTAAGCCATTTGCCTTGCGTCCTGACCCTTGAGCCGTGACTTGAGCCTTTATCCTTGATCCTTGAGCCTTGAACCTTGAGCCTTGAGCCTTGAGCCTTGAGCCTTGAGCCTTGAGCCTTGAGCCTTGAGCCTTGAGCCTTGAGCCTTGAGCCTTGAGCCTTGAGCCTTGATCCTTGAGCCTTGAGCCTTGAGCCTTGAGCCTTGAGCCTTGAGCATTGAGCCTTGAGCCTTGAGCCTTTTTCCTTAAACCTTGAGCCTTAAGCCTTGAGCCTTGAGCCTTCAGCTTTGAGCCTTGAGCCTTGAGCCTTGAGCCTTGAGCCTTGAGCCTTGAGCCTTTTTCCTTAAACCTTGAGCCTTGAGCCTTGAGCCTTGAGCCTTGAGCCTTGATCCTTGAGCCTTTAGCCTTGAGCCTTGAGCCTTGAGCCTTGAGCCTTTTTCCTTAAACCTTGAGCCTTGAGCCTTGAGCCTTGAGCCTTGAGCCTTGATCCTTGATCCTTGATCCTTGAGCCATGAGCCTTGAGCCTTGAGCCTTGAGCCTTGAGCATTGAGCCTTGAGCCTTGAGCCTTTTTCCTTAAACCTTGAGCCTTAAGCCTTGAGCCTTGAGCCTTGAGCTTTGAGCCTTGAGCCTTGAGCCTTGAGCCTTGAGCCTTGAGCCTTGTGCCTTGACCCTTGAGCCTTGAGCCTTGAGCCAAGAGCCTTGAGCCTTGACCCTTGACCCTTGACCCTTGAGCCTTAAGCCTTGACCCTTGTGCCTTGAGCCTTGAGCCTTGAGCCTTGAGCCTTGAGCCTTGAGCCTTGAGCCTTGAGCCTTGAGCCTCGAGCCTTGAACCTTGAGCCTGGAGCCTCGAGCCTCGAGCCTCGAGCTTCGAGCCTCGGGCCTCGAGCCTTGTCCCTTGGCCCTTGACCCTTTAGCCTTGAACCTTGAGCCTTGAGCCTTGAGCCTTGAGCCTTGAGCCTTGAGCCTTTTCCTTGAACCTTGAGCCTTAAGGCTGGAGCCTTAAGCCTTAAGCCTTGAGCCTTGAGCCTTGAGCCTTGAGCCTTGAGTCTTGAGCCTTGAGCCTTGACCCTGGAGCCTTGAGCCTCGAGCCCTGAGCCTTAAGCCTTGAGCCTTTTGCCTTGAGTCCTTACCCTTGAGCCATAACTTGAGCCTTGATCAATGATCCTTGAGCCTTTAGCCTTTAGCCTTGAGCCTTGAACCTTGAGCCTTAAGCCTTGAACCTTGATCCTTGAGCATTTTGCCTTTTTCCTTGAACCTGGAGCCTTGAGCCTTAAGCCTTGAGTCTTGAACCTTGAACCTTGAACGTTGAGCCTTGAGCCTTGAGCCTTGAGCCTTGAGCCCTGAGACTTGACCATGGAGCTCCGAGCCCTGAGCGTTGAGCCTTGAGACTTGAGCCTTGAGCCTTGAGCCTTGAGCCTTGAGCCTTAAGCCTTGAGCCTTGAGCCTTGAGCCTTGAGCCTTGAGCCTGGAGCCTGGAGCCTGGAGCCTCGAGCCTCGAGCCTCGAGCATCGAGCCTCGGGCCTAGAGCCTCGAGCCTCGGGGCTCGGGCCTCGGGCCTCGGGCCTCGGGCCTCGGGCCTCGAGCCTCGAGCCTCGGGCATCGAGCCTCGAGCCTCGGCCCTTGACCCTCGAGCCTCGGCCCTTGACCTTTGACACTTTAGCCTTGAACCTTGAGCCTTGAGCCATGAGCTTTGAGCTTTGAGCCTTGAGCCTTGAGCCTTGAGCCTTGAGCCGGGAGCCTGGAGCCTGGAGCCTCGAGCCTCGAGCCTCGAGCCTCGGGCCTTGAGCCTCGAGCCTCGGCCCTTGACCCTTGACACTTTAGCCTTGAACCTTGAGCCTTGAGCCTTGAGCCTTGAGCCTTGAGCCTTGAGCCTTGAGCCTTGAGCCTTGAGCCTTGAGCCTTGAGCCTTGTGCCTTGAGCCTTGAGCCTTGAGCCTTGAGCCTTGAGCTTTGAGCCAAGAGCCTTGAGCCTTGACCCTTAACCCTTGACCCTTGAGCCTTAAGCCTTGACCCTTGAGCCTTGAGACTTGAGCCTTGAGCCTTGAGCCTCGAGCCTTGAACCTTGAGCCTCGAGCCTCGAGCCTCGAGCCTCGAGCCTCGAGCCTCGAGCCTCGGGCCTCGAGCCTTGTCCCTTGGCCCTTGACCCTTTAGCCTTGAACCTTGAGCCTTGAGCCATGAGCCTTGAGCCTTGAGCCTTTTCCTTGAACCTTGAGCCTTAAGCCTGGAGCCTTAAGCCTTGAGCCTTGAGCCTTGAACCTTGAGCCTTGAGCCTTGAGCCTTGAGTCTTGAGCCTTGAGCCTTGACCCTGGAGCCTTGAGCCTCGAGCCCTGAGCCTTAAGCCTTGAGCCTTGAGCCTTGAGACTTGAGCCTTTTTCCTTGAGTCCTTACCCTTGAGCCATGACTTGAGCCTTGATCAATGATCCTTGAGCCTTTAGCCTTTAGCCTTGAGCCTTGAACCTTGAGCCTTGAGCCTTGAACCTTGATCCTTGAGCATTTTGCCTTTTTCCTTGAACCTGGAGCCTTGAGCCTTAAGCCTTGAGTCTTGAACCTTGAACCTTGAACGTTGAGCCTTGAGCCGTGAGCCTTGAGCCCTGAGATTTGACCCTGGAGCTCCGAGCCCTGAGCGTTGAGCCTTGAGCCTTGAGCCTTGAGCCTTGAGCCTTGAGCCTTGAGCCTTGAGCCTTGAGCCTGGAGCCTTCAGCCTCGAGCCTCGGGCCTGGAGCCTCGAGCCTCGGGCCTGGAGCCTCGAGCCTCGGCCCTTGACCCTTGACACTTTAGCCTTGAGCCTTGAACCTTGAGCCTTGAACCTTGAGCCTTGAGCCTTGAGCCTTGAGCCTTGAGCCTTGAGCCTTGAGCCTTGAGCCTTGAGCCTTGAGCCTTGAGCTTTGAGCCTTGAGCCTTTTTCCTTAAACCTTGAGCCTTAAGCCTTGAGCCTTGAGCCTTGAGCTTTGAGCTTTGAGCCTTGAGCCTTGAGCCTTGAGCCTTGAGCCTTGAGCCTTGAGCCTTGAGCCTTGTGCCTTGAGCCTTAAGCCTTGAGCCTTGAGCCTTGAGCCTTGAGCCTTGAACCTTGAGCCTTGAGCCTTGACCCTTCACCCTTGACCCTTCACCCTTGAGTGTTGAGCCTTGACTTTTGAGCCTTGACCCTTGAGCCGTGATTTGAGCCTTGAGACTTGAGCCTTGAGCCTGGAGCCTTGAGCCTTGAGCCTTGAACATTGAGCCTTGAGCCTTGAGCGTTGAGCGTTGAGCATTGAGCCTTGAACGTTGAGCGTTGAGCCTTGAGCATTGAGCGTTGAGCCTTGAGCCTTGAGCGTTGAGCCTTGAACGTTGAGCCTTGAGCCTTGAGCCTCGAGCCTTGAGCCTTGAGCCTTGAGCCTCGAGCCTCGAGCCTTGTCCCTTGGCCCTTGACCCTTTAGCCTTGAACCTTGAGCCTTGAGCCATGAGCCTTGAGCCTTTTCCTCTAACCTTGAGCCTTAAGCCTGGAGCCTTAAGCCTTGAGCCTTGAGCCTTGAGCCTTGAACCTTGATCCTTGAGCATTTTGCCTTTTGCCTTGAACCTTGAGCCTTAAGCCTTGAACCTTGAGCCTTGAGCTTTGAGCCTTGAGCCTTGAGCCTTGAGCCTTGTGCCTTGAGCCATAAGCCTTGAGCCTTGAGCCTTGAGCCTTGAGCCTTGAACCTTGAGCCTTGAGCCTTGACCCTTCACCCTTGACCCTTCACCCTTGAGTGTTGAGCCTTGACTTTTGAGCCTTGACCCTTGAGCCGTGATTTGAGCCTTGAGACTTGAGCCTTGAGCCTGGAGCCTTGAGCCTTGAGCCTTGAGCCGTGAGACTTGAGCCTTTTGCCTTGAGTCCTTACCCTTGAGCCATGACTTGAGCCTTGATCAATGATCCTTGAGCCTTTAGCCTTGAGCCTTGAACCTTGAGCCTTGAACCTTGATCCTTGAGCATTTTGCCTTTTGCCTTGAACCTTGAGCCTTGATCGTTGAGCCTTGAGCCTTGAGCCTTGAGCCTTGAGCCTGGAGCCTGGAGCCTCGAGCCTCGAGCCTCGGGCCTCGAGCCTCGAGCCTCGGGCCTCGAGCCTCGAGCCTCGGGCCTTGAGCCTCGAGCCTCGAGCCTCGGCCCTTGACCCTTGACACTTTAGCCTTGAACCTTGAGCATTGAGCCATGAGCCTTGAGCCTTGAGCCTTTTCCTTGAACCTTGAGCCTTAAGCCTCGAGCATTGAGCCTTGAGCCTTGAGCCTTGAGCCTTGAGCCTTGAGCCTTGAGCCTTGAGCCTGGAGCCTGGAGCCTGGAGCCTCGAGCCTCGGGGCCTCGGGCCTCGAGCCTCAGGGCCTCGGGCTCGGGCCTCGGGCCTCGGGCCTCGGGCCTCGGGCCTCGGGCCTCGGGCCTCGAGCCTTGGGCCTCGAGCCTCGAGCCTCGGGCCTTGAGCCTCGAGCCTCGGCCCTTGACCCTTGACACTTTAGCCTTGAACCTTGAGCCTTGAGCCTTGAGCCTTGAGCCTTTTCCTTGAACCTTGAGCCTTAAGCCTCGAGCATTGAGCCTTGAGCCTTGAGCCTTGAGCCTTGAGCCTTGAGCCTTGAGCCTTGATCCTTAAGCCATTTTCCTTGCGTCCTGACCCTTGAGCCGTGACTTGAGTCTTTATCCTTGATCCTTGAGCCTTGAACCTTGAGCCTTAAGCCTTGAGCCTTGAGCCTTGAGCCTTGAGCCTTGAGCCTTGAGCCTTGAGCCTTGAGCCTTGAGCCTTGAGCCTTGAGCCTTGAGCCTTGAGCCTTGAGCATTGAGCCTTGAGCCTTGAGCCTTTTTCCTTAAACCTTGCGCCTTAAGCCTTGAGCCTTGAGCCTTGAGCCTCGAGCCTTGAGCCTTGAGCCTTGTGCCTTGAGCCTTGAGCCTTGAGCCTTGAGCCTTGAGCCAAGAGCCTTGAGCCTTGACCCTTGACCCTTGACCCTTGACCCTTGAGCCTTAACCCTTGACCCTTGAGCCCTGAGACTTGAGCCTTGAGCCTTGAGCCTTGAGCCTCGAGCCTTGAACCTCGAGCCTGGAGCCTCGAGCCTCGAGCCTCGGGCCTCGAGCCTTGTCCCTTGGCCCTTTAGCCTTGAACCTTGAGCCTTGAGCCATGAGCCTTGAGCCTTGAGCCTTTTCCTTGAACCTTGAGCCTTAAGCTTGGAGCCTTAAGCCTTGAGCCTTGAGCCTTGAGCCTTAAGCCTTGAGCCTTGAGCCTTGACCCTGGAGCCTTGAGCCTCGAGCCCTGAGCCTTAAGCCTTGAGCCTTGAGCCTTGAGACTTCAGCCTTTTGCCTTGAGTCCTTACCCTTGAGCCATGACTTGAGCCTTGATCAATGATCCTTGAGCCTTTAGCCTTTAGCCTTGAGCCTTGAACCTTGAGCCTTGAGCCTTGAACCTTGATCCTTGAGCATTTTGCCTTTATCCTTGAACCTGGAGCCCTGAGACTTGACCCTGGAGCTCCGAGCCCTGAGCGTTGAGCCTTGAGCCTTGAGACTTGAGCCTTGAGCCTTGAGCCTTGAGCCTTGAGCCTTGAGCCTTGAGCCTTGAGCCTTGAGCCTTGAGCCTTGAGCCTTGAGCCTTGAGCCTTGAGCCTTGAGCCTGGAGCCTCGAGCCTCGAGCCTCGAGCCTCGAGCCTCGAGCCTCGGGCCTTGAGCCTTGAGCCTCGGCCATTGACCCTTGACACTTTAGCCTTGAACCTTGAGCCTTGAGCCATGAGCCTTGAGCCTTGAGCCTTTTCCTTGAACCTTGAGCCTTAAGCCTCGAGCATTGAGCCTTGAGTCTTGAGCCTTGAGCCTTGAGCCTTGAGCCTTGAGCCTTGAGCCTTGAGCCTTGAGCCTTGAGCCTTGAGCCTTAAGCCATTTGCCTTGCATCCTGACCCTTGAGCCGTGACTTGAGCCTTTATCCTTGATCCTTGAGCCTTGAACCTTGAGCCTTAAGCCTTGAGCCTTGAGCATTGAGCCTTGAGCCTTGAGCCTTGAGCCTTGAGCCTTGAGCCTTGAGCATGGACCCACGAGCCTCGAGGCTCGAGCCTCGAGCCTTGACCCTTGACCCTTTAGCCTTGAACCTTGAGCCTTGAGCCTTGAGCTTGAGCCTTGAGCCTTGAGCGTTGAGCCTTGAGCCTTGAGCCTTGAGCCTTGAGCCTTTTTCCTTGAACCTTGAGCCTTAAGCCTTGAGCCTTGAGCTTTGAGCCTTGAGCCCTGAGCCTTGAGGCTGGAGCCTTGAGGCTTGAGCCTTGAGCCTTGAGCCTTTTGACTTGATTCCTGACCCTTGATCCATAACTTGAGCCTTGATCCTTGATCCTTGAGCCTTGAACCTTGAGCCTTGAGCCTTGAGCCTTGAGCCTTGAGCCTTGAGCCTTGAGCCTTGAGCCTTGAGCATTGAGCCTTGAGCCTTGAGCCTTTTTCCTTAAACCTTGAGCCTTAAGCCTTGAGCCTTGAGCTTTGAGCCTTGAGCCTTGAGCCTTCAGCCTTGAGCCATGAGCTTTGAGCCTTGAGCCTTGAGCCAAGAGCCTTGAGCCTTGAGCCTTGACCCTTGAGCCTTGACCCTTGAGCCTTGAGACTTGAGCCTTGAGCCTCGAGCCTTGAGCCTTGAGCCTCGAGCCTTGAGCCTTGAGCCTCGAGCCTCGAGCCTTGAGCCTTGAGCCTTGAGCCTGGAGCCTCGAGCCTCGAGCCTCGAGCCTCGGGCCTCGAGCATTGTCCCTTGGCCCTTGACCCTTGACCCTTTAGCCTTGAACCTTGAGCCTTGAGCCTTGAGCATGGAGCCACGAGCCTCGAGCCTTGACCCTTGACCCTTTAGCCTTGAACCTTGAGCCTTGAGCCTTGAGCTTGAGCCTTGAGCCTTGAGCGTTGAGCCTTGAGCCTTGAGCCTTGAGGCTTTTTCCTTGAACCTTGAGCCTTAAGCCTTGAGCCTTGAGCTTTGAGCCTTGAGCCCTGAGCCTTGAGGCTGGAGCCTTGAGGCTTGAGCCTTGAGCCTTGAGCCTTTTGACTTGATTCCTGACCCTTGATCCATAACTTGAGCCTTGATCCTTGATCCTTGAGCCTTGAACCTTGAGCCTTGAGCCTTGAGCCTTGAGCCTTGAGCCTTGAGCCTTGAGCCTTGAGCATTGAGCCTTGAGCCTTGAGCCTTTTTCCTTAAACCTTGAGCCTTAAGCCTTGAGCCTTGAGCTTTGAGCCTTGAGCCTTGAGCCTTCAGCCTTGAGCCATGAGCCTTGAGCCTTGAGCCTTGAGCCAAGAGCCTTGAGCCTTGAGCCTTGACCCTTGAGCCTTGACCCTTGAGCCTTGAGACTTGAGCCTTGAGCCTCGAGCCTTGAGCCTTGAGCCTTTAGCCTCGAGCCTTGAGCCTTGAGCCTTGAGCCTGGAGCCTCGAGCCTCGAGCCTCGAGCCTCGAGCCTCGAGCCTCGGGCCTCGAGCATTGTCCCTTGGCCCTTGACCCTTGACCCTTTAGCCTTGAACCTTGAGCCTTGAGCCATGAGCCTTGAGCCTTGAGCCTTGAGCCTTAAGCCTGGAGCCTTGAGCCTCGAGCCTCGAGCCTCGGGCCTTGAGCCTTGAGCCTTAAGCCATTTGCCTTGCATCCTGACCCTTGAGCCGTGACTTGAGCCTTTATCCTTGATCCTTGAGCCTTGAACCTTGAGCCTTAAGCCTTGAGCCTTGAGCATTGAGCCTTGAGCCTTGAGCCTTTAGCCTTGAGCCTTGAGCCTTGAGCCTTGAGCCTTGAGCATGGAGCCACGAGCCTCGACCCTCGAGCCTCGAGCCTTGACCCTTGACCCTTTAGCCTTGAACCTTGAGCCTTGAGCCTTGAGCTTGAGCCTTGAGCCTTGAGCGTTGAGCCTTGAGCCTTGAGCCTTGAGCCTTGAGCCTTGAGCCTTGAGCCTTGAGCCTTGAGCCTTTTTCCTTGAACCTTGAGCCTTGAGCCTTGAGCTTTGAGCCTTGAGCCCTGAGCCTTGAGGCTGGAGCCTTGAGGCTTGAGCCTTGAGCCTTGAGCCTTTTGACTTGATTCCTGACCCTTTATCCATAACTTGAGCCTTGATCCTTGATCCTTGAGCCTTGAACCTTGAGCCTTGAGCCTTGAGCCTTGAGCCTTGAGCCTTGAGCCTTGAGCCTTGAGCATTGAGCCTTGAGCCTTGAGCCTTTTTCCTTAAACCTTGAGCCTTAAGCCTTGAGCCTTGAGCTTTGAGCCTTGAGCCTTGAGCCTTGAGCCTTAAGCCTTGAGCCATGAGCCTTGAGCCTTGAGCCTTGAGCCAAGAGCCTTGAGCCTTGAGCTTTGACCCTTGAGCCTTAAGCCTTGACCCTTGAGCCTTGAGACTTGAGCCTTGAGCCTCGAGCCTTGAGCCTTGAGCCTTGAGCCTGGAGCCTGGAGCCTCGAGTCTCGAGCCTTGAGCCTTGAGCCTTGAGCCTTGAGCCTTGAGCCTTGAGCCTTGAGACTTGTTCCTTGAGCCTTGAGCCTTGTGCCTTGAGACATGAGCCTTGACCCTTGACCCTTGAAAGTTGAGCCTTGACTTTCGAGCCTTGACCCTTGAGCCGTGACTTGAGCCTTGAGCCTTTTTCCTTGAACCTTGTGTAGGAATACCTTGTAGGATTCACATGGCGGAACTTGAATCCCACATACCGGATCTCTACTAGTCAATGAGATCACAATAAGAATAAGATGAAGAACATTACCTTTAGATTGCTAAAGAATGATCCACCTCTACTGCACCACCTGAACACGCTCCAAGACCGCGTTGTACCAACAAAGCAACACACAAATGCTTGTGTGTGTGTGTAGTTAGACGAACTCGAACGCGAAACCCCTTGGGGTTCTTCGGCCATTCGCAAGAGAGAGAGAGAGAGAGAGAGAGAGAGAGAGAGAGAGAGAGAGAGAAGAGAGAGAGAGAGAGAGAGAGAGAGAGAGAGAGAGAGAGAGAGAGAGAGAGAGAGAGAGAGAGAGAGAGAGAGAGAGAGAGAGAGAGAGAGAGAGAGAGAAGAGAGAGAGAGAGAGCGCGAGAGAGAGAGAGAGAGAGAGAGAGAGAGAGAGAGAGAGAGAGAGAGAGAGAAGAGAGAGAGAGAGAGATGCTAGGGTTTTGTTGTGTTGTAATGTGTAACCCTTAACCCTTAAGCTTATTCCCTTATTTATAAGGGATTAAGTTACCGTTAAGTCCTTGGAGTTTAATTATGTTTAATTTCATAATTAAACTTACTATTAACACTTTAAACCCTTGGACTTTTACTAGTTAATTAATTAAGTATTAATTAACTGTCCGTTAAATATTTAACTTAATATTTAACTTTCCTCTTAAATAATAATTAACTTATTATTATTTATTCTCTTCGTAATAATTAACTTAACTAATTAATTATTCCACACAACTTACTTTATTCGGTTGTCCATTATTGGGTGTGTAGTGGTGTGACCCTTTAGTGCCTTATAACATTGGACACGGTGACACGTGTACTTATCTATGCACATAAATCCTTCATACTCCCACTTGTGCAAGTTAAGTATCACTTACTGATCATCGTTGGCCTAAAGCGGTCCCTAGCCAAACATTTAGGATAACCACGTTATAAGAACTCTTACATCCAGAGATAATATTCATAAATGAATAACACTAACAGATTTTCCTTTCGCATCATGATATTTCTTAATTTGAGTAATAGACATGGAGCAGGGATCTTTGTGCTATATACTCGAATTTTCTCGACACTGATTTCGACTTTCTGCAGTAACGGATTACCGAATGATCTAATCATTCACCGAGCGCGGCCACGCATTTCAGTAGTCTTAATCGTCGAGCAGCCATGAAATATCTCTTCTAGTTAAAGAAGGTGCAAATTCCATCTTGACAATTTGTGTTATCTTGCCCACGACTTCCGCTGTTTTAGTCAAGTTCCTTATGATCACCCTTTTACGGTATGACGTTATATAAATGCTAAAGATCAGAAGTTATCGCGTCTCAAACTAAAAAGTCTCAGGTCAGAGGACATCTACTCGAAATTACTTACGCTTGAGCTCCATGAAGTAATCTCGATCTTTTGGTGACGTCTAATGTTTAGCAAACTCTGTAAACATCAATGAACATTTATTTTAACAACACTTGTTTCTCTATTCAATAACTATAACAACACTTGTTTCTCTATTCAATAACTATGAATAAATAAATATTCATAATGGTATTAACTCCTGAATATAGCTCCCACTAAATTCAAGCAACCACATACATTTTAGATACTCAAAACTTTGTGTATCAAGGATAGGTTTAAAACATGCTAAGAATAGATAATGTGAAAATATTACGTAAAAAATTTCTATTTCAATCCCATGAAATGTTATTACATAATGTATGGATTTCAAACATATATAAGGTTCATAATTAAAATTACTAGCTACCAATATCTAGGTACTGCATGCCTATAGCGTGTGCATATTTCTCATGCTTTGGTCCAGCTAGTGGTTTTGTCAATGGGTCAGCAACGTTGTCATCCGTTGGTATTTTGTTAATTATAATATCACCTTCTCTAACATACTTACGTATGAGGTGATGTTTTATGTGCACATGCCTGGTCTTTTGATGCTCTCTTGGCTCAACAGCTTGCGCTATTGTTCCACTATTATCACAGAATATTTCGATGGGTCTAGAGATACTGGCAATAACTCTAAGATCCTCGATTAAATTCTTAAGCCACATGGCTTCCTTTCCAGCATCATTTGCCGCAATGTACTCAGCCTCTGTAGTCGAATCTGCTATCGTATCTTGCTTCCGACTCTTCCAAGATATAGCTCCTCCGTTTAATGTGAATACAAATGCCGATTGTGATTTGTAATCATCACTGTCGGTTTGGAAGCTCGCATCTGTGTAACCAGTTACACACAATTCTTCCATTGAACCCCCAAAGACCAAGAACATTTCTTTCGTCCTTCTCAAATACTTGAGAATGTTCTTGACAGCCACCCAATGGGCCTCACCAGGATTCTTTTGATATCTGCTCGTAAGACTTATCGAGTAAGCAATATCGAGCCTAGTACATAACATGGCATACATTATTGATCCAATTGCCGAAGCATATGGTACCAAATTCATCCTAGCTATTTCCTTGCTAGATGTAGGGCTCTGAGCTTTGCTCAGTGTAATGCCATGTGTCATTGGAATGAGACCTCTCTTGGAATCACTCATACTGAATCTCTTCAGTACTTTGTCAATGTATGTACTTTGACTAAGTCCAATAAGCCGCCTAGATCTATCTCTATAGATCTTTATACCCAGTATAAATGCGGCTTCTCCCAAGTCTTTCATCTGGAAACATTTACCTAACCTGGATTTTACTCCTTGTAATGCTGGTATACCGTTTCCTATGAGCAGTATGTCATCAACATACAAGACTAGGAAGATTACTATGCTCCCACTGAATTTTGTGTAGACACACTCCTCGAACTCACTCTTGACAAAACCAAATTCTTTGATTATTTTGTCAAAGTGTAAGTTCCAACTTCTAGATGCTTGCTTCAATCCATAAATGGATTTTAGCAATTTGCATACTTTATCAGGATTCTTTGGATCAGTAAAACTATCCGGTTGTATCATGAATACGTCCTCATTCAACTCCCCGTTAAGAAGGCGGTTTTAACATCCATTTGCCATATCTCATAGTCGTAATATGTTGATATGGCCAAAAGAATTCTGATAGACTTAAGCATAGCGACTGGCGAGTAGGTTTCAGAATAATCCACGCCATGTTTGCGTGAAACCCTTCATGAAAAGTCGTGCTTTGTAAGTATGCACTTTCCCATCCATGTCAGTTTTCTTCTTGAAAACCCACTTGCATCCAACAGCACGTGACTGTGGTGGCAAGTCTAATAACACCCAAACTTGGTTGTCATACATGGATTTCATCTCTACTTCCATAGCCTCGAGCCATCTTTCAGACTCTATGCCATCAGCAGCCTCGCTGTAGGTCAATGGTTCTAGTAGACTTCCATCATCTTCATCGATCATGAATCCAAGATACCTACCTGGTTCATGGCGTGGTCTACTTGACCTACGAGGGTTGCGTGTTTCTTCTTCCTCAACCGGTGGGTCTGGTTGGGGATCAACAATTCTTTGTTGAACTACTGGTTCGACTGAAGTCGTAGGTGGATCTTCGTTCTCTTCAATTTCTTGAAGTTCTATTTCTTTTCTTGGAGTTTCTGTCCCGAGAAACTTCTCCTCAAAGAACACACCTTTTCGAGCAACAAAAACTTTGTTGTCTTCCTGATGATAGAAATAGTATCCTAAGGTTTCCCTTGGATATTCAACGAAGATGCACTTATCTGACTTGGGGTTTAGTTTGTCTGTGAAGTTGCGTCTAACGTACGCTTCACAACCCCAAATCTTGAGGAAAGACAATTTTGGCTTTCTCCCCGTCCAGTGCTCGAACGGAGTCTTTTCTACTGACTTGGTCGGAACTCTATTCAGTGTGAATGCTGCAGTCTTGAGTGCATGTCCCCAAAATGATAGTGGTGGGGGAGCGCGACACATCATTGAACGTACCATGTCTAAGAAGGTGCGATTTCTCCTTTCTGACACACCATTCATCTGAGGTGTATACGGAGGTGTGAGTTGTGAAACAATCCCACATTCTTTCAAATGATCGTCGGACTCTTGGCTCAAATATTCGCCTTCTCGGTCCAAGCAAATTGACTTTATTTTCTTGCCCAGTTGGTTTTCTTCTTCCTTCTGATATTCTTTGAACTTGTCAAAGCTTTCAGACTTTAGTCTCATAAGAAAGACATAACCATACCTATTGAAGTCGTCAGTAAATGTAATGAAGTAGCGGTATCCACCTCTGGCTTCTGGAGTGAAGTGTCCACACACGTCACAGTGTATAATCCCTAACAACTCGCCTGCCCTTTCATTGTAGTGATTGAAAGGGTCTTTTGTCATTTTGCCAGATAAACATGATTCGCATATGGCGTATGATTCCAAATCAAATGGCTCTAGAATTCCATCATCGTGGAGCTTCTTAATGAGAGTCTCGTTTATATGATCTAAACGACAATGCCAAAGATAAGTTTGATTCAAGTTACTCTTGGATCTTTTAGTTATATGATAAATTTCTCGTTCTATGTTATTTAAATTTAACGTATATAGACCATTATGAGAGTTAGCTTTAAAATATAAAATATCGTCTTTTAAACATGAAATTGTTCTTCCACAAAACTCATAATAAAAACCACTGTCTATAAGTAAATCAAATGAAATAACATTTTTAATAAGTCTAGGAACATAATAACAATCTGTAAGTTCCAAGACTCTTCCTGAAGTCAACTTGAGAAGATATGTTCCTACAGCTTCGGCTCCAACCTTGGAATCTTCGCCTACTCGTAGGTCAACATCCCCTCGTCCCAGCCTCCTGTTCTTCTTAAATCCCTGCAAGTGATTGCAAATGTGATGACCACATCCGGTATCCAATATCCAGGATTCACTAGAAGTAACGAGACAATCAATCATAAAGATACCTGAATCACTGAAAAATTCAGTGTCCAACAGTCCCACATCGGACGTCTGCTCGCAAATATCCTTGCTGCCACAAGTTGGGCAACACAAATCAGCAAAGTTCTTCAACCAATCATCGAAGTCATCCCGCTGAATATCATGGAGAGATTCTTCCTCTAGCCTTTGAACATCGCGTATACACAAGAGATTCTCGTGTAGTCCTGCGACAGTCAAATCAAAATTCCCAACTAAACGTACTACCTTATCCTGATAGTATTGAGTGAGAGATCCAAACAAGAACAAGACTTGTTCTTGCTGGTTTGATTTGCCAGTAACAGGGTGAGACAATCTAGCAACCTTCTTATGTTAATAAGGTGGTCACTCAATGGTTGATCATCCTTCATCTTTGCCAGATACTGATAATAAGCGTCAAGCTCATCATCCTGGGCAATTTGCCCTGGTTGTCCCTTGGGCACCTCGTCTATCACGTACAGTAGATCTTGTGCCTGTAGGAAAATTCCTAAAATGCACATTCCAAACTTTGTAGTTTGGACCAATAAGCTTCCATTTTCTAGTGATGAGCCTTTGCGATTCAATCGGTGAGTAAAACGGAATTTCTGAAAATACAGACATCTATAAGAAAAACAACAAACGGTTACTATGATTAGATAAATACATAACTTCTAACATTATTACCGTTTAAGAATAATAGTTAGACTAGGATCCATGTTTCACGCCCTCTAATGCAAGGTTTGGGCACTTCCCATTAGAGCCATGCTATTTCTGGTAGGTATAGCCATACCGATCGCCTCTTGAACTAGAAACAATTCCTAGATGTTCGGGATATCAAGTTGAACAACAAACTTGTACATGTTTTAATCCCTCTCGTGCATTTTGGGCCGAGACTCCCGATTATCACCAACATAGATCGTACCACCTAAGACAGTGCGATGCCTTGCGTCGGGACTCCCGATTATCACAAGACCCTACGCACCCTAACACTCGCAATGATTTGAATCCAGATCTAAGGTTCTTTCTCCTTACAATGTGAATATCGTTGAACAAGTGAGGTGTTCCATTAGGTGGGTTGCACTCTGATCTAAGATTTTCTAAAAAGGATTTTCCTTTGTTCGAAAAACGTTAGCCAGTTTTTAACCTTTTGAAAAATTACTTGGTTTTTATAAACATGAACTTGTTTATAAATCCCACTTTTAATTTTTACCTCTTAAAACTTGGTTTTATAAACTAACTGTTTATATCACCATTACAATTTAAAACTTGGTTTTATAAATGTACTTTTATAAAATCCATCTTTTATTAAAATCTGGGTATTATAAACTAACTATTTATAATTACCATCTTTTATTTCACAAAAAGATTTAAAGAAATAAAATAAATGCAATTATTTAAAATTGCTATGTCATAACCCAAAGACTTAGTATTTGTGTTTTGTATATTAAATAAGAAAAGTTTATAAAATTCCGAAATATGAATAAAAATTTCGAAAAATTTAACACACACACAACGTCACATCTTTTGGGTTATGTCATACTAATTAAATAAATAAATTACACTGATAATTTTTAAATTACCAAACTGATAATTATAAAATTACCCATAACAACTGATTTCAATTTCCCCCTTAATTTTAAGATTATCTTGGTTTTAATAAGCTATTAAAATCAGTTTTAATTTAAATGTTATTAACCCTTTTTAAATTTGATTTAATCCAATGTACCCATATGCCCGAAATTGAGCCTTGGGTAAACGATACTGGATTAAATACATAATAAAAAAATAACTGGATATCGAGACGAAACCCTTTCCGGTCGAACCTGAGTTTGACCGAATCTCGGTCTTACTCGGTTTCGTCCAAAAAAATAATAATTTTTTTTTGTTATTTTTTTGTCTTATTTTAATTTTGATATTACCGAAAAAAATTAAAAGGAAAAACAAATAAATATAATATATATTGTGTTATTCTAATACCAAGAATAACACAACATTCCTTATTTTGTCTAAAGCCTAATTTGTCCAAAGATTCACCAAATCTTGGTTAATCAATTACTTGGACTAATTATTCTAGGCTTTTTACTAGACAAAACAAAAGAAACCTAATTTTTTTTGCATCTTGAAACCTATTCAATCCAATTATTCAAGAACTTTGAATAATTTTCTTGGATTAAACTTACTAGGTTTCTTTCTAAGATAAAAAAAAAAACTTAAATATATGTATATATATATATATGAAAAAATCGAAAAACAAAGGAGGGGAAAAAGAAACCTAATTTCTTTTTATCTAGAATCTTATTCAATCCAATTGTTAATAAACTTGGACAATTATTTTGGATTAAATTTCCTAGGGTTCTTTTTACTAAATAAAAAGAAACTCCACCGAATCTCATTGAGATTAGTAGGAAGCTCTAATACCACTGTAGGAATACCTTGTAGGATTCACATGGCGGAACTTGAATCACACATACCGGATCTCTACTAGTCAAGGAGATCACAAGAAGAATAAGATGAAGAACATTACCTTTAGATTGCTAAAGAATGATCCACCTCTATTGCACCACCTGAACACGCTGCAAGACCACGTTGTACCAACAAAGCAACACACAAATGCTTGTGTGTGTGTGTAGTTTGATGAACTCGAACCCGAAACCCCTTGGGGTTCTTCGGCCGTTCGCACGAGAGAGAGAGAGAGAGAGGGAGATGCTAGGGTTTTGTGGTGTTGTAATGTGTAACCCTTAAGCTTAGTCCCTTATTTATAAGGGATTAAGTTACCGTTAAGCCCTTGGAGTTTAATTATGTTTAATTACATAATTAAACTTCCTATTAACGCTTTATACCCTTGGACTTTTACTAGTTAATTAATACTTAATTAATTAACTGTCCGTTAAATATTTAACTTAATATTTAACTTTCCTCTTAAATAATAATTAACTTATTATTATTTATTCTCTTCTTAATAATTAACTTAACTAATTAATTATTCCGCACAACTTACTTTATTCGGTTGTCCATTATTGGGTGGGTAGTGGTGTGACCCTTTAGTGCCTTATAATATTGGACACGGTGACACGGGTACTTATCTGTGCACATAAATCCTTCACCTTGAACCTTGAGCCTTGAGCCTTGAGCCTTTTTCCTAGAACCTTGAGCCTCGAGCACTGAGAGCCTTGAGCCATGAGCCTTGAGCCTTGAGCCTTGAGCCTTGACCCTTGAGCCTTGACCCTTGACCCTTGAGACTTGAGCCTTGAGCCTTGAGCCTTGAGCCTTGAGCCTCGAGCCTTGAGTCGTGAGCCTTAAGCCTTGAGCCTTGAGCCTTGAGCCTTGAGCATTGAGCGTTGAGCCTTAAGCTTTGAGCCTTGAGCCTTGAGCCTTGAGCCTTGAGCCTTGAGCCTTGAGCCTTGAGTCTTGAGCCTTGATCCTTGACCCTTGACCCTTGAGTGTTGAGCCTTGAGCCTTGACTTTTGAGCCTTGACCCTTGAGCCGTGACTTGAGCCTTAAGCCTTGATCCATGAGTCTTGAGCCTTTTACCTTGAACCTTGAACCTTGAGCCTTGAGCCTTTTACCTTGAGCCTTGAGCCTCAAGCACTGAGAGCCTTGAGCCATGAGCCTTGACCCTTGAGCCTTGAGCCTTGAGCCTTAAGCCTTGAGCCGTGACTTGAGCCTTGAGCCTTGAGCCTTTTACCTTGAACCTTGAACCTTGAGCCTTGAGCCTTTTGCCTTGAGCCTTGAGCCTCGAGCTCTGTGATCCTTGAGCCATGAGCCTTGACCCTTGACCCTTGAGCCTCAAGCCTTAAGCCTTGAGCCTTGAGCCATGAACCTTGAACCCTGACCTTTGTTTTGACACATGAGCCATGACCCTTGAGCCTTGAGCCTTAAGCCTTAATCCTTGAGCCTTGAGCCTTGAGCCTTGACCCTTGAGCCTTGACTTTAAGCCTTGAGCCTTGAGCCTTGAGCCTTTTGCCTGGAGCCCTTTATATTTGAGCGTTGAGCCTTGACTTTTGAGCCTTGACTCTTGATTCGTGACTTGAGCCTTGAGCCTTCTTGAGCCTTAAGCCTTGAGCCTTTAGCCTTGAGCCTTCTTCCTTGAGCCTTGAGCCTTGAGCCTTGAGCCTTGAGCGTTGAGCCTTGAGCCTTGAGCCTTGAGCCTTGAGCCTTGAGCCTTGAGCCTTGAGCCTTGAGCCTTGAGCGTTGAGCCTTGATCCTTGAGCCTTGATCCTTGAGACTTTAGCCTTGATCCTTGAGCCTGGAGCCTTGAGCCTTGAGTCGTGAGCCTTGAGCCTCGAGCCTCGAGCCTCGAGCCTCGAGCCTCGAGCCTTGAGCCTCGAGCCTTGAGCCTTGAGTCTTGAGCCTTGAGCCTTGAGCCTTGAGCCTTGAGACTTGAGCCTTGAGCCTTCACCCTTGAGTGTTGAGCCTTGACTTTTGAGCCTTGACCCTTGAGCTGTGATTTGAGCCTTGAGACTTGAGCCTTGAGCCTTGAGCCTTGAGCCTTGAGCCTTGAACATTGACCCTTGAGCCTTGAGCGTTGAGCGTTGAGCCTTGAACGTTGAGCCTTGAGCCTTGAGCGTTGAGCGTTGAGCCTTGAGCTTTGAGCCTTGAGCCTTGAGCCTTGAGCCTTGAGCCTTGAGTCTTGAGCCTGAAGCCTTGAGCCTCGAGACTTGAGCCTCGACCCTTGAGCCTTGAGCCTTGAGCCTTGAGCCTCGAGCCTTGAGCCTTGAGCCTTGAGCCTTGAGCCTTGAGCCTTGAGCCTTGAGCCTTGAGCCTTGAGCCTTGAGCCTTGAGCCTTGAGCCTTGAGCCTTGATCCTTGATCCTTGATCCTTGAGCCTTGAGCCTTGAGCCTTGAGCCTTGAGACTGGAGCCTTGAGCCTTGAGCCTCGAGACTTGAGCCTTGAGCCTCGATCCTTGAGCCTCGAGCCTTGAGCCTCGAGCCTTGAGCCTTGAGCCTTGAGCCTTGAAACTTCAGACTTGAGCCTTGAGCCTTGAGCCTTGAGACTTGAGCCTTAAGCCTTAACCCTTCACCCTTGAGTGTTGAGCCTTGAGCCTTGACTTTTGAGCCTTGAACCTTGAGCCGTGACTTGAGCCTTGAGCCTTGAGCCTCGAGCCTTGAGCCTTGAGCCTTGAACGTTGAGCCTTGAGCCTTGAGCCTTGAGCGTTGAGCCTTGAGCCTTGAGCCTTGAGCCTTGAGCCTTGAGCCTTGAGGCTTGACTTTGAGCCTTAAGCCTTGAGCCTTGAGCCTTTCTCCTTGAGCCCTTCATATTTGCACGTTGAGCCTTGACTTTTGAACCTTGACCCTTGAGCAGTGACTTGAGCCTCGAGCCTTGAGCCTCGAGCCTTGAGCCTTGAACCTTGAGCCTTGAGCCTTGAGCCTTGAGCCTTGACCCTTCACCCTTGAGTGTTGAGCCTTGACTTTTAAGCCTTGACCCTTGAGACGTGATTTGAGCCTTGAGACTTGAGCCTTGAGCCTGGAGCCTTGAGCCTGGAGCCTTGAGCCTTGAGCCTTAAGCCTTGAACATTGAGCCTTGAGCCTTGAGCGTTGAGCGTTGAGCGTTGAGCCTTGAACGTTGAGCGTTGAGCCTTGAGCGTTGAGCGTTGAGCCTTGAGCGTTGAGCCTTGAACGTTGAGCCTTGAGCCTTGAGCCTCGAGCCTTGAGCCTTGAGCCTTGAGCCTGGAGCCTCGAGCCTCGAGCCTCGAGCCTCGAGCCTCGGGCCTCGAGCCTTGTCCCTTGACCCTTTAGCCTTGAACCTTGAGCCTTGAGCCATGAGCCTTGAGCCTTGAGCCTTTTCCTCTAACCTTGAGCCTTAAGCCTGGAGCCTTAAGCCTTGAGCCTTGAGCCTTGAGCCTTGAGCCTTGAGCCTTGACCCTGGAGCCTTGAGCCTCGAGCCCTGAGCCTTAAGCCTTGAGCCTTGAGCCTTGAGCCTTTTGCCTTGAGTCCTTACCCTTGAGCCATGACTTGAGCCTTGATCAATGATCCTTTAGCCTTTAGCCTTGAGCCTTGAACCTTGATCCTTGAGCATTTTGCCTTTTGCCTTGAACCTGGAGCCTTGAGCCTTAAGCCTTGAGTCTTGAACCTTGAACCTTGAACGTTGAGCCTTGAGCCTTGAGCCTTGAGCCCTGAGACTTGACCCTGGAGCTCCGAGCCCTGAGCCTTGAGCCTTGAGCCTTGAGCCTTGAGCCTTGAGCCTTGAGCCTGGAGCCTTGAGCCTGAAGCCTTGAGCCTTGAGCCTGGAGCCTGGAGCCTCGAGCCTGGAGCCTCGAGCCTCGGGCCTCGGGCCTCGGGCCTCGAGCCTCGAGCCTTGGGCCTTGAGCCTCGATCCTCGGCCCTTGACCCCTGACACTTTAGCCTTGAGCCTTTTCCATGAACCTTGAGCCTTAAGCCTCGAGCATTGAGCCTTGAGCCTTGAGCCTTGAGCCTGGAGCCTCGAGCCTCGAGCATCGAGCCTCGAGCCTCGAGCCTCGGGCCTTGAGCCTCGAGCCTCGGCCCTTGACCCTTGACACTTTAGCCTTGAACCTTGAGCCTTGAGCTATGAGCCTTGAGCCTTGAGACTTTTCCTTGAACCTTGAGCCTCGAGCCTCGAGCCTTGAGCCTTGAGCCTTGAGCCTTGAGCCTTGAGCCTTGAGCCTTAAGCCATTTGCCTTGCGTCCTGACCCTTGAGCCGTGACTTGAGCCTTTATCCTTGATCCTTGAGCCTTGAACCTTGAGCCTTAAGCCTTGAGCCTTGAGCCTTGAGCCTTGAGCCTTGAGCCTTGAGCCTTGAGCCTTGAGCCTTGAGCCTTGAGCCTTGAGCCTTTTTCCTTAAACCTTGAGCCTTAAGCCTTGAGCCTTGAGCCTTGACCTTTGAGCCTTGAGCCTTGACCTTTGAGCCTTGAGCCTTGAGCCTTGAGCCTTGAGCCTTGAGCCTTGTGCCTTGAGCCTTGAGCCTTGAGCCTTGAGCCAAGAGCCTTGAGCCTTGACCCTTGACCCTTGACCCTTGAGTCTTAAGACTTGACCCTTGAGCCTTGAGACTTGAGCCTTGAGCCTTGAGCCTTGAGCCTCGAGCCTTGAACCTTGAGCCTCGAGCCTCGAGCCTCGAGCATCGAGCCTCGGGCCTCGAGCCTTGTCCCTTGGCCCTTGACCCTTTAGCCTTGAACCTTGAGCCTTGAGCCATGAGCCTTGAGCCTTGAGCCTTTTCCTTGAACCTTGAGCCTTAAGCCTGGAGCCTTAAGCCTTGAGCCTTGAGCCTTGAGCCTTGAGCCTTGAGCCTTGAGCCTTGAGCCTTGACCCTGGAGCCTTGAGCCTCGAGCCCTGAGCCTTAAGCCTTGAGCCTTGAGCCTTGAGACTTGAGCCTTTTGCCTTGAGTCCTTACCCTTGAGCCATGACTTGAGCCTTGATCAATGATCCTTGAGCCTTTAGCCTTTAGCCTTGAGCCTTGAACCTTGAGCCTTGAGCCTTGAACCTTGATCCTTGAGCATTTTGCCTTTTGCCTTGAACCTGGAGCCTTGAGCCTTAAGCCTTGAGTCTTGAACCTTGAACCTTGAACGTTGAGCCTTGAGCCTTGAGCCTTGAGCCCTGAGACTTGACCCTGGAGCTCCGAGCCCTGAGCGTTGAGCCTTGAGTCTTGAGCCTTGAGCCTTGAGCCTTGAGCCTTGAGCCTTGAGCCTTGAGCCTTGAGCCTTGAGCCTTGAGCCTTGAGCCTTGAGCCTTGAGCCTTGAGCCTTGAGCCTGGAGCCTGGAGCCTCGAGCCTCGAGCCTCGAGCCTCGGGCCTTGAGCCTCGAGCCTCGGCCCTTGACCCTTGACACTTTAGCCTTGAACCTTGAGCCTTGAGCCTTGAGCCTTTTCCTTGAACCTTGAGCCTGAAGCCTCGAGCATTGAGCCTTGAGCCTTGAGCCTTTTACCTTGAACCTTGAACCTTGAGTCTTGAGCCTTTTGCCTTGAGTCTTGAGCCTCGAGCTCTGTGATCCTTGAGCCATGAGCCTTGACCCTTGACCCTTGAGCCTCGAGCCTTAAGCCTTGAGCCTTGAGCCATGAACCTTGAACCCTGACCTTTGTTTTGACCCTTGAGCCATGACCCTTGAGCCTTGAGCCTTGAGCCTTGAGCCTTAAACCTTAAGCCTTAAGCCTTGAGCCTTGAGCCTTGAGCCTTGAGCCTTGACCCTTGAGCCTTGACCCTTGAGCCTTGAGCCTTGACTTTCAGCCTTAAGCCTTGAACCTTGACTTTATATTTGAGCGTTGAGCCTTGACTTTTGAGCCTTGATCCTTGAGCCGTGACTTGAGCCTTGAGCCTTCTTGAGCCTTAAGCCTTGAGCCTTTAGCCTTGAGCCTTTTCCTTGAGCCTTGAGCCTTCAGCCTTGAGCCTTGAGCCTTGAGCCTTGAGCCTTGAGCCTTGAGCCTTGATCCTCGAGCCTTGATCCTTGAGACTTTAGCCTTAAGCCTTGAGCCTGGAGCCTTGAGTCTTGAGTCGTGAGCCTTGAGCCTCGAGCCTTGAGCCTCGAGCCTTGAGCCTTGAACCTTGAGCCTTGAGCCTTGAGCCTTGAGCCTTGAGACTTGAGCCTTGAGCCTTGACCCTTCACCCTTGAGTGTTGAGCCTTGACTTTTGAGCCTTGACCCTTGAGCCGTGATTTGAGCCTTGAGACTTGAGCCTTGAGCCTTGAGCATTGAGCCTTGAGGCTTGAGCCTTAAGCCTTGAACATTGAGCCTTGAGCCTTGAGCGTTGAGCGTTGAGCGTTGAGCCTTGAGCGTTGAGCATTGAGCCTTGAGCTTTGAGCCTTGAGCCTTTAGCCTTGCGTCTTGAGCCTGAAGCCTTGAGCCTCGAACCTTGAGCCTTGAGCCTGGAGCCTCGAGCCTTGATCCTTGAGCCTTGAACCTTGAGCCTTGAACCTTGAGCCTTGAGCCTTGAGCGTTGAGCCTTGAGCCTTGAGCCTTGAGCCTTGAGCCTTGAGCCTTGAGACTTGAGCCTTAAGCCTTAACCCTTCACCCTTGAGTGTTGAGCCTTGAGCCTTGACTTTTGAGCCTTGAACCTTGAGCCGTGACTTGAGCCTTGAGCCTTGAGCCTTGAGCATTGAGCCTTGAACATTGAGCCTTGAGCCTTGAGCGTTGAGCGTTGAGCCTTGAGCCTTGAGCCTTGAGCCTTGAGGCTTGACTTTGAGCCTTAAGCCTTGAGCCTTGAGCCTTTCTCCTTTAGCCCTTCATATTTGAGCGTTGAGCCTTGACTTTTGAACCTTGACCCTTGAGCAGTGACTTGAGCCTCGAGCCTTGAGCCTCGAGCCTTAAGCCTTGAACCATGAGCCTTGAGCCTTGAGACTTGAGCCTTGACCCTTCACCCGTGAGTGTTGAGCCTTGACTTTTGAGCCTTGACCCTTGAGCCGTGATTTGAGCCTTGAGACTTGAGCCTTGAGCCTGGAGCCTTGAGCCTTGAGCCTTGAACATTGAGCGTTGAGTGTTGAGCGTTGAGCATTGAGCCTTGAACGTTAAGCCTTGAGCCTTGAGCCTTGAGCGTTGAGCCTTGAGCTTTGAGCCTTGAGCCTTGAGCCTTGAGGCTTGACTTTGAGCCTTAAGCCTTGAGCCTTGAGCCTTTCGCCTTGAGTCTTGAGCCTGAAGCCTGAAGCCTCGAGCCTTGAGCCTCGAGCCTTGAGCCTTGAGCCTTGAGCCTTGAGCCTTGAGCCTTGAGCCTTGAGCCTTGAGCCTTGATCCTTGAGCCTTGATCCTTGATCCTTGATCCTTGATACTTGAGCCTTGAGCCTTGAGACTGGAGCCTTGAGCCTCGAGCCTTGAGCCTCGAGCCTTGAGCCTTGAGCCTCGAGCCTTGAGCCTTGAACCTCGAGCCTTGAACCTTGAGCCTTGAGCCTTGAGCCTTGAGCCTTGAGACTTGAGCCTTGAGCCTTAACCCTTCACCCTTGAGTGTTGAGCCTTGAGCCTTGACTTTTAAGCCTTGAACCTTGAGCCGTGACTTGAGCCTTGAGCCTTGAGCCTTGAGCCTTGAGCCTTGAGCCTTGAGCCTTGAGCCTTGAGCCTTGAGCCTTGAGCCTTGAGCCTTGAGCCTTGAGCCTTGAGCCTTGAGCCTTGAGCCTTGAGCCTTGAGCCTTGAGCCTTGAATGTTGAGCCTTGAGCCTTGAGCCTTGAGCCTTGAGCCTTGAGCCTTGAGGCTTGACTTTGAGCCTTAGGCCTTGAGCCTTGAGCCTTTCTCCTTGAGCCCTTCATATTTGAGCGTTGAGCCTTGACTTTTGAACCTTGACCCTTAAGCAGTGACTTGAGCCTTCAGCCTTGAGCTTTAAGCCTTGAGCCTTTAGCCTTGAGCCTTTTACCTTGGGCCTTGAGCCTTGAGCCTTGAGCCTTGAGCCTTGAGCCTTGAGCCTTGAGCCTGGAGCCTTGAGCCTTGACCCTTGAACCTTGAACCTTGAGCCTTGAGCCTTGAGCCTTTTGCCTTGAGCCTTGAGCCTTGAGCCTCGAGCACTGAGAGCCATGAGCCATGAGCCTTGAGCCTTGAGCCTTGAGCCTTGAGCCTTGAGCCTTGAGCCTTAAGCCTTGAGCCTTGAGCCTTGAACCTTGACCTTTGACTTTTGACCTTTGAGCCGTGACCCATGAGCCTTGAACCTTGACCCTTGAGCCTTAAGCCTTGAGCCTTGAGCCTTGAACCTTGACCTTTGTTTTGACCCTTGAGCCATGACCCTTGAGCCTTGAGCCTCGAGCCTTGAGCCTTGAGCCTTGACCCTTGAGCCTTGACCCTTGAGCCTTGAGCCTTGACTTTGAGCCTTAAGCCTTGTGCCTTGATCCTTGATCCTTGAGCCTTTTGCCTTGAGCCCTTCATATTTGAGCATTGACCCTTGACCTTTGAGCAGTGACTTAAGCCTTGACCCTTGAGCCTTAATCCTTGAGCCTTTGGCCTTGAGCCTTTTGCCTTGAGCCTTGAGCCTTGAGCCTTGAGCCTTGAGCCTTGAGCCTGGAGCATTGAGCCTTGAGCCTTGAACCTTGAACCTTGAACCTTGAGCCTTGAGCCTTAAGCCTTGAGCCTTTTGCCTTGAGCCTTGAGCCTCGAGCACTGAGAGCCTTGAGCCATGAGCCTTGACCCTTGATCCTTGAGCCTTGAGCCTTGAGCCTTGAACCTTGACCTTTGACTTTTGACCTTTGAGCCATGACCCTTGAGCCTTGAGCCTTGAGCATCGAGAACTGTGAGCCTTGAGCCATGAGCCTTGTCCCTTGACCTTTGTTTTGACCATTGAGCCATGACCTTTGAGCCTTGAGCCTCGATCCTTGAGCCTTGAGCCTTGAGCCTTGACCCTTGAGCCTTGACCCTTGAGCCTTGAGCCTTGACTTTGAGCCTTAAGCCTTGTGCCTTGATCCTTGATCCTTAAGCCTTTTGCCTTGAGCCCTTCATATTTGAGCGTTGAGCCTTGACTTTTGAGGCTTGTGCCCTGAGCCGTGACTTGAGCCTCGAGCCTTAAGCCTTGAGCCTTTAGCCTTGTGCCTTTTGCCTTGAGCCTTGAGCCTTGAGCCTTGAGCCTTGAGCCTTGAGCCTTGTGACTTAAGTCTCGAACCTTGAGCCTAGATTCTTGACCCTTGACCCTTGACCCTTGAGCCTTGACCCTTGTGCCTTAAGCCTTGAGACATGAGCCTTGACCCTTTACCCCTGACCCTTGAGTGTTGAGCCTGCTTGTGCTTTGACTTTTGAGCCTTGACCCTAGAGCCTTGACTTGAGCCTTGAGCCTTGAGCCATGAGCCTTGACCCTTGACCCTTGAGCCTTGAGCCTTAAGCCTTGAGCTTTGAGACTTGAACCTTGACCTTTGACTTTTGACCTTTAAGCCGTGACCCTTGAGCCTTGACCCTTGAGCCTCGAGCCTTAAGCCTTGAGCCTTGAACCTTGACCTTTGTTTTGACCCTTGAGCCATGACCCTTGAGCCTTGAGCCTTGACTTTGAGCCTTAAGCCTTGAGCCTTGAGCCTTTTGCCATGAGCCCTTCATATTTGAGCGTTGAGCCTTGACTTTTAAGCCTTAACCCTTGAGCCGTCACTTGAGCCTTAAGCCTTGAGCCTTTAGCCTTGAGCCTTTTACCTTGAGCCTTGAGCCTTGAACCTTGAGCCTTGAGCCTTGAGCCTTGAGCCTTGAGCCTTAAGCCTTGAGCCTTGAGCCTTGAGCCTTGAGCCTTGAGCCTTGAGACTTGAGACTCGAACCTTGACCCTTGACCCTTGACCCTTGAGCCTTGTGCCTTGATCCTTGTGCCTTGAGCCTTGAGACATGAGCCGTGACCCTTTACCCTTGACCCTTGAGTGTTGAGCCTTGAGCCTTGAGTCTTAAGCCTTTTTCCTTGAACCTTGAACCTTGAGCCTCGAGCCTTGAGCCTTTTTCCTTGAGCGTTGAGCCAGGAGCACTAAGAGCCTTGAGCCATGAGCCTTGACCCTTGACCCTTGAGCCTTAAGCCTTGAGCCTTGAACGTTGACCTTTGACTTTTGACCTTTGAGCCATGACCCTTGAGCCTTGAGCCTCGAGCACTTTGAGTCTTGAGCCATGAGCCTTGACCCTTGACCATTGACCCTTGACCCTTGACCCTTGAGCCTCGAGCCTTAAGCCTTGAGCCTTGAGCCTTGAACCTGGACCTTTGTGTTGACCCTTGAGCCATGACCCTTGACCCTTGAGCCTTGAGCATTGAGCCTTGAGCCTTGAGCCTTGAGCCTTGACATTGAGCCTTAAGCCTTGAGCCTTTAGCCTTTAGCCTTGAGCCTTTTGCCTTGAGCCTTGAGCCTTGAGCCTTGAGCCTTGAGCCTTGAGCCTTGAGCCTTGAGCCTTGAGCCTTGAGCCTTGAGCCTTGAGCCTTGATCCTTGAGCCTTGAGCCTTGACCCTTGACCCTTGAGCCTTGACTTTTGAGCCTTGACCCTTGAGCCGTGACTTGAGCCTTGAGCCTTGAGCCTTGAGCCTTGAGCCTTGAGCCTTGAGCCTTGAGCCTTGAGCCTTGAGCCTTGAGCCTTGAGCCTTGAACCTTGAGCCTTTTGCCTTGAGCCTTGAGCCTCGAGCACTGAGAGCCTTGAGCCATGAGCCTTGACCCTTGACCCTTGACCCTTGAGCCTTAAGCCTTGAGCCTTGAGTCGTGACTTGAGCCTTGAGCCTTTTACCTTGAACCTTGAACCTTGAGCCTTGAGCCTCGAGCTCTGTGATCCTTGAGCCATGAGCCTTGACCCTTGAACCTTGAGCCTCGAGCCTTAAGCCTTGAGCCTTGAGCCTTGTTTTAGTATAGCACCTTTTGTCACACAATCTTTGATATTGAAGAGTTCGGGCCGAAGAGGGATGTTCGGGCCGAGGTTGGAGTTCGGGCCGAGGTCGGAGTTCGGGCCGAGGTTGAAGTTCGGGCCGAGGTTGAAGTTCGGGCCGAAAATGAAGTTCGGGCACAGTGAAGAGTTCGGGCCGAACTTGTTCTTGGCAGTGACGAACGAACCAGCTATTTTGGTTACTCGTGGGCGTGAAACGGACACCCGAGCTGAAAGTTATGAATGGTTTAGTATAGCACCTTTTGTCACACAATCTTGGATATTGAAGAGTTCGGGCCGAAGAGGGATGTTCGGGCCGAAGTGGTGTTCGGGCCGAAGTGGGATGTTCGGGCCGAAGTGGTGTTCGGGCCGAAGTTCGGTGTTCAGGCCGAGGATGATGTTCGGGCCGAGGTTGAAGTTTGGGCCGAGGTCGGAGTTCGGGCCGAGGTTGAAGTTCGGGTCGAGGTTGAAGTTCGGGCCAAAAATGAAGTTCGGGCCGGGAACAGTGAAGAGTTCGGGCCGAACTTGTTCTTGGCAGTGACGAACGAACCAGCTATTTTGGTTACTCGTGGGCGTGAAACGGACACCCGAACTGAAAGTTATGAATGTTTTAGTATAGCACCTTTTGTCACACAATCTTGGATATTGAAGAGTTCGGGCCGAAGAGGGATGTTTGGGCCGAAGTGGTGTTCGGGCCGAAGTGGGATGTTCGGGCCGAAGTGGTGTTCGGGCCGAAGTGGTGTTCGTGCCGAAGTTCGATGTTCGGGCCGAGGATGGAGTTCGGGCTGAGGTTGGAGTTCGGGCCGAGGTCGGAGTTCAGGCCGAGGTTGAAGTTCGGGCCTAGGTTGAAGTTCGGGCCGAAAATGAAGTTCGGTCCGGGAACAGTGAAGAGTTCGGGCCAAACTTGTTCTTGGCAGCGACGAACGAACCAGCTATTTTTGGTTACTCGTGGGCGTGAAACGGACACCCGAGCTGAAAGTTATGAATTTTTTAGTATAGCACCTTTTGTCACACAATCTTGGATATTGAAGAGTTCGGGCCGAAGAGGGATGTTCGGGCCGCAGTGGTGTTCGGGCCGAAGTGGGATGTTCGGGCCGAAGTGGTGTTCGGGCCGAAGTGGTGTTCGGGCTGAAGTTCGGTGTTCGGGCCGAGGATGGAGTTCGGGCCGAGGTTGGAGTTCGGGCCGAGGTCGGAGTTCGGGCCGAGGTTGAAGTTCGGGCAGAGGTTGAAGTTCGGGTCGAAAATGAAGTTCGGTCCAGGAACAGTGAAGATTTCGGGCCAAACTTGTTCTTGGCAGCGACGAACGAACCAGTTATTTTTGGTTACTCGTGGGCGTGAAACGGACACCCTAGCTGAAAGTTATGAATTTTTTAGTATAGCACCTTTTGTCACACAATCTTGGATATTGAAGAGTTCGGGCCGAAGAGGGATGTTTGGGCCGAAGTGGTGTTCGGGCCGAAGTGGGATGTTCGGGCCGAAGTGGTGTTCGGGCCGAAGTGGTGTTCGTGCCGAAGTTCGATGTTCGGGCCGAGGATGGAGTTCGGGCTGAGGTTGGAGTTCGGGCCGAGGTCGGAGTTCGGGCCGAGGTTGAAGTTCGGGCCTAGGTTGAAGTTCGGGCCGAAAATGAAGTTCGGTCCGGGAACAGTGAAGAGTTCGGGCCAAACTTGTTCTTGGCAGCGACGAACGAACCAGCTATTTTTGGTTACTCGTGGGCGTGAAACGGACACCCGAGCTGAAAGTTATGAATTTTTTAGTATAGCACCTTTTGTCACACAATCTTGGATATTGAAGAGTTCGGGCCGAAGAGGGATGTTCGGGCCGCAGTGGTGTTCGGGCCGAAGTGGGATGTTCGGGCCGAAGTGGTGTTCGGGCCGAAGTGGTGTTCGGGCTGAAGTTCGGTGTTCGGGCCGAGGATGGAGTTCGGGCCGAGGTTGGAGTTCGGGCCGAGGTCGGAGTTCGGGCCGAGGTTGAAGTTCGGGCCTAGGTTGAAGTTCGGGCCGAAAATGAAGTTCGGTCCGGGAACAGTGAAGAGTTCGGGCCAAACTTGTTCTTGGCAGCGACGAACGAACCAGCTATTTTTGGTTACTCGTGGGCGTGAAACGGACACCCGAGCTGAAAGTTATGAATTTTTTAGTATAGCACCTTTTGTCACACAATCTTGGATATTGAAGAGTTCGGGCCGAAGAGGGATGTTCGGGCCGCAGTGGTGTTCGGGCCGAAGTGGGATGTTCGGGCCGAAGTGGGATGTTCGGGCCGAAGTGGTGTTCGGGCCGAAGTTCGGTGTTCGGGCCGAGGATGAAGTTCGGGCCGAGGTTGAAGTTCGGGCCGAGGTCGGAGTTCGGGCCGAGGTCGAAGTTCGGGCCGAGGTTGAAGTTCGGGCCGAAAATGAAGTTTGGGCCGGGAACAGTGAAGAGTTCAGGCCGAACATGTTCTTGGCAGTGATGAACGAACCAGCTATTTTGGTTACTCGTGGGCGTGAAACGGACACCCGAGCTGAAAGTTATGAATGTTTTAGTATAGCACCTTTTGTTACACAATCTTGGATATTGAAGAGTTCGGGCCGAAGAGGGATGTTCGGGCTGAAGTGGTGTTCAGGCCGTAGTGGGATGTTCGGGCGAAGTGGTGTTCGGGCTGAATTCGGTGTTCGGGCCGAGGATGATGTTCGGGCCGAGGTTGAAGTTCTGGCCGAGGTTGAAGTTCAGGCCGAAAATGAAGTTCGGGCCGGGAACAGTGAAGAGTTCGGGCCGAACTTGTTCTTGGCAGTGACGAACGAACCAGCTATTTTGGTTACTCGTGGGCGTGAAACGGACACCCGAGCTGAAAGTTATGAATGTTTTTGTATAGCACCTTTTGTCACACAATCTTGGATATTAAAGAGTTCGGGCCGAAGAGGAATGTTCGGGCCGAAGTGGTGTTCGGGCCGAAGTGGTGTTCGGGCCAAAGTGGGATGTTCGGGCCGAAGTGGTGTTCGGGCCGAAGTGGTGTTCGGGCCGAAGTTCGGTGTTCGGGCCGAGGGTGATGTTCGGGCCGAGGTTGAAGTTCGGGCCGAGATCGGAGTTCGGGCCGAGGTTGAAGTTCGGGCCGAGGTTGAAGTTCAGGCCGAAAATGAAGTTCGGGCCGGGAACAGTGAAGCGTTCGGGCCGAACTTGTTCTTGGCAGTGACGAACGAACCAGCTATTTTGGTTACTCGTGGGCGCGAAACGGACACCCGAGCTGAATATTATGAATGTTTTAGTATAGCACCTTTTGTCACACAATCTTGGATATTAAAGAGTTCGGGCCGAAGAGGAATGTTCGGGCCGAAGTGGTGTTGGAGCCGAAGTGGGATGTTCGGGTCGAAGTGGTGTTCGGGCCGAAGTTCGATGTTCGGGCCGAGGATGATGTTCGGGACGAGGATGAAGTTCGGGCCGAGGTTGAAGTTCTGGCCGAGGTTGAACTTCGGGCCGAAAATGAAGTTCGGGCCGGGTACAGTGAAGAGTTCGGGCCGAACTTGTTCTTGGCGTTGACGAACGAACCACCTATTTTGGTTACTCGTGGGCGTGAAACAGACACCCGAGCTGAAAGTTATGGATGCTTTAGTATAGCACCTTTTGTCATACAATCTTGGATATTGAAGAGTTCGGGCCGAAGAGGGATGTTCGGGCCGAAGTGGCGTTCGGGCCGAAGTGGTGTTCGGGCTGAAGTTCGGTGTTCGGGCCGAGGATGATGTTCGGGCCGAGGTTGAAGTTCGGGCCGAGGTCGGAGTTCGGGCCGAGGTTGAAGTTCTGGCCGAGGTTGAAGTTCGCGCCGAAAATGAAGTTCGGGCCGGGAATAGTGAAGAGTTCGGGCCGAACTTGGTCTTGGAATTGACGAACGAACCACCTATTTTGGTTACTCGTGGGCGTGAAACGGACACCCGAGCTGAAAGTTATGGATGTTTTAGTATAGCACCTTTTGTCATACAATCTTGGATATTGAAGAGTTCGGGCCGAAGAGGGATGTTCGGGCTGAAGTGGTGTTCGGGTCGAAGTGGGAAGTTCGGGCCGAAGTGGTGTTCGGGCCGAAGTTCGGTGTTCGGGCCGAGGATGATGTTCGGGCCGAGGTTGAAGTTCAGGCCGAGGTCGGAGTTCGGGCCGAGGTTGAAGTTCGGGCCGAGGTTGAAGTTCGGGCCGAAAATGAAGTTCGGGCCGGGAACAGTGAAGAGTTCAGGCCGAACTTGTTCTTGGCAGTGACGAACGAACCAGCTATTTTGGTTACTCGTTGGCGTGAAACGGACACCCGAGCTGAAAGTTATGAATGTTTTAGTATAGCACCTTTTGTCACACAATCTTGGATATTGAAGAGTTCGGGCCGAAGAGGGATGTTCGGGCCGAAGTGGTGTTTGGGCCGAAGTGGTGTTCGGGCCGAAGTTCGGTGTTCGGGCCGAGGATGATTTTCGGGCCGAGGTTGAAGTTCGGGCCGAGGTCGGAGTGCGGGCCGAGGTTGAAGTTCGGGCCGAGGTTGAAGTTCGGGCCGTAAATGTAGTTCGGGCCGGGAACAGTGAAGAGTTCGGGCCGAACTTGTTCTTGGCAGTGACGAACGAACCAGCTATTTTGGTTACTCGTGGGCGTGAAACGGACACCCGAGCTGAAAGTTATGAATGTTTTAGTATAGCACCTTTTGTTACACAATCTTGGATATTGAAGAGTTCGGGCCGAAGAGGGATGTTCGGGCTGAAGTGGTGTTCGGGCCGTAGTGGGATGTTTGGGCGAAGTGGTGTTCGGGCCGAATTCGGTGTTCGGGCCGAGGATGATGTTCGGGCCGAGGTTGAAGTTCGGGCCGAGGTTGAAGTTCAGGCCGAAAATGAAGTTCGGGCCGGGAACAGTGAAGAGTTCGGGCCGAACTTGTTCTTGGCAGTGACGAACGAACCAGCTATTTTGGTTAATCGTGGGCGTGAAACGGACACCCGAGCTGAAAGTTATGAATGTTTTAGTATAGCACCTTTTGTCACACAATCTTGGATATTAAAGAGTTCGGGCCGAAGAGGAATGTTCGGGCCGAAGTGGTGTTCGGGCAGAAGTGGGATGTTCGGGCCGAAGTGGTGTTCGGGCCGAAGTTCGGTGTTCGGGCCGAGGATTATGTTCGGGCCGAGGTTGAAGTTCGGGCCGAGGTCGGAGTTCGGGCCGAGGTTGAAGTTCTGGCCGAGGTTGAAGTTCGGGCCGAAAATGAAGTTCGGGCCGGGAACAGTGAAGAGTTCGGGCCGAACTTGTTCTTGGCATTGACGAACGAACCACCTATTTTGGTTACTCGTGGGCGTGAAACGGACACCCGAGCTGAAAGTTATGGATGTTTTAGTATAGCACCTTTTGTCATACAATCTTGGATATTGAAGAGTTCGGGCCGAAGAGGGATGTTCGAGCCGAAGTGGTGTTCGGGCCGAAGTGGGATGTTCGGGCTGAAGTGGTGTTCGGGCCGAAGTGGTGTTCGGGCCGAAGTTCGGTGTTCGGGCCGAGGATGATGTTCGGGCCGAGGTTGAAGTTCGGGCCGAGGTCGGAGTTCGGGCCGAGGTTGATGTTCTGGCCGAGGTTGAAGTGCGGGCCGAAAATGAAGTTCGGGCCGGGAACAGTGAAGAGTTCGGGCCGAACTTGTTCTTGGCATTGACGAACGAACCACCTATTTTGGTTACTCGTGGGCGTGAAACGGACACCCGAGCTGAAAGTTATGGATGTTTTAGTATAGCACCATTTGTCATACAATCTTGGATATTGAAGAGTTCGGGCCGAAGAGGGATGTTCGGGCCGAAGTGGTGTTCGGGCCGAAGTGGTGTTCGGGCCGAAGTGGGATGTTCGGGCCGAAGTGGTGTTCGGGCCGAAGTTCGGTGTTCGGGCCGAGGGTGATGTTCGGGCCGAGGTTGAAGTTCGGGCCGAGGTCGGAGTTCGGGCCGAGGTTGAAGTTCGGGCCGAGGTTGAAGTTCAGGCCGAAAATGAAGTTCGGGCCGGGAACAGTGAAGAGTTCGGGCCGAACTTGTTCTTGGCAGTGACGAACGAACCAGCTATTTTGGTTACTCGTGGGCGCGAAACGGACACCCGAGCTGAATATTATGAATGTTTTAGTATAGCACCTTTTGTCACACAATCTTGGATATTAAAGAGTTCGGGCCGAAGAGGAATGTTCGGGCCGAAGTGGTGTTCGGGCCGAAGTGGGATGTTCGGCCGAAGTGGTGTTCGGGCCGAAGTTCGGAGTTCGGGCCGAGGATGATGTTCGGGCCGAGGATGAAATTCGGGCCGAGGTCAGAGTTCGGGCCGAGGTTGAAGTTCTGGCCGAGGTTGAAGTTCGGGCCGAAAATGAAGTTCGGGCCGGGTACAGTGAAGAGTTCGGGCCGAACTTGTTCTTGGCGTTGACGAACGAACCACCTATTTTGGTTACTCGTGGGCGTGAAACGGACACCCGAGCTGAAAGTTATGGATGTTTTAGTATAGCACCTTTTGTTACACAATCTTGGATATTGAAGAGTTCGGGCCGAAGAGGGATGTTCGGGCTGAAGTGGTGTTCGGGCCGTAGTGGGATGTTTGGGCGAAGTGGTGTTCGGGCCGAATTCGGTGTTCGGGCCGAGGATGATGTTCGGGCCGAGGTTGAAGTTCGGGCCGAGGTTGAAGTTCAGGCCGAAAATGAAGTTCGGGCCGGGAACAGTGAAGAGTTCGGGCCGAACTTGTTCTTGGCAGTGACGAACGAACCAGCTATTTTGGTTAATCGTGGGCGTGAAACGGACACCCGAGCTGAAAGTTATGAATGTTTTAGTATAGCACCTTTTGTCACACAATCTTGGATATTAAAGAGTTCGGGCCGAAGAGGAATGTTCGGGCCGAAGTGGGGTTCGGGCAGAAGTGGGATGTTCGGGCCGAAGTGGTGTTCGGGCCGAAGTTCGGTGTTCGGGCCGAGGATTATGTTCGGGCCGAGGTTGAAGTTCGGGCCGAGGTCGGAGTTCGGGCCGAGGTTGAAGTTCTGGCCGAGGTTGAAGTTCGGGCCGAAAATGAAGTTCGGGCCGGGAACAGTGAAGAGTTCGGGCCGAACTTGTTCTTGGCATTGACGAACGAACCACCTATTTTGGTTACTCGTGGGCGTGAAACGGACACCCGAGCTGAAAGTTATGGATGTTTTAGTATAGCACCTTTTGTCATACAATCTTGGATATTGAAGAGTTCGGGCCGAAGAGGGATGTTCGGGCCGAAGTGGTGTTCGGGCCGAAGTGGGATGTTCGGGCTGAAGTGGTGTTCGGGCCGAAGTGGTGTTCGGGCCGAAGTTCGGTGTTCGGGCCGAGGATGATGTTCGGGCCGAGGTTGAAGTTCGGGCCGAGGTCGGAGTTCGGGCCGAGGTTGATGTTCTGGCCGAGGTTGAAGTGCGGGCCGAAAATGAAGTTCGGGCCGGGAACAGTGAAGAGTTCGGGCCGAACTTGTTCTTGGCATTGACGAACGAACCACCTATTTTGGTTACTCGTGGGCGTGAAACGGACACCCGAGCTGAAAGTTATGGATGTTTTAGTATAGCACCATTTGTCATACAATCTTGGATATTGAAGAGTTCGGGCCGAAGAGGGATGTTCGGGCCGAAGTGGTGTTCGGGCCGAAGTGGGATGTTCGGGCCGAAGTGGTGTTCGGGCCGAAGTTCGGTGTTCGGGCCGAGGGTGATGTTCGGGCCGAGGTTGAAGTTCGGGCCGAGATCGGAGTTCGGGCCGAGGTTGAAGTTCGGGCCGAGGTTGAAGTTCAGGCCGAAAATGAAGTTCGGGCCGGGAACAGTGAAGAGTTCGGGCCGAACTTGTTCTTGGCAGTGACGAACGAACCAGCTATTTTGGTTACTCGTGGGCGCGAAACGGACACCCGAGCTGAATATTATGAATGTTTTAGTATAGCACCTTTTGTCACACAATCTTGGATATTAAAGAGTTCGGGCCGAAGAGGAATGTTCGGGCCGAAGTGGTGTTCGGGCCGAAGTGGGATGTTCGGCCGAAGTGGTGTTCGGGCCGAAGTTCGGTGTTCGGGCCGAGGATAATGTTCGGGCCGAGGATGAAATTCGGGCCGAGGTCAGAGTTCGGGCCGAGGTTGAAGTTCTGGCCGAGGTTGAAGTTCGGGCCGAAAATGAAGTTCGGGCCGGGTACAGTGAAGAGTTCGGGCCGAACTTGTTCTTGGCGTTGACGAACGAACCACCTATTTTGGTTACTCGTGGGCGTGAAACAGACACCCGAGCTGAAAGTTATGGATGTTTTAGTATAGCACCTTTTGTCATACAATCTTCGATATTGAAGAGTTCGGGCCGAAGAGGGATGTTCGGGCTGAAGTGGTGTTCGGGCCGAAGTGGGATGTTCGGGCCGAAGTGGTGTTCGGGCTGAAGTTCGGTGTTCGGGCTGAGGATGATGTTCGGGCCGAGGTTGAAGTTCAGGCCGAAGTCGGAGTTCGGGCCGAGGTTGAAGTTCGGGCCGAGGTTGAAGTTCGGGCCGAAAATGAAGTTCGGGCCGGGAACAGTGAAGAGTTCGGGCCGAACTTGTTCTTGGCAGTGACGAACGAACCAGCTATTTTGGTTACTCGTGGGCGTGAAACGGACACCCGAGCTGAAAGTTATGAATGTTTTAGTATAGCACCTTTTGTCATACAATCTTGGATATTGAAGAGTTCGGGCCGAAGAGGGATGTTCGGGCCGAAGTGGCGTTCGGGCCGAAGTGGTGTTCGGGCCGAAGTTCGGTGTTCGGGCCGAGGATGATGTTCGGGCCGAGGTTGAAGTTCAGGCCGAGGTCGGAGTTCGGGCCGAGTTTGAAGTTCTGGCCGAGGTTGAAGTTCGCGCCGAAAATGAAGTTCGGGTCGGGAACAGTGAAGAGTTCGGGCCGAACTTGGTCTTGGCATTGACGAACGAACCACCTATTTGGGTTACTCGTGGGCGTGAAACGGACACCCGAGCTGAAAGTTATGGATGTTTTAGTATAGCACCTTTTGTCATACAATCTTGGATATTGAAGAGTTCGGGCCGAAGAGGGATGTTCGGGCTGAAGTGGTGTTCGGGCCGAAGTGGGAAGTTCGGGCCGAAGTGGTGTTCGGGCCGAAGTTCGGTGTTCGGGCCGAGGATGATGTTCGGGCCGAGGTTGAAGTTCAGGCCGAGGTCGGAGTTCGGGCCGAGGTTGAAGTTCGGGCCGAGGTTGAAGTTCGGGCCGAAAATGAAGTTCGGGCCGGGAACAGTGAAGAGTAAAGGCCGAACTTGTTCTTGGCAGTGACGAACGAACCAGCTATTTTGGTTACTCGTGGGCGTGAAACGGACACCCGAGCTGAATGTTATGAATGTTTTAGTATAGCACCTTTTGTTACACAATCTTGGATATTGAAGAGTTCGGGCCGAAGAGGGATGTTCGGGCTGAAGTGGTGTTCGGGCCGTAGTGGGATGTTCGGGCAAAGTGGTGTTCGGGCCGAATTCGGTGTTCGGGCCGAGGATGATGTTCGGGCCGAGGTTGAAGTTCGGGCCGAGGTTGAAGTTCAGGCCGAAAATGAAGTTCGGGCCGGGAACAGTGAAGAGTTCGGGCCGAACTTGTTCTTGGCAGTGACGAACGAACCAGCTATTTTGGTTACTCGTGGGCGTGAAACGGACACCCGAGCTGAAAGTTATGAATGTTTTAGTATAGCACCTTTTGTCACACAATCTTGGATATTAAAGAGTTCGGGCCGAAGAGGAATGTTCGGGCCGAAGTGGTGTTCGGGCAGAAGTGGGATGTTCGGGCCGAAGTGGTGTTCGGGCCGAAGTTCGGTGTTCGGGCCGAGGATTATGTTCGGGCCGAGGTTGAAGTTTGGGCCGAGGTCGGAGTTCGGGCCGAGGTTGAAGTACTGGCCGAGGTTGAAGTTCCGGCCGAAAATGAAGTTCGGGCCGGGAACAGTGAAGAGTTCGGGCCGAACTTGTTCTTGGCATTGACGAACGAACCACATATTTTGGTTACTCGTGGCCGTGAAACGGACACCCGAGCTGAAAATTATGGATGTTTTAGTATAGCACCTTTTGTCATACAATCTTGGATATTGAAGAGTTCGGGCCGAAGAGAGATGTTCGGGCCGAAGTGGTGTTCGGGCCGAAGTGGGATGTTCGGGCTGAAGTGGTGTTCGGGCCGAAGTGGTGTTCGGGCCGAAGTTCGGTGTTCGGGCCGAGGATGATGTTCGGGCCGAGGTTGAAGTTCGGGCCGAGGTCGGAGTTCGGGCCGAGGTTGAAGTTCTGGCCGAGGTTGAAGTGCGGGCCGAAAATGAAGTTCGGGCCGGGAACAGTGAAGAGTTCGGGCCGAACTTGTTCTTGGCATTGACGAACGAACCACCTATTTTGGTTACTCGTGGGCGTGAAACGGACACCCGAGCTGAAAGTTATGGATGTTTTAGTATAGCACCTTTTGTCATACAATCTTGGATATTGAAGAGTTCGGGCCGAAGAGGGATGTTCGGGCCGAAGTGGTGTTCGGGCCGAAGTGGTGTTCGGGCCGAAGTGGGATGTTCGGGCCGAAGTGGTGTTCGGGCCGAAGTTCGGTGTTCGGGCCGAGGGTGATGTTCGGGCCGAGGTTGAAGTTCGGGCCGAGATCGGAGTTCGGGCCGAGGTTGAAGTTCGGGCCGAGGTTGAAGTTCAGGCCGAAAATGAAGTTCGGGCTGGGAACAGTGAAGAGTTCGGGCCGAACTTGTTCTTGGCGTTGACGAACGAACCACCTATTTTGGTTACTCGTGGGCGTGAAACAGACACCCGAGCTGAAAGTTATGGATGTTTTAGTATAGCACCTTTTGTCATACAATCTTGGATATTGAAGAGTTCGGGCCGAAGAGGGATGTTCGGGCCGAAGTGGCGTTCGGGCCGAAGTGGTGTTCGGGCCAAAGTTCGGTGTTCGGGCCGAGGATGATGTTCGGGCCGAGGTTGAAGTTCGGGCTGAGGTCGGAGTTCGGGCCGAGGTTGAAGTTCTGGCAGAGGTTGAAGTTCGCGCCTAAAATGAAGTTCGGGCCGGGAACAGTGAAGAGTTCGGGCCGAACTTGGTCTTGGCATTGACGAACGAACCACCTATTTTGGTTACTCGTGAGCGTGAAACGGACACCCGAGCTGAAAGTTATGGATGTTTTAGTATAGCACCTTTTGTCATACAATCTTGGATATTGAAGAGTTCGGGCCGAAGAGGGATGTTCGGGCTGAAGTGGTGTTCGGGCCGAAGTGGGATGTTCGGGCCGAAGTGGTGTTCGGGCCGAAGTTCGGTGTTCGGGCCGAGGATGATGTTCGGGCCGAGGTTGAAGTTCAGGCCGAGGTCGGAGTTCGGGCCGAGGTTGAAGTTCGGGCCGAGGTTGAAGTTCGGGCCGAAAATGAAGTTCGGGCCGGGAACAGTGAAGAGTTCGGGCCGAACTTGTTCTTGGCAGTGACGAACGAACCAGCTATTTTGGTTACTCGTGGGCGTGAAACGGACACCCGAGCTGAAAGTTATGAATGTTTTAGTATAGCACCTTTTGTCACACAATCTTGGATATTGAAGAGTTCGGGCCGAAGAGGGATGATCGGGCCGTAGTGGTGTTCGGGCCGAATTGGTGTTCGAGCCGAAGTGGGATGTTCGGGCCGAAGTGGTGTTCGGGCCGAAGTGGTGTTCGGGCCGAAGTTCGGTGTTCGGGCCGAGGATGATTTTCGGGCCGAGGTTGAAGTTCGGGCCGAGGTCGGAGTGCGGGCCGAGGTTGAAGTTCGGGCCGAGGTTGAAGTTCGGGCCGAAAATGTAGTTCGGGCCGGGAACAGTGAAGAGTTCGGGCCGAACTTGTTCTTGGCAGTGACGAACGAACCAGCTATTTTGGTTACTCGTGGGCGTGAAACGGACACCCGAGCAGAAAGTTATGATTGTTTTTGTATAGCACCTTTTGTCACACAATCTTGGATATTGAAGAGTTCGGGCCGAAGAGGGATGTTCGGGCCGAAGTGGTGTTCGGGACGAAGTGCGATGTTCGGGCCGAAGTGGTGTTCGGGTCGAAGTGGTGTTCGGGCCGAAGTTCGGTGTTCTGGCCGAGGATGATGTTCGGGCCGAGGTTGAAGTTCGGGCCGAGGTCGGAGTTCGGGCCGAGGTTGAAGTTCTGGCCGAGGTTAAAGTTCGCGCCGAAAATGAAGTTCGGGCCGGGAACAGTGAAGAGTTCGGGCCGAACTTGTTCTTGGCATTGACGAACGAACCTACTTTTTTTGGTTACTCGTGGGCGTGAAACGGACAACCGAGCTGAAAGTTATGGATGTTTTAGTATAGCACCTTTTGTCACACAATCTTGGATATTGAAGAGTTCGGGCCGAAGAGGGATGTTCGGGCCGAAGTTCGGTGTTCGGGCCGAGGATGATTTTCGGCCGAGGTTGAAGTTCGGGCCGAGGTCGGAGTGCGGGCCGAGGTTGAAGTTCGGGCCGAGGTTGAAGTTCGGGCCGAAAATGTAGTTCGGGCCGGGAACAGTGAAGAGTTCGGGCTGAACTTGTTCTTGGCAGTGACGAACGAACCAGCTATTTTGGTTACTCGTGGGCGTGAAACGGACACCCGAGCAGAAAGTTATGAATGTTTTAGTATAGCACCTTTTGTCACACAATCTTGGATATTGAAGAGTTCGGGCCGAAGAGGGATGTTCGGGCCGATGTGGTGTTCGGGCCGAAGTGCGATGTTCGGGCCGAAGTGGTGTTCGGGTCGAAGTGGTGTTAGGGCCGAAGTTCGGTTTCGGGCCGAGGATGATGTTCGGGCCGAGGTTGAAGTTCGGGCCGAGGTCGGAGTTCGGGCCGAGGTTGAAGTTCGGGCCGAGGTTGAAGTTCGGGCTGAAAATGAAGTTCGGGCCGGGAAAAGTGAAGAGTTCGGGCCGAAGTTGTTCTTGGCAGTGACGAACGAACCAGCTATTTTGGTTACTCGTGGGCGTGAAACGGGCACCCGAGCTGAAAGTTATGAATGTTTTAGTATAGCACCTTTTGTCACACAATCTTGGATATTGAAGAGTTCGGGCCGAAGAGGGATGTTCCGGCCGAAGTGGTGTTCGGGCCGAAGTGGGATGTCTGGGCCGAAGTGGTGTTCGGGCAGAAGTTCGGTGTTCGGGCCGAGGATGGAGTTCGGGCCGAAGTTGGAGTTCGGGCCGAGGTCGGAGTTCGGGCCGAGGTTGAAGTTCGGGCCGAGGTTGATGTTCGGGCCGAAAATGAAGTTCGGTCCGGGAACAGTGAAGAGTTCGGGCCGAACTTGTTCTTGGCAGTGACGAACGAACCAGCTATTTTGGTTACTCGTGGGCGTGAAACGGACACCCGAGCTGAAAGTTATGAATGTTTTAGTATAGCACCTTTTGTCACACAATCTTGGATATTGAAGAGTTCGGGCCGAAGAGGGAAGTTCGGGTCGAAGTGGGATGTTCGGGCCGAAGTGGTGTTCGGGCCGAAGTTCGGTGTTCGAGCCGAGGATGATTTTCGGGCCGAGGTTGATGTTCGGGCTGAGGTCGGAGTTCGGGCCGAGGAAGAAGTTCGGGCCGAGGTTGAAGTTCGGGCCGAAAATGAAGTTCGGGACGGAAACAGTGAAGAGTTCAGGCCGAACTTGTTCTTGGCAGTGACGAACGAACCAGCTATTTTGGTTACTCGTGGGCGTGAAACGGACACCCGAGCTGAAAGTTATGAATGTTTTAGTATAGCACCTTTTGTTACACAATCTTGGATATTGAAGAGTTCGGGCCGAAGTGGGATTTTCGGGCGGAAGTGGTGTTCAGGACGAAGTGGGATGTTCGGGCCGAAGTGGTGTTTGGGCCGAATTCGGTGTTCGGGCCGAGGATGATATTCGGGCCGAGGTCGGAGTTCGGGCCGAGGTTGGAGTTCGGGCCGAGGTTGAAGTTCGAGCCGAGGTTGAAGTTCGGGCCGAAAATGAAGTTCGGGCCGGGAACAGTAAAGAGTTCGGGCCGAACTTGTTCTTGGCAGTGACGAACGAACCAACTATTTTGGTTACTCGTGGGCGTGAAACGGACACCCGAGCTGAAAGTTATGAATGTTTTAGTATAGCACCTTTTGTCACACAATCTTGGATATTAAAGAGTTCGGGCCGAAGAGGAATGTTCGGGCCGAAGTGGTGTTCGGGCCGAAGTGGGATGTTCGGGCCGAAGTGGTGTTCGGGCCGAAGTTCGGAGTTCGGGCCGAGGATGATGTTCGGGCCGAGGTTGAAGTTTGGGCCAAGGTCGGAGTTCGGGCCGAGGTTGAAGTTCAGGCCGAGGTTGAATTTCGGGCCGAAAATGAAGTTCGGGCCGGGAACAGTGAAGAGTTCGGGCCGAACTTTTTCTTGGCAGTGACGAACGAACCAGCTATTTTGGTTACTCGTGGGCGTGAAACGGACACCCGAGCTGAAAGTTATGAATGTTTTAGTATAGTACCTTTTGTCACACAATCTTGGATATTCAAGAGTTCGGGCCGAAGAGGGATGTTAAGGCCGAAGTGGTGTTCGGGCCGAAGTGGGATGTTCGGGCCGAAGTGGTGTTGGGGCCGAAGTGGTGTTCGGGCCGAAGTTTGGTGTTCGGGACGAGGATGATGTTCGGGCCGAGGTTGAAGTTCGGGCCGAGGTTGAAGTTCGGGCCGAGGTCGGAGTTCGGGCCGAGGTTGAATTCGGGCCGAAAATGAAGTTCGGGCCGGGAACAGTGAAGAGTTCGGGCCGAACTTGTTCTTGGCAGTGACGAACGACCAGCTATTTTGGTTACTCGTGGGCGTGAAACGGAAGCCCGAGCTGAAAGTTATGAATGTTTTAGTATAGCACCTTTTGTCACACAATCTTGGATATTGAAGAGTTCGGGCCGAAGAGGGATGTTCCGGCCGAAGTGGTGTTCGGGCCGAAGTGGGATGTTCGGGCCGAAGTGGTGTTCGGGCCGAAGTGGTGTTCGGGCCGAAGTTCGGTGTTCGGGCCGAGGATGATGTTCGGGCCGAGGTTGAAGTTCGGGCCGAGGTCGGAGTTCGGGCCGAGGTCGAAGTTCGGGCCGAGGTTGAAGTTCGGGCCGAAAATGAAGTTCGGGCCGGGAACAGTGAAGAGTTCGGGCCGAACTTGTTCTTGGCAGTGACGAACGAACCATCTATTTTGGTTACTCGTGGGCGTGAAACGGACACCCGAGCTGAAAGTTATGAATGTTTTAGTATAGCACCTTTTGTTACACAATTATGGATATTGAAGAGTTCGGGCCGAAGAGGGATGTTCGGGCTGAAGTGGTGTTCGGGCCGAAGTGGGATGTTCGGGCGAAGTGGTGTTCGGGCCGAATTCGGTGTTCGGGCCGAGGATGATGTTCGGGCCGAGGTTGAAGTTCGGGCCGAGGTCGGAGTTCGGGCCGAGGTTGAAGTTCGGGCCGAGGTTGAAATTCAGGCCGAAAATGAAGTTCGGGCCGGGAACAGTGAAGAGTTCGGGCCGAACTTGTTCTAGGCAGTGACGAACGAACCAGCTATTTTGGTTACTCGTGGGCGTGAAACGGACACCCGAGCTGAAAGTTATGAATGTTTTAGTATAGCACCTTTTGTCACACAATCTTGGATATTAAAGAGTTCGGGCCGAAGAGGAATGTTCGGGCCGAAGTGGTGTTCGGGCCAAAGTGGGATGTTCGGGCCGAAGTGGTGTTCGGGCCGAAGTTCGGTGTTCGGGCCGAGGATGATGTTCGGGCCGAGGTTGAAGTTCGGGCCGAGGTCCGAGTTCGGGCCGAGGTTGAAGTTCTGGCCGAGGTTGAAGTTCAGGCCGAAAATGAAGTTCGGGTCGGGAACAGTGAAGAGTTCGGGCCGAACTTGTTCTTGGCATTGACGAACGAACCACCTATTTTGGTTACTCGTGGGCGTGAAACAGACACCCGAGCTGAAACTTATGGATGTTTTAGTATAACACCTTTTGTCATACAATCTTGGATATTGAAGAGTTCGGGCCGAAGAGGGATGTTCGGGCCGAAGTGGTGTTCGGGCCGAAGTGGGATGTTCGGGCCGAAGTGGTGTTCGAGCCGAAGTGGTGTTCGAGCCGAAGTGGGATGTTCAGGCCGAAGTGGTTTTCGGGCCGAAGTGGTGTTCGGGCCAAAGTTCGGTGTTCGGGCCGAGGATGATTTTCGGGCCGAGGTTGAAGTTCGGGCCGAGGTCCGAGTTCGGGCCGAGGTCCGAGTTCGGGCCGAGGTTGAAGTTCGGGCCGAAAATGAAGTTCGGGCCGGGAACAGTGAAGAGTTCGGGCCGAACTTGTTCTTGGCAGTGACGAACGACCAGCTATTTTGGTTACTCGTGGGCGTGAAACGGAAGCCCGAGCTGAAAGTTATGAATGTTTTAGTATAGCACCTTTTGTCACACAATCTTGGATATTGAAGAGTTCGGGCCGAAGAGGGATGTATCGGCCGAAGTGGTGTTCGGGCCGAAGTGGGATGTTCGGGCCGAAGTGGTGTTCGGGCCGAAGTGGTGTTCGGGCCGAAGTTCGGTGTTCGGGCCGAGGATGGAGTTCGGGCCGAGGTTGGAGTTCGGGCCGAGGTCGGAGTTCGGGCCGAGGTTGAAGTTCGGGCCGAGGTTGAAGTTCGGGCCGAAAATGAAGTTCGGTCCGGGAACAGTGAATAGTTCGGGCCGAACTTGTTCTTGGTAGTGACGAACGAACCAACTATTTTGTTTACTCGTGGGCGTGAAATGGACACCCGAGCAGAAAGTTATGAATGTTTTAGTATAGCACCTTTTGTCACACAATCTTGGATATTGAAGAGTTCGAGCCGAAGAGGGATGTTCGGGCCAAAGTGGTGTTCGGGCCGAAGTGGGATGTTCGGGCCGAAGTGGTGTTCGGGTCGAAGTGGTGTTCGGGCCGAAGTTCGGTGTTCATGCCGAGGATGGAGTTCGGGCCGAGGTTGGAGTTCGGGCCGAGGTCGGAGTTCGGGCCGAGGTTGAAGTTCGGGCCGAGAATGAAGTTCGGTCCGGGAACAGTGAAGAGTTCGGGCCAAACTTGTTCTTGGCAGCGACGAACGAACCAGCTATTTTTGGTTACTCGTGGGCGTGAAACGGACACCCGAGCTGAAAGTTATGAATGTTTTAGTATAGCACCTTTTGTCACACAATCTTGGATATTGAAGAGTTCGGGCCGAAGAGGGATGTTCGGGCTGAAGTGGTGTTCGGGCCGAAGTGGGATGTTCGGGCGAAGTGGTGTTCGGGCCGAATTCGGTGTTCGGGCCGAGGATGATGTTCGGGCCGAGGTTGATGTTCGGGCCGAGGTCGGAGTTCGGGCCGAGGTTGAAGTTCGGGCCGAGGTTGAAATTCAGGCCGAAAATGAAGTTCGGGCGGGGAACAGTGAAGAGTTCGGGCCGAACTTGTTCTTGGCAGTGACGAACGAACCAGCTATTTTGGTTACTCGTGGGCGTGAAACGGACACCCGAGCTGAAAGTTATGAATGTTTTAGTATAGCACCTTTTGTCACACAATCTTGGATATTAAAGAGTTCGGGCCGAAGAGGAATGTTCGGGCCGAAGTGGTGTTCGGGCCAAAGTGGGATGTTCGGGCCGAAGTGGTGTTCGGGCCGAAGTTCGGTGTTCGGGCCGAGGATGATGTTCGGGCCGAGGTTGAAGTTCGGGCCGAGGTCCGAGTTCGGGCCGAGGTTGAAGTTCTGGCCGAGGTTGAAGTTCGGGCCGAAAATGAAGTTCGGGCCGGGAACAGTGAAGAGTTCGGGCCGAACTTGTTCTTGGCATTGACGAACGAACCACCTATTTTGGTTACTCGTGGGCGTGAAACGGACACCCGAGCTGAAAGTTATGGACTTTTTAGTATAACACCTTTTGTCATACAATCTTGGATATTGAAGAGTTCGGGCCGAAGAGGGATGTTCGGGCCGAAGTGGTGTTCGGGCCGAAGTGGGATGTTCGGGCCGAAGTGGTGTTCGGGCCGAAGTGGTGTTCGAGCCGAAGTGGGATGTTCCGGCCGAAGTGGTTTTCGGGCCGAAGTGGTGTTCGGGCCGAAGTTCGGTGTTCGGGCCGAGGATGATTTTCGGGCCGAGGTTGAAGTTCGGGCCGAGGTCCGAGTTCGGGCCGAGGTCCGAGTTCGGGCCGAGGTTGAAGTTCGGGCCGAAAATGAAGTTCGGGCCGGGAACAGTGAAGAGTTCGGGCCGAACTTGTTCTTGGCATTGACGAACGAACCACCTATTTTGGTTACTCGTGGGCGTGAAACGGACACCCGAGCTGAAAGTTATGAATGTTTTAGTATAGCACCTTTTGTCACACAATCTTGGATATTGAAGAGTTCGGGCGGAAGAGGGATGTTCGGGCCGAAGTGGTGTTCGGGCCGAAGTGGTGTTCGAGCCGAAGTGGGATGTTCGGGCCGAAGTGGTTTTCGGGCCGAAGTGGTGTTCGGGCCGAAGTTCGGTGTTCGGGCCGAGGATGATTTTCGAGCCGAGGTTGAAGTTCGGGCCGAGGTCGGAGTGCGGGCCGAGGTTGAAGTTCGGGCCGAGGTTGAAGTTCGGACCGATAATGTAGTTCGGGCCGGGAGCAGTGAAGAGTTCGGGCTGAAATTGTTCTTGGCAGTGACGAACGAACCAGCTATTTTGGTTACTCGTGGGCGTGAAACGGACACCCGAGCTGAAAGTTATGAATGTTTTAGTATAGCACCTTTTGTCACAAAAATCTTGGATATTGAAGAGTTCGGGGCGAAGAGGGATGTTCGGGCCGAAGTGGTGTTCGGGCCGAAGTGCGATGTTCAGGCCGAAGTGGTGTTCTGGCCGAAGTTCGGTGTTCGGGCCGAGGATGATGTTCGGGCCGAGGTTGAAGTTCGGGCCGAGGTCGGAGTTCGGGCCGACGTTGAAGTTCGGGCCGAGGTTGAAGTTCGGGCCGAAAATGAAGTTCGGGCCGGGAACAGTGAAGAGTTCGGGCCGAACTTGTTCTTGGCAGTGACGAACGAACCAGCTATTTTGGTTACTCGTGGGCGTGAAACGGACACCCGAGCAGAAAGTTATGAATGTTTTAGTATAGCACCTTTTGTCACACAATCTTGGATATTGAAGAGTTCGGGCCGAAGAGGGATGTTCGGGCCGAAGTGGTGTTCGGGCCGAAGTGCGATGTTCGGGCCGAAGTGGTGTTCGGGTCGAAGTGGTATTAGGGCCGAAGTTCGGTTTCGGGCCAAGGATGATGTTCGGGCCGAGGTTGAAGTTCGGGCCGAGGTCGGAGTTCGGGCCGAGGTTGAAGTTCGGGCCGAGGTTGAAGTTCGGGCTGAAAATGAAGTTCGGGCCGGGAAAAGTGAAGAGTTCGGGCCGAACTTGTTCTTGGCAGTGACGAACGAACCAGCTATTTTGGTTACTCGTGGGCGTGAAACGGGCACCCGAGCTGAAAGTTATGAATGTTTTAGTATAGCACCTTTTGTCACACAATCTTGGATATTGAAGAGTTCGGACCGAAGAGGGATGTTCGGGCCGAAGTGGTGTTCGGGCCGAAGTGGGATGTCCGGGCCGAACTGGTGTTCGGGCAGAAGTTCGGTGTTCGGGCCGAGGATGGAGTTCGGGCCGAGGTTGGAGTTCGGGCCGAGGTCGGAGTTCGGGCCGAGGTTGAAGTTCGGGCCGAGGTTGATGTTCGGGCCGAAAATGAAGTTCGGTCCGGGAACAGTGAAGAGTTCGGGCCGAACTTGTTCTTGGCAGTGACGAACGAACCGCTATTTTGGTTACTCGTGGGCGTGAAACGAACACCCGAGCTGAAAGTTATGAATGTTTTAGTATAGCACCTTTTGTCACACAATCTTGGATATTGAAGAGTTCGGGCCGAAGAGGGATGTTCGGGCCGAAGTGGGATGTTCGGGCCGAAGTGGTGTTCGGGCCGAAGTTCGGTGTTCGGGCCGAGGATGATTTTCGGGCCGAGGTTGATGTTCGGGCTGAGGTCGGATTTCGGGCCGAGGTCGAAGTTCGGGCCGAGGTTGAAGTTCGGGCCGAAAATGAAGTTCGGGACGGGAACAGTGAAGGGTTCAGGCCGAACTTGTTCTTGGCAGTGACGAACGAACCAGCTATTTTGGTTACTCGTGGGCGTGAAACGGACACCCGAGCTGAAAGTTATGAATGTTTTAGTATAGCACCTTTTGTTACACAATCTTGGATATTGAAGAGTTCGGGCCGAAGAGGGATTTTCGGGCGGAAGTGGTGTTCAGGACGAAGTGGGATGTTCAGGCCGAAGTGGTGTTCGGGCCGAATTCGGTGTTCGGGCCGAGGATGATATTCGGGCCGAGGTCGGAGTTCGGGCCGAGGTCGGAGTTCGGGCCGAGGTTGAAGTTCGGGCCGAGGTTGAAGTTCGGGCTGAAAATGAAGTTCGGGCCGGGAAAAGTGAAGAGTTCGGGCCGAACTTGTTCTTGGCAGTGACGAACGAACCAGCTATTTTGGTTACTCGTGGGCGTGAAACGGGCACCCGAGCTGAAAGTTATGAATGTTTTAGTATAGCACCTTTTGTCACACAATCTTGGATATTGAAGAGTTCGGGCCGAAGAGGGATGTTCGGGCCGAAGTGGTGTTCGGGCCGAAGTGGGATGTCCGGGCCGAAGTGGTGTTCGGGCAGAAGTTCGGTGTTCGGGCCGAGGATGGAGTTCGGGCCGAGGTTGGAGTTCGGGCCGAGGTCGGAGTTCGGGCCGAGGTTGAAGTTCGGGCCGTGGTTGATGTTCGGGCCGAAAATGAAGTTCGGTCCGGGAACAGTGAAGAGTTCGGGCCGAACTTGTTCTTGGCAGTGACGAACGAACCGCTATTTTGGTTACTCGTGGGCGTTAAACGGACACCCGAGCTGAAAGTTATGAATGTTTTAGTATAGCACCTTTTGTCACACAATCTTGGATATTGAAGAGTTCGGGCCGAAGAGGGATGTTCGGGCCGAAGTGGGATGTTCGGGCCGAAGTGGTGTTCGGGCCGAAGTTCGGTGTTCGGGCCGAGGATGATTTTCGGGCCGAGGTTGATGTTCGGGCCGAGGTCGAAGTTCGGGCCGAGGTTGAAGTTCGGGCCGAAAATGAAGTTCGGGACGGGAACAATGAAGGGTTCAGGCCGAACTTGTTCTTGGCAGTGACGAACGAACCAGCTATTTTGGTTACTCGTGGGCGTGAAACGGACACCCGAGCTGAAAGTTATGAATGTTTTAGTATAGCACCTTTTGTCACACAATCTTGGATATTGAAGAGTTCGGGCCGAAGAGGGATGTTCGGGCCGAAGTGGTGTTCGGGCCGAAGTGCGATGTTCGGGCCGAAGTGGTGTTCGGGTCGAAGTGGTATTAGGGCCGAAGTTCGGTTTCGGGCCGAGGATGATGTTCGGGCCGAGGTTGAAGTTCGGGCCGAGGTCGGAGTTCGGGCCGAGGTTGAAGTTCGGGCCGAGGTTGAAGTTCGGGCTGAAAATGAAGTTCGGGCCGGGAAAAGTGAAGAGTTCGGGCCGAACTTGTTCTTGGCAGTGACGAACGAACCAGCTATTTTGGTTACTCGTGGGCGTGAAACGGGCACCCGAGCTGAAAGTTATGAATGTTTTAGTATAGCACCTTTTGTCACACAATCTTGGATATTGAAGAGTTCGGACCGAAGAGGGATGTTCGGGCCGAAGTGGTGTTCGGGCCGAAGTGGGATGTCCGGGCCGAAGTGGTGTTCGGGCAGAAGTTCGGTGTTCGGGCCGAGGATGGAGTTCGGGCCGAGGTTGGAGTTCGGGCCGAGGTCGGAGTTCGGGCCGAGGTTGAAGTTCGGGCCGAGGTTGATGTTCGGGCCGAAAATGAAGTTCGGTCCGGGAACAGTGAAGAGTTCGGGCCGAACTTGTTCTTGGCAGTGACGAACGAACCGCTATTTTGGTTACTCGTGGGCGTGAAACGGACACCAGAGCTGAAAGTTATGAATGTTTTAGTATAGCACCTTTTGTCACACAATCTTGGATATTGAAGAGTTCGGGCCGAAGAGGGATGTTCGGGCCGAAGTGGGATGTTCGGGCCGAAGTGGTGTTCGGGCCGAAGTTCGGTGTTCGGGCCGAGGATGATTTTCGGGCCGAGGTTGATGTTCGGGCCGAGGTCGAAGTTCGGGCCGAGGTTGAAGTTCGGGCCGAAAATGAAGTTCGGGACGGGAACAGTGAAGGGTTCAGGCCGAACTTGTTCTTGGCAGTGACGAACGAACCAGCTATTTTGGTTACTCGTGGGCGTGAAACGGACACCCGAGCTGAAAGTTATGAATGTTTTAGTATAGCACCTTTTGTTACACAATCTTGGATATTGAAGAGTTCGGGCCGAAGAGGGATTTTCGGGCGGAAGTGGTGTTCAGGACGAAGTGGGATGTTCGGGCCGAAGTGGTGTTCGGGCCGAATTCGGTGTTCGGGCCGAGGATGATATTCGGGCCGAGGTCGGAGTTCGGGCCGAGGTTGGAGTTCGGGCCGAGGTTGAAGTTCGAGCCGAGGTTGAAGTTCGGGCCGAAAATGAAGTTCGGGCCGGGAACAGTAAAGAGTTCGGGCCGAACTTGTTCTTGGCAGTGACGAACGAACCAGCTATTTTGGTTACTCGTGGGCGTGAAACGGACACCCGAGCTGAAAGTTATGAATGTTTTAGAATAGCACCTTTTGTCACACAATCTTGGATATTAAAGAGTTCGGGCCGAAGAGGAATGTTCGGGCCGAAGTGGTGTTCGGGCCGAAGTGGGATGTTCGGGCCGAAGTGGTGTTCGTGCCGAAGTTCGGAGTTCGGGCCGAGGATGATGTTCGGGCCGAGGTTGAAGTTCGGGCCGAGGTCGGAGTTCGGGCCGAGGTTGAAGTTCAGGCCGAGGTTGAATTTCGGGCCGAAAATGAAGTTCGGGCCGGGAACAGTGAAGAGTTCGGGCCGAACTTATTCTTGGCAGTGACGAACGAACCAGCTATTTTGGTTACTCGTGGGCGTGAAACGGACACCCGAGCTGAAAGTTATGAATGTTTTAGTATAGCACCTTTTGTCACACAATCTTGGATATTGAAGAGTTCGGGCCGAAGAGGGATGTTCGGGCCGAAGTGGGATGTTCGGGCCGAAGTGGTGTTCTGGCCGAAGTTCGGTGTTCGGGCCGAGGATGATTTTCGGGCCGAGGTTGATGTTCGGGCTGAGGTCAGAGTTCGGGCCGAGGTCGAAGTTCGGGCCGAGGTTGAAGTTCGGGCCGAAAATGAAGTTCGGGACGGGAACAGTGAAGAGTTCAGGCCGAACTTGTTCTTGGCAGTGACGAACGAACCAGCTATTTTGGTTACTCGTGGGCGTGAAACGGACACCCGAGCTGAAAGTTATGAATGTTTTAGTATAGCACCTTTTGTTACACAATCTTGGATATTGAAGAGTTCGGGCCGAAGAGGGATTTTCAGGCGGAAGTGGTGTTCAGGACGAAGTGGGATGTTCGGGCCGAAGTGGTGTTTGGGCCGAATTCGGTGTTCGGGCCGAGGATGATATTCGGGCCGAGGTCGGAGTTCGGGCCGAGGTTGGAGTTCTTGCCGAGGTTGAAATTCGAGCCGAGGTTGAAGTTCGGGCCGAAAATGAAGTTCGGGCCGGGAACAGTAAAGAGTTCGGGCCGAACTTGTTCTTGGCAGTGACGAACGAACCAGCTATTTTGGTTACTCGTGGGCGTGAAACGGACACCCGAGCTGAAAGTTATGAATGTTTTAGAATAGCACCTTTTGTCACACAATCTTGGATATTAAAGAGTTCGGGCCGAAGAGGAATGTTCGGGCCGAAGTGGTGTTCGGGCCGAAGTGGGATGTTCGGGCCGAAGTGGTGTTCATGCCGAAGTTCGGAGTTCGGGCCGAGGATGATGTTCGGGCCGAGGTTGAAGTTCGGGCCGAGGTCGGAGTTCGGGCCGAGGTTGAATTTCAGGCCGAGGTTGAATTTCGGGCCGAAAATGAAGTTCGGGCCGGGAACAGTGAAGAGTTCGGGCCGAACTTGTTCTTGGCAGTGACGAACGAACCAGCTATTTTGGTTACTCGTGGGCGTGAAACGGACACCCGAGCTGAAAGTTATGAATGTTTTAGTATAGCACCTTTTGTCACACAATCTTGGATATTCAAGAGTTCGGGCCGAAGAGGGATGTTCGGGCCGAAGTGGTGTTCGGGCCGAAGTGGGATGTTCGGGCCGAAGTGGTGTTGGGGCCGAAGTGGTGTTCGGGCCGAAGTTCGGTGTTCGGGACGAGGATGATGTTCGGGCCGAACTTGTTCTTGGCAGTGACGAACGACCAGTTATTTTGGTTACTCGTGGGCGTGAAACGGAAACCCGAGCTGAAAGTTATGAATGTTTTAGTATAGCACCTTTTGTCACACAATCTTGGATATTGAAGAGTTCGGGCCGAAGAGGGATGTTCCGGCCGAAGTGGTGTTCGGGCCGAAGTGGGATGTTCGGGACGAAGTGGTGTTCGGGCCGAAGTGGTGTTTGGGCCGAAGTTCGGTGTTCGGGCCGAGGATGGAGTTCGGGCCGAGGTTGGAGTTCGGGCCGAGGTCGGAGTTCGGGCCGAGGTTGAAGTTCGGGCCGAGGTTGAAGTTCGGGCCGAAAATGAAGTTCGGTCCGGGAACAGTGAATAGTTCGGGCCGAACTTGTTCTTGGCAGTGACGAACGAACCAACTATTTTGGTTACTCGTGGGCGTGAAACGGACACCCGAGCTGAAAGTTATGAATGTTTTAGTATAGCACCTTTTGTCACACAATCTTGGATATTGAAGAGTTCGAGCCGAAGAGGGATGTTCGGGCCGAAGTGGTGTTCGGGTGGAAGTGGGATGTTCGGGCCGAAGTGGTGTTCGGGCCGAAGTGGTGTTCGGGCCGAAGTTCGGTGTTCGGGACGAGGATGGAGTTCGGGCCGAGGTTGGAGTTCGGGCCGAGGTCGGAGTTCGGGCCGAGGTTGAAGTTCGGGCCGAAAATGAAGTTCGGTCCGGGAACAGTGAAGAGTTCGGGCCGAAGTGGGATGTTCGGGCGAAGTGGTGTTCGGGCCGAATTCGGTGTTCGGGCCGAGGATGATGTTCGGGCCGAGGTTGAAGTTCGGGCCGAGGTCGGAGTTCGGGCCGAGGTTGAAGTTCGGGCCGAGGTTGAAATTCAGGCCGAAAATGAAGTTCGGGCCGGGAACAGTGAAGAGTTCGGGCCGAACTTGTTCTTGGCAGTGACGAACGAACCAGCTATTTTGGTTACTCGTGGGCGTGAAACGGACACCCGAGCTGAAAGTTATGAATGTTTTAGTATAGCACCTTTTGTCACACAATCTTGGATATTAAAGAGTTCGGGCCGAAGAGGAATGTTCGGGCTGAAGTGGTGTTCGGGCCAAAGTGGGATGTTCGGGCCGAAGTGGTGTTCGGGCCGAAGTTCGGTTCGGGCCGAAGTTCGGTGTTCGGGACGAGGATGGAGTTCGGGCCGAGGTTGGAGTTCGGGCCGAGGTCGGAGTTCGGGCCGAGGTTGAAGTTCGGGCCGAAAATGAAGTTCGGTCCGGGAACAGTGAAGAGTTCGGGCCGAAGTGGGATGTTCGGGCGAAGTGGTGTTCGGGCCGAATTCGGTGTTCGGGCCGAGGATGATGTTCGGGCCGAGGTTGAAGTTCGGGCCGAGGTCCGAGTTCGGGCCGAGGTTGAAGTTCTGGCCGAGGTTGAAGTTCGGGCCGAAAATGAAGTTCGGGCCGGGAACAGTGAAGAGTTCGGGCCGAACTTGTTCTTGGCATTGACGAACGAACCACCTATTTTGGTTACTCGTGGGCGTGAAACGGAAACCCGAGCTGAAAGTTATGAATGTTTTAGTATAGCACCTTTTGTCACACAATCTTGGATATTGAAGAGTTCGGGCCGAAGAGGGATGTTCCGGCCGAAGTGGTGTTCGGGCCGAAGTGGGATGTTCGGGACGAAGTGGTGTTCGGGCCGAAGTGGTGTTTGGGCCGAAGTTCGGTGTTCGGGCCGAGGATGGAGTTCGGGCCGAGGTTGGAGTTCGGGCCGAGGTCGGAGTTCGGGCCGAGGTTGAAGTTCGGGCCGAGGTTGAAGTTCGGGCCGAAAATGAAGTTCGGTCCGGGAACAGTGAATAGTTCGGGCCGAACTTGTTCTTGGCAGTGACGAACGAACCAACTATTTTGGTTACTCGTGGGCGTGAAACGGACACCCGAGCTGAAAGTTATGAATGTTTTAGTATAGCACCTTTTGTCACACAATCTTGGATATTGAAGAGTTCGAGCCGAAGAGGGATTTTCGGGCCGAAGTGGTGTTCGGGCGGAAGTGGGATGTTCGGGCCGAAGTGGTGTTCGGGCCGAAGTGGTGTTCGGGCCGAAGTTCGGTGTTCGGGACGAGGATGGAGTTCGGGCCGAGGTTGGAGTTCGGGCCGAGGTCGGAGTTCGGGCCGAGGTTGAAGTTCGGGCCGAAAATGAAGTTCGGTCCGGGAACAGTGAAGAGTTCGGGCCGAAGTGGGATGTTCGGGCGAAGTGGTGTTCGGGCCGAATTCGGTGTTCGGGCCGAGGATGATGTTCGGGCCGAGGTTGAAGTTCGGGCCGAGGTCGGAGTTCGGGCCGAGGTTGAAGTTCGGGCCGAGGTTGAAATTCAGGCCGAAAATGATGTTCGGGCCGGGAACAGTGAAGAGTTCGGGCCGAACTTGTTCTTGGCAGTGACGAACGAACCAGCTATTTTGGTTATTCGTGGGCGTGAAACGGACACCCGAGCTGAAAGTTATGAATGTTTTAGTATAGCACCTTTTGTCACACAATCTTGGATATTAAAGAGTTCGGGCCGAAGAGGAATGTTCGGGCCGAAGTGGTGTTCGGGCCAAAGTGGGATGTTCGGGCCGAAGTGGTGTTCGGGCCGAAGTTCGGTTCGGGCCGAAGTTCGGTTCGGGCCGAAGTTCGGTGTTCGGGACGAGGATGGAGTTCGGGCCGAGGTTGGAGTTCGGGCCGAGGTCGGAGTTCGGGCCGAGGTTGAAGTTCGGGCCGAAAATGAAGTTCGGTCCGGGAACAGTGAAGAGTTCGGGCCGAAGTGGGATGTTCGGGCCAAGTGGTGTTCGGGCCGAATTCGGTGTTCGGGCCGAGGATGATGTTCGGGCCGAGGTTGAAGTTCGGGCCGAGGTCCGAGTTCGGGCCGAGGTTGAAGTTCTGGCCGAGGTTGAAGTTCGGGCCGAAAATGAAGTTCGGGCCGGGAACAGTGAAGAGTTCGGGCCGAACTTGTTCTTGGCATTGACGAACGAACCACCTATTTTGGTTACTCGTGGGCGTGAAACGGAAACCCGAGCTGAAAGTTATGAATGTTTTAGTATAGCACCTTTTGTCACACAATCTTGGATATTGAAGAGTTCGGGCCGAAGAGGGATGTTCCGGCCGAAGTGGTGTTCGGGCCGAAGTGGGATGTTCGGGACGAAGTGGTGTTCGGGCCGAAGTGGTGTTTGGGCCGAAGTTCGGTGTACGGGCCGAGGATGGAGTTCGGGCCGAGGTTGGAGTTCGGGCCGAGGTCGGAGTTCGGGCCGAGGTTGAAGTTCGGGCCGAGGTTGAAGTTCGGGCCGAAAATGAAGTTCGGTCCGGGAACAGTGAATAGTTCGGGCCGAACTTGTTCTTGGCAGTGACGAACGAACCAACTATTTTGGTTACTCGTGGGCGTGAAACGGACACCCGAGCTGAAAGTTATGAATGTTTTAGTATAGCACCTTTTGTCACACAATCTTGGATATTGAAGAGTTCGAGCCGAAGAGGGATGTTCGGGCCGAAGTGGTGTTCGGGCGGAAGTGGGATGTTCGGGCCGAAGTGGTGTTCGGGCCGAAGTGGTGTTCGGGCCGAAGTTCGGTGTTCGGGACGAGGATGGAGTTCGGGCCGAGGTTGGAGTTCGGGCCGAGGTCGGAGTTCGGGCCGAGGTTGAAGTTCGGGCCGAAAATGAAGCTCGATCCGGGAACAGTGAAGAGTTCGGGCCGAAGTGGGATGTTCGGGCGAAGTGGTGTTCGGGCCGAATTCGGTGTTCGGGCCGAGGATGATGTTCGGGCCGAGGTTGAAGTTCGGGCCGAGGTAGGAGTTCGGGCCGAGGTTGAAGTTCGGGCCGAGGTTGAAATTCAGGCCGAAAATGAAGTTCGGGCCGGGAACAGTGAAGAGTTCGGGCCGAACTTGTTCTTGGCAGTGACGAACGAACCAGCTATTTTGGTTACTCGTGGGCGTGAAACGGACACCCGAGCTGAAAGTTATGAATGTTTTAGTATAGCACCTTTTGTCACACAATCTTGGATATTAAAGAGTTCGGGCCGAAGAGGAATGTTCGGGCCGAAGTGGTGTTCGGGCCAAAGTGGGATGTTCGGGCCGAAGTGGTGTTCGGGCCGAAGTTCGGTTCGGGCCGAAGTTCGGTGTTCGGGACGAGGATGGAGTTCGGGCCGAGGTTGGAGTTCGGGCCGAGGTCGGAGTTCGGGCCGAGGTTGAAGTTCGGGCCGAAAATGAAGTTCGGTCCGGGAACAGTGAAGAGTTCGGGCCGAAGTGGGATGTTCGGGCGAAGTGGTGTTCGGGCCGAATTCGGTGTTCGGGCCGAGGATGATGTTCGGGCCGAGGTTGAAGTTCGGGCCGAGGTCCGAGTTCGGGCCGAGGTTGAAGTTCTGGCCGAGGTTGAAGTTCGGGCCGAAAATGAAGTTCGGGCCGGGAACAGTGAAGAGTTCGGGCCGAACTTGTTCTTGGCATTGACGAACGAACCACCTATTTTGGTTACTCGTGGGCGTGAAACGGACACCCGAGCTGAAAGTTATGAATGTTTTAGTATAGCACCTTTTGTCACACAATCTTGGATATTGAAGAGTTCGGGCCGAAGAGGGATGTTCGGGTCGAAGTGGTGTTCGGGCCGAAGTGGCATGTTCGGGCCGAAGTGGTGTTCGGGCCGAAGTGGTGTTCGGGCCGAAGTTCGGTGTTCGGGCCGAGGATGATGTTCGGGCCGAGGTTGAAGTTCGGGCCGAGGTCGGAGTTCGGGCCGAGGTCGAAGTTCGGGCCGAGGTTGAAGTTCGGGCCGAAAATGAAGTTCGGGCCGGGAACAGTGAAGAGTTCGGGTCGAACTTGTTCTTGGCAGTGACGAACGAACCAGCTATTTTGGTTACTCGAGGGCGTGAAACGGACACCCGAGCTGAAACTTATGAATATTTTAGTATAGCACCTTTTGTTACACAATTATGGATATTGAAGAGTTCGGGCCGAAGAGGGATGTTCGGGCTGAAGTGGTGTTCGGGCCGAAGTGGGATGTTCGGGCGAAGTGGTGTTCGGGCCGAATTCGGTGTTCGGGCCGAGGATGATATTCGGGCCGAGGTTGAAGTTCGGGCCGAGGTCGGAGTTCGGGCCGAGGTTGAAGTTCGGGCCGAGGTTGAAATTCAGGCCGAAAATGAAGTTCGGGCCGGGAACAGTGAAGAGTTCGGGCCGAACTTGTTCGTGGCAGTGACGAACGAACCAGTTATTTTGGTTACTCGTGGGCGTGAAACGGACACCCGAGCTGAAAGTTATGAATTATTTAGTATAGCACCTTTTGTCACACAATCTTGGATATTAAAGAGTTCGGGCCGAAGAGGAATGTTCGGGCCGAAGTGGTGTTCGGGCCAAAGTGGGATGTTCGGGCCGAAGTGGTGTTCGGGCCGAAGTTCAGTGTTCGGGCCGAGGATGATGTTCGGCCCGAGGTTGAAGTTCGGGCCGAGGTCCGAGTTCGGGCCGAGGTTGAAGTTCTGGCCGAGGTTGAAGTTCGGGCCGAAAATGAAGTTCGGGCCGGGAACAGTGAAGAGTTCGGGCCGAACTTGTTCTTGGCATTGACGAACGAACCACCTATTTTGGTTACTCGTGGGCGTGAAACGGACACCCGAGCTGAAAGTTATGAATGTTTTAGTATAGCACCTTTTGTCACACAATCTTGGATATTCAAGAGTTCGGGCCGAACAGGGATGTTCGGGCCGAAGTGGTGTTCGGGCTGAAGTGGGATGTTCGGGCCGAAGTGGTGTTGGGGCCGAAGTGGTGTTCGGGCCGAAGTTCGGTGTTCGGGACGAGGATGATGTTCGGGCCGAGGTTGAAGTTCGGGCCGAGGTTGAAGTTCGGGCCGAGGTCGGAGTTCGGGCCGAGGTTGAATTCGGGCCGAAAATGAAGTTCGGGCCGGGAACAGTGAAGAGTTCGGGCCGAACTTGTTCTTGGCAGTGACGAACGACCAGCTATTTTGGTTACTCGTGGGCGTGAAACGGAAACCCGAGCTGAAAGTTATGAATGTTTTAGTATAGCACCTTTTGTCACACAATCTTGGATATTGAAGAGTTCGGGCCGAAGAGGGATGTTCCGGCCGAAATGGTGTTCGGGCCGAAGTGGGATGTTCGGGCCGAAGTGGTGTTCGGGCCGAAGTGGTGTTCGGGCCGAAGTTCGGTGTTCGGGCCGAGGATGGAGTTCGGGCCGAGGTTGGAGTTCGGGACGAGGTCGGAGTTCGGGCCGAGGTTGAAGTTCGGGCCGAGGTTGAAGTTCGGGCCGAAAATGAAGTTCGGTCCGGGATCAGTGAATAGTTCTGGCCGAACTTGTTCTTGGCAGTGACGAACGAACCAACTATTTTGGTTACTCGTGGGCGTGAAACGGACACCCGAGCTGAAAGTTATGAATGTTTTAGTATAGCACCTTTTGTCACACAATCTTGGATATTGAAGAGTTCGGGCCGAAGAGGGATGTTCGGGTCGAAGTGGTGTTCGGGCCGAAGTGGCATGTTCGGGCCGAAGTGGTGTTCGGGCCGAAGTGGTGTTCGGGCCGAAGTTCGGTGTTCGGGCCGAGGATGATGTTCGGGCCGAGGTTGAAGTTCGGGCCGAGGTCGGAGTTCGGGCCGAGGTCGAAGTTCGGGCCGAGGTTGAAGTTCGGGCCGAAAATGAAGTTCGGGCCGGGAACAGTGAAGAGTTCGGGTCGAACTTGTTCTTGGCAGTGACGAACGAACCAGCTATTTTGGTTACTCGAGGGCGTGAAACGGACACCCGAGCTGAAACTTATGAATGTTTTAGTATAGCACCTTTTGTTACACAATTATGGATATTGAAGAGTTCGGGCCGAAGAGGGATGTTCGGACTGAAGTGGTGTTCGGGCCGAAGTGGGATGTTCGGGCGAAGTGGTGTTCGGGCCGAATTCGGTGTTCGGGCCGAGGATGATATTCGGGCCGAGGTTGAAGTTCGGGCCGAGGTCGGAGTTCGGGCCGAGGTTGAAGTTCGGGCCGAGGTTGAAATTCAGGCCGAAAATGAAGTTCGGGCCGGGAACAGTGAAGAGTTCGGGCCGAACTTGTTCGTGGCAGTGACGAACGAACCAGTTATTTTGGTTACTCGTGGGCGTGAAACGGACACCCGAGCTGAAAGTTATGAATTATTTAGTATAGCACCTTTTGTCACACAATCTTGGATATTAAAGAGTTCGGGCCGAAGAGGAATGTTCGGGCCGAAGTGGTGTTCGGGCCAAAGTGGGATGTTCGGGCCGAAGTGGTGTTCGGGCCGAAGTTCAGTGTTCGGGCCGAGGATGATGTTCGGCCCGAGGTTGAAGTTCGGGCCGAGGTCCGAGTTCGGGCCGAGGTTGAAGTTCTGGCCGAGGTTGAAGTTCGGGCCGAAAATGAAGTTCGGGCCGGGAACAGTGAAGAGTTCGGGCCGAACTTGTTCTTGGCATTGACGAACGAACCACCTATTTTGGTTACTCGTGGGCGTGAAACGGACACCCGAGCTGAAAGTTATGAATGTTTTAGTATAGCACCTTTTGTCACACAATCTTGGATATTCAAGAGTTCGGGCCGAACAGGGATGTTCGGGCCGAAGTGGTGTTCGGGCCGAAGTGGGATGTTCGGGCCGAAGTGGTGTTGGGGCCGAAGTGGTGTTCGGGCCGAAGTTCGGTGTTCGGGACGAGGATGATGTTCGGGCCGAGGTTGAAGTTCGGGCCGAGGTTGAAGTTCGGGCCGAGGTCGGAGTTCGGGCCGAGGTTGAATTCGGGCCGAAAATGAAGTTCGGGCCGGGAACAGTGAAGAGTTCGGGCCGAACTTGTTCTTGGCAGTGACGAACGACCAGCTATTTTGGTTACTCGTGGGCGTGAAAAGGAAACCCGAGCTGAAAGTTATGAATGTTTTAGTATAGCACCTTTTGTCACACAATCTTGGATATTGAAGAGTTCGGGCCGAAGAGGGATGTTCCGGCCGAAGTGGTGTTCGGGCCGAAGTGGGATGTTCGGGCCGAAGTGGTGTTCGGGCCGAAGTGGTGTTCGGGCCGAAGTTCGGTGTTCGGGCCGAGGATGGAGTTCGGGCCGAGGTTGGAGTTCGGGCCGAGGTCGGAGTTCGGGCCGAGGTTGAAGTTCGGGCCGAGGTTGAAGTTCGGGCCGAAAATGAAGTTCGGTCCGGGATCAGTGAATAGTTCTGGCCGAACTTGTTCTTGGCAGTGACGAACGAACCAACTATTTTGGTTACTCGTGGGCGTGAAACGGACACCCGAGCTGAAAGTTATGAATGTTTTAGTATAGCACCTTTTGTCACACAATCTTGGATATTGAAGAGTTCGAGCCGAAGAGGGATGTTCGGGCCGAAGTGGTGTTCGGGCCGAAGTGGGATGCTCGGGCCGAAGTGGTGTTTGGGTCGAAGTGGTGTTCGGGCCGAAGTTCGGTGTTCGGGCCGAGGATGGAGTTCGGGCCGAGGTCTGAGTTCGGTCCGAGGTTGAAGTTCGGGCCGAAAATGAAGTTCGGTCCGGGAACAGTGAAGAGTTCGGGCCAAACTTGTTCTAGGCAGCGACGAACGAACCAGCTATTTTTGGTTACTCGTGGGCGTGAAACGGACACCCGAGCTGAAAGTTATGAATGTTTTAGTATAGCACCTTTTGTCACACAATCTTGGATATTGAAGAGTTCGGGCCGAAGAGGGATGTTCGAGTCGAAGTGGTGTTCGGGCCGAAGTGGCATGTTCGGGCCGAAGTGGTGTTCGGGCCGAAGTGGTGTTCGGGCCGAAGTTCGGTGTTCGGGCCGAGGATGATGTTCGGGCCGAGGTTGAAGTTCGGGCCGAGGTCGGTGTTCGGGCCGAGGTCGAAGTTCGGGCCGAGGTTGAAGTTCTGGCCGAAAATGAAGTTCGGGCAGGGAACAGTGAAGAGTTCGGGCCGAACTTGTTCTTGGCAGTGACGAACGGACCAGCTATTTTGGTTACTCGTGGGCGTGAAACGGACACCCGAGCTGAAAGTTATGAATGTTTTAGTATAGCACCTTTTGTTACACAATTATGGATATTGAAGAGTTCGGGCCGAAGAGGGATGTTCGGGCTGAAGTGGTGTTCGGGCCGAAGTGGGATGTTCGGGCGAAGTGGTGTTCGGGCCGAATTCGGTGTTCGGGCCGAGGATGATGTTCGGGTCGAGGTTGAAGTTCGGGCCGAGGTCGGAGTTCGGGCCGAGGTTGAAGTTCGGACCGAGGTTGAAATTCAGGCCGAAAATGAAGTTTGGACCGGGAACAGTGAAGAGTTCGGGCCGAACTTGTTCTTGGAAGTGACGAACGAACCAGCTATTTTGGTTACCCGTGGGCGTGAAACGGACACCCGAGCTGAAAGTTATGAATGTTTTAGTATAGCACCTTTTGTCACACAATTTTGGATATTAAAGAGTTCGGGCCGAAGAGGAATGTTCGGGCCGAAGTGGTGTTCGGGCCAAAGTGGGATGTTCGGGCCGAAGTGGTGTTCGGGCCAAAGTTCGGTGTTCGGGCCGAGGATGATGTTCGGGCCGAGGTTGAAGTTTGGGCCGAGGTCCGAGTTCGGGCCGAGGTTGAAGTTCTGGCCGAGGTTGAAGTTCGGGCCGAAAATGAAGTTCGGGCCGGGAACAGTGAAGAGTTCGGGCCGAACTTGTTCTTGGCATTGACGAACGAACCACCTATTTTGGTTACTCGTGGGCGTGAAACGGACACCCGAGCTGAAAGTTATGAATGTTTTAGTATAGCACCTTTTGTCACACAATCTTGGATATTCAAGAGTTCGGGCCGAAGAGGGATGTTCGGGCCGAAGTGGTGTTCGGGCCGAAGTGGGATGTTCGGGCCGAAGTGGTGTTGGGGCCGAAGTGGTGTTCGGGCCGAAGTTCGGTGTTCGGGACGAGGATGATGTTCGGGCCGAGGTTGAAGTTCGGGCCGAGGTTGAAGTTCGGGCCGAGGTCGGAGTTCGGGCCGAGGTTGAATTCGGGCCGAAAATGAAGTTCGGGCCGGGAACAGTGAAGAGTTCGGGCCGAACTTGTTCTTGGCAGTGACGAACGACCAGCTATTTTGGTTACTCGTGGGCGTGAAACGGAAACCCGAGCTGAAAGTTATGAATGTTTTAGTATAGCACCTTTTGTCACACAATCTTGGATATTGAAGAGTTCGGGCCGAAGAGGGATGTTCCGGCCGATGTGGTGTTCGGGCCGAAGTGGGATGTTCGGGCCGAAGTGGTGTTCGGGCCGAATTCGGTGTTCGGGCCGAGGATGATGTTCGGGCCGAGGTTGAAGTTCGGGCCGAGGTCGGAGTTCGGGCCGAGGTTGAAGTTCGGGCCGAGGTTGAAATTCTGGCCGAAAATGAAGTTCGGGCCGGGAACAGTGAAGAGTTCGGGCCGAACTTGTTCTTGGCAGTGACGAACGAACCAGCTATTTTGGTTACTCGTGGGCGTGAAACGGACACCCGAGCTGAAAGTTATGAATGTTTTAGTATAGCACCTTTTGTCACACAATCTTGGATATTAAAGAGTTCGGGCCGAAGAGGAATGTTCGGGCCGAAGTGGTGTTCGGGCCGAAGTGGGATGTTCGGGCTGAAGTGGTGTTCGGGCCGAAGTTTGGTGTTCGGGCCGAGGATGATGTTCGGCCCGAGGTTGAAGTTCGGGCCGAGGTCCGAGTTCGGGCCGAGGTTGAAGTTCTGGCCGAGGTTGAAGTTCGGGCCGAAAATGAAGTTCGGGCCGGGAACAGTGAAGAGTTCGGGCCGAACTTGTTCTTGGCATTGACGAACGAACCACCTATTTTGGTTACTCGTGGGCGTGAAACGGACACCCGAGCTGAAAGTTATGAATGTTTTAGTATAGCACCTTTTGTCACACAATCTTGGATATTCAAGAGTTCGGGCCGAAGAGGGATGTTCGGGCCGAAGTGGTGTTCGGGCCGAAGTGGGATGTTCGGGCAGAAGTGGTGTTGGGGCCGAAGTGGTGTTCGGGCCGAAGAGGGATGTTCGGGCTGAAGTGGTGTTCGGGCCGAAGTGGGATGTTCGGGCGAAGTGGTGTTCGGGCCGAATTCGGTGTTCGGGCCGAGGATGATGTTCGGGCCGAGGTTGAAGTTCGGGCCGAGGTCGGAGTTCGGGCCGAGGTTGAAGTTCGGGCCGAGGTTGAAATTCAGGCCGAAAATGAAGTTCGGGCCGGGAACAGTGAAGAGTTCGGGCCGAACTTGTTCTTGGCATTGACGAACGAACCAGTTATTTTGGTTACTCGTGGGCGTGAAACGGACACCCGAGCTGAAAGTTATGAATGTTTTAGTATAGCACCTTTTGTCACACAATCTTGGATATTAAAGAGTTCGGGCGGAAGAGGAATGTTCGGGCCGAAGTGGTGTTCGGGCCAAAGTGGGATGTTCGGGCCGAAGTGGTGTTCGGGCCGAAGTTCGGTGTTCGGGCCGAGGATGATGTTCGGGCCGAGGTTGAAGTTCGGGCCGAGGTCCGAGTGCGGGCCGAGGTTGAAGTTCTTGCCGAGGTTGAAGTTCGGGCCGAAAATGAAGTTCGGGCCGGGAATAGTGAAGAGTTCGGGCCGAACTTATTCTTGGCATTGACGAACGAACCACCTATTTTGGTTACTCGTGGGCGTGAAACGGACACCCGAGCTGAAAGTTATGGATGTTTTAGTATAACACCTTTTGTCATACAATCTTGGATATTGAAGAGTTCGGGCCGAATAGGGATGTTCGGGCCGAAGTGGTGTTCGGGCCGAAGTGGGATGTTCGGGCCGAAGTGGTGTTCGGGCCGAAGTGGTGTTCGGGCCGAAGTTCGGTGTTCGGGCCGAAGAGGGATGTTCGGGCTGAAGTGGTGTTCGGGCCGAATTCGGTGTTCGGGCCGAGGATGATGTTCGGGCCGAGGTTGAAGTTCGGGCCGAGGTCGGAGTTCGGGCCGAGGTTGAAGTTCGGGCCGAGGTTGAAATTCAGGCCGAAAATGAAGTTCGGGCCGGGAACAGTGAAGAGTTCGGGCCGAACTTGTTCTTGGCATTGACGAACGAACCAGTTATTTTGGTTACTCGTGGGCGTGAAACGGACACCCGAGCTGAAAGTTATGAATGTTTTAGTACAGCACCTTTTGTCACACAATCTTGGATATTAAAGAGTTCGGGCGGAAGAGGAATGTTCGGGCCGAAGTGGTGTTCGGGCCAAAGTGGGATGTTCGGGCCGAAGTGGTGTTCGGGCCGAAGTTCGGTGTTCGGGCCGAGGATGATGTTCGGGCCGAGGTTGAAGTTCGGGCCGAGGTCGGAGTTCGGGCCGAGGTCGAAGTTCGGGCCGAGGTTGAAGTTCGGGCCGAAAATGAAGTTCGGGCCGGGAACAGTGAAGAGTTCGGGCCGAACTTATTCTTGGCATTGCCGAACGAACCACCTATTTTGGTTACTCGTGGGCGTGAAACGGACACCCGAGCTGAAAGTTATGGATGTTTTAATATAACACCTTTTGTCATACAATCTTGGATATTGAAGAGTTCGGGCCGAATAGGGATGTTCGGGCCGAAGTGGTGTTCGGGCCGAAGTGGGATGTTCGGGCCGAAGTGGTGTACGGGCCGAAGTGGTGTTCGGGCCGAAGTTCGGTGTTCGGGCCGAGGATGATGTTCGGGCCGAGGTTGAAGTTCGGGCCGAGGTCGGAGTTCGGGCCGAGGTTGAAGTTCGGGCCGAAAATGAAGTTCGGGCCGGGAACAGTGAAGAGTTCGGGCCGAACTTGTTCTTGGCAGTGACGAACGAACCAGCTATTTTGGTTACTCGTGGGCGTGAAACGGACACCCGAGCTGAAAGTTATGAATGTTTTAGTATAGCACCTTTTGTTACACAATTATGGATATTGAAGAGTTCGGGCCGAAGAGGGATGTTCGGGCTGAAGTGGTGTTCGGGCCGAAGTGGGATGTTCGGGCGAAGTGGTGTTCGGGCCGAGGATGATGTCCGGGCCGAGGTTGAAGTTCGGGCCGAGGTCGGAGTTCGGGCCGAGGTTGAAGTTCGGGCCGAGGTTGAAATTCAGGCCGAGGTTGAAATTCAGGCCGAAAATGAAGTTCGGGCCGGGAACAGTGAAGAGTTCGGGCCGAACTTGTTCTTGGCAGTGACGAACGAACCTGCTATTTTGGTTACTCGTGGGCGTGAAACGGATACCCGAGCTGAAAGTTATGAATGTTTTAGTATAGCACCTTTTGTCACACAATCTTGGATATTAAAGAGTTCGGGCCGAAGAGGAATGTTCGGGCCGAAGTGGTGTTCTGGCCAAAGTGGGATGTTCGGGCCGAAGTGGTGTTCGGGCCGAAGTTCGGTGTTCGGGCCGAGGATGATGTTCGGGCCGAGGTTGATGTTCGGGCCGAGGTCCGAGTTCGGGCCGAGGTTGAAGTTCTGGCCGAGGTTGAAGTTCGGGCCGAAAATGAAGTTCGGGCCGGGAACAGTGAAGATTTCGGGCCGAACTTGTTCTTGGCATTGACGAACGAACCACCTATTTTGGTTACTCGTGGGCGTGAAACGGACACCCGAGCTGAAAGTTATGGATGTTTTAGTATAACACCTTTTGTCATACAATCTTGGATATTGAAGAGTACGGGCCGAAGAGGGATGTTCGGGCCGAAGTGGTGTTCGGGCCGAAGTGGGATGTTCGGGCCGAAGTGGTGTTCGGGCCGAAGTGGTGTTCGGGCCGAAGTTCGGTGTTCAGGCCGAGGATGATGTTCGGGCCGAGGTTGAAGTTCGGGCTGAGGTCGGAGTTCGGGCCGAGGTCGAAGTTCGGGCCGAGGTTGAAGTTCGGGCCGAAAATGAAGTTCGGGCCGGGAACAGTGAAGAGTTCGGGCCGAACTTGTTCTTGGCAGTGACGAACGAACCAGCTATTTTGGTTACTCGTGGGCGTGAAACGGACACCCGAGCTGAAAGTTATGAATGTTTTAGTATAGCACCTTTTGTTACACAATTATGGATATTGAAGAGTTCGGGCCGAAGAGGGATGTTCGGGCTGAAGTGGTGTTCGGGCCGAAGTGGGATGTTCGGGCGAAGTGGTGTTCGGGCCGAATTCGGTGTTCGGGCCGAGGATGATGTTCGGGCCGAGGTTGAAGTTCGGGCCGAGGTCGGAGTTCGGGCCGAGGTTGAAGTTCGGGCCGAGGTTGAAATTCAGGCCGAAAATGAAGTTCGGGCCGGGAACAGTGAAGAGTTCGGGCCGAACTTGTTCTTGGCAGTGACGAACGAACCTGCTATTTTGGTTACTCGTGGGCGTGAAACGGACACCCGAGCTGAAAGTTATGAATGTTTTAGTATAGCACCTTTTGTCACACAATCTTGGATATTAAAGAGTTCGGGCCGAAGAGGAATGTTCGGGCCGAAGTGGTGTTCGGGCCAAAGTGGGATGTTCGGGCCGAAGTGGTGTTCGGGCCGAAGTTCGGTGTTCGGGCCGAGGATGATGTTCGGGCCGAGGTTGAAGTTCGGCCGAGGTCCGAGTTCGGGCCGAGGTTGAAGTTCTGGCCGAGGTTGAAGTTCGGGCCGAAAATGAAGTTCGGGCCGGGAACAGTGAAGAGTTCGGGCCGAACTTGTTCTTGGCATTGACGAACGAACCACCTATTTTGGTTACTCGTGGGCGTGAAACGGACACCCGAGCTGAAAGTTATGAATGTTTTAGTATAGCACCTTTTGTCACACAATCTTGGATATTCAAGAGTTCGGGCCGAAGAGGGATGTTCGGGCCGAAGTGGTGTTCGGGCCGAAGTGGGATGTTCGGGCCGAAGTGGTGTTGGGGCCGAAGTGGTGTTCGGGCCGAAGTTCGGTGTTCGGGACGAGGATGATGTTCGGGCCGAGGTTGAAGTTCGGGCCGAGGTTGAGGTTCGGGCCGAGGTCGGAGTTCGGGCCGAGGTTGAATTCGGGCCGAAAATGAAGTTCGGGCCGGGAACAGTGAAGAGTTCGGGCCGAACTTGTTCTTGGCAGTGACGAACGACCAGCTATTTTGGTTACTCGTGGGCGTGAAACGGAAACCCGAGCTGAAAGTTATGAATGTTTTAGTATAGCACCTTTTGTCACACAATATTGGATATTGAAGAGTTCGGGCCGCAGAGGGATGTTCCGGCCGAAGTGGTGTTCGGGCCGAAGTGGGATGTTCGAGCCGAAGTGGTGTTCGGGCCGAAGTGGTGTTCGGGCCGAAGTTCGGTGTTCAGGCCGAGGATGATGTTCGGGCCGAGGTTGAAGTTCGGGCCGAGGTCGGAGTTCGGGCCGAGGTCGAAGTTCGGGCCGAGGTTGAAGTTCGGGCCGAAAATGAAGTTCGGGCCGGGAACAGTGAAGAGTTCGGGCCGAACTTGTTCTTGGCAGTGACGAACGAACCAGCTATTTTGGTTACTCGTGGGCGTGAAACGGACACCCGAGCTGAAAGTTATGAATGTTTTAGTATAGCACCTTTTGTTACACAATTATGGATATTGAAGAGTTCGGGCCGAAGAGGGATGTTCCGGCCGAAGTGGTGTTCGGGCCGAAGTGGGATGTTCGGGCCGAAGTGGTGTTCGGGCCGAAGTTCGGTGTTCGAGCCGAGGATGGAGTTCGGGCCGAGGTTGGAGTTCGGGCCGAGGTCGGAGTTCGGGCCGAGGTTGAAGTTCGGGCCGAGGTTGAAGTTCGGGCCGAAAATGAAGTTCGGTCCGGGAACAGTGAATAGTTCGGGCCGAACTTGTTCTTGGCAGTGACGAACGAATCAACTATTTTTGTTACTCGTGGGCGTGAAACGGACACCCGAGCTGAAAGTTATGAATGTTTTAGTATTGCACCTTTTGTCACACAATCTTGGATATTGAAGAGTTCGAGCCGAAGAGTGTTCGGGCCGAAGTGGTGTTCGGGTCGAAGTGGCATGTTCGGGCCGTAGTGGTGTTCGGGCCGAAGTTGCATGTTCGGGCCGAAGTGGTGTTCGGGTCGAAGTGGTGTTCGGGCCGAAGTTCAGTGTTCGGGCCGAGGATGGAGTTCGGGCCGAGGTTGGAGTTCGGGCCGAGGTCGGAGTTCGGGCCGAGGTTGAAGTTCGGGCCGAAAATGAAGTTCGGTCCGGGAACAGTGAAGAGTTCGGGCCAAACTTGTTCTTGGCAGCGACGAACGAACCAGCTATTTTTGGTTACTCGTGGGCGTGAAACGGACACCCGAGCTGAAAGTTATGAATGTTTTAGTATAGCACCTTTTGTCACACAATCTTGGATATTGAAGAGTTCGGGCCGAAGAGGGATGTTCGGGTCGAAGTGGTGTTCGGGCCGAAGTGGCATGTTTGGGCCGAAGTGGTGTTCGGGCCGAAGTGGTGTTCGGGCCGAAGTTCGGTGTTCGGGCCGAGGATGATGTTCGGGCCGAGGTTGAAGTTCGGGCCGAGGTCGGTGTTCGGGCCGAGGTCGAAGTTCGGGCCGATGTTGTAGTTCGGGCCGAAAATGAAGTTCGGGCCGGGAACAGTGAACAGTTCGGGCCGAACTTGTTCTTGGCAGTGACGAACGAACCAGCTATTTTGGTTACTCGTGGGCGTGAAACGGACACCCGAGCTGAAAGTTATGAATGTTTTAGTATAGCACCTTTTGTTACACAATTATGGATATTGAAGAGTTCGGGCCGAAGAGGGATGTTCGGGCTGAAGTGGGGTTCGGGCCGAAGTGGGATGTTCGGGCGAAGGGGTGTTCGGGCCGAATTCGGTGTTCGGGCCGATGATGATGTTCGGGCCGAGGTTGAAGTTCGGGCCGAGGTCGGAGTTCGGGCCGAGGTTGAAGTTCGGGCCGAGGTTGAAATTCAGGCCGAAAATGAAGTTCGGGCCGGGAACAGTGAAGAGTTCGGGCCGAACTTGTTCTTGGCAGTGACGAACGAACCAGCTATTTTGGTTACTCGTGGGCGTGAAACGGACACCCGAGCTGAAAGTTATGAATGTTTTAGTATAGCACCTTTTGTCACACAATCTTGGATATTAAAGAGTTCGGGCCGAAGAGGAATGTTCGGGCCGAAGTGGTGATCGGGCCAAAGTGGGATGTTCGGGCCGAAGTGGTGTTCGGGCCGAAGTTCGGTGTTCGGGCCGAGGAGGATGTTCGGGTCGAGGTTGAAGTTCGGGCCGAGGTCCGAGTTCGGGCCGAGGTTGAAGTTCTGGCCGAGGTTGAAGTTCGGGCCGAAAATGAAGTTCGGGCCGGGAACAGTGAAGAGTTCGGGCCGAACATGTTCTTGGCATTGACGAACGAACCACCTATTTTGGTTACTCGTGGGCGTGAAACGGACACCCGAGCTGAAAGTTATGGATGTTTTAGTATAACACCTTTTGTCATACAATCTTGGATATTGAAGAGTTCGGGCCGAAGAGGGATGTTCGGGTCGAAGTGGTGTTCGGGGCCGAAGTGGCATGTTCGGGCCGAAGTGGTGTTCGGGCCGAAGTGGTGTTCGGGCCGAAGTGGTGTTCGGGCCGAAGTTCGGTGTTCGGGCCGAGGTTGATGTTCGGGCCGAGGTTGAAGTTCGGGCCGAGGTCGGTGTTCGGGCCGAGGTTGAAGTTCGGGCCGAGGTTGAAGTTCGGGCCGAAAATGAAGTTCGGGCCGGGAACAGTGAAGAGTTCGGGCCGAACTTGTTCTTGGCAGTGACGGACGAACCAGCTATTTTGGTTACTCGTGGGCGTGAAACGGACACCCGAGATGAAAGTTATGAATGTTTTAGTATAGCACATTTTGTTACACAATTATGGATATTGAAGAGTTCGGGCCGAAGAGGGATGTTCGGGCTGAAGTGGTGTTCGGGCCGAAGTGGGATGTTCGGCCGAAGTGGTGTTCGGGCCGAATTCGGTGTTCGGGCCGAGGATGATGTTCGGGCCGAGGTTGAAGTTCGGGCCGAGGTCGGAGTTCGGGCCGAGGTTGAAGTTCGGGCCGAGGTTGAAATTCAGGCCGAAAATGAAGTTCGGGCCGGGAACAGTGAAGAGTTCGGGCCGAACTTGTTCTTGGCAGTGACGAACGAACCAGCTATTTTGGTTACTCGTGGGCGTGAAACGGACACCCGAGCTGAAAGTTATGAATGTTTTAGTATAGCACCTTTTGTTACACAATTATGGATATTGAAGAGTTCGGGCCGAAGAGGGATGTTCGGGCTGAAGTGGTGTTCGGGCCGAAGTGGGATGTTCGGGCGAAGTGGTGTTCGGGCCGAATTCGGTGTTCGGGCCGAGGATGATGTTCGGGCCGAGGTTGAAGTTCGGGCCGAGGTCGGAGTTCGGGCCGAGGTTGAAGTTCGGGCCGAGGTTGAAATTCAGGCCGAAAATGAAGTTCGGGCCGGGAACAGTGAAGAGTTCGGGCCGAACTTGTTCTTTGCAGTGACGAACGAACCAGCTATTTTGGTTACTCGTGGGCGTGAAACGGACACCCGAGCTGAAAGTTATGAATGTTTTAGTATAGCACCTTTTGTCACACAATCTTGGATATTAAAGAGTTCGGGCCGAAGAGGAATGTTCGGGCCGAAGTGGTGTTCGGGCCAAAGTGGGATGTTCGGGCCGAAGTGGTGTTCGGGCCGAATTTCGGTGTTCGGGCCGAGGATGATGTTCGGGCCGAGGTTGAAGTTCGGGCCGAGGTCCGAGTTCGGACCGAGGTTGAAGTTCTGGCCGAGGTTGAAGTTCGGGCCGAAAATGATGTTCGGGCCGGGAACAGTGAAGAGTTCGGGCTGAACTTGTTCTTGGCATTGACGAACGAACCACCTATTTTGGTTACTCGTGGGCGTGAAACGGACACCCGAGCTGAAAGTTATGGATGTTTTAGTATAACACCTTTTGTCATACAATCTTGGATATTGAAGAGTTCGGGCCGAAGAGGGATGTTCGGGCCGAAGTGGTGTTCGGGCCGAAGTGGGATGTTCGGGCCGAAGTGGTGTTCGGGCCGAAGTGGTGTTCGGGCCGAAGTGGTGTTCGGGCCGAAGTGGTGTTCGGGCCGAAGTTCGGTGTTCGGGCCGAGGATGATGTTCGGGCCGAGGTTGAAGTTCGGGCCGAGGTCGGAGTTCGGGCCGAGGTTGAAGTTCAGGCCGAGGTTGAAGTTCGGGCCGAAAATGAAGTTCGGGCCGGGAATAGTGAAGAGTTCGGGCCGAACTTGTTCTTGGCAGTGACGAACGAACCATCTATTTTGGTTACTCGTGGGCGTGAAACAGACACCCGAGCTGAAAGTTATGAATGTTTTAGTATAGCACCTTTTGTCACACAATCTTGGATATTGAAGAGTTTGGGCCGAAGAGGGATGTTCGGGCCGAAGTGGTGTTCGGGCCGAAGTGGGATCTTCGGGCCGAAGTGGTGTTCGGCCGAAGTGGTGTTCGGGCCGAAGTTCGGTGTTCGGGACGAGGATGATGTTCGGGCCGAGGTTGAATTTCGGGCCGAGGTTGAAGTTCGGGACGGGAACAGTGAAGAGTTCGGGCCGAACTTGTTCTTGGCAGTGACGAACGACCAGCTATTTTGGTTACTCGTGGGCGTGAAACGGACACCCGAGCTGAAAGTTATGAATGTTTTAGTATAGCACCTTTTGTCACACAATCTTGGATATTGAAGAGTTCGGGCCGAAGAGGGATGTTCGGGCCGAAGTGGTGTTCGGGCCGAAGTGGGATGTTCAGGCCGAAGTGGTGTTCGGGCCGAAGTGGTGTCCGGGCCGAAGTTCGGTGTTCGGGCCGAGGATGGAGTTCGAGCCGAGGTTGAAGTTCGGGCCGAGGTCGGAGTTCGGGCCGAGGTTGAAGTTCGGGCCGAGGTTGAAATTCAGGCCGAAAATGAAGTTCGGGCCGGGAACAGTGAAGAGTTCGGGCCGAACTTGTTCTTGGCAGTGACGAACGAACCAGCTATTTTGGTTACTCGTGGGCGTGAAACGGACACCCGAGCTGAAAGTTATGAATGTTTTAGTATAGCACCTTTTGTCACACAATCTTGGATATTAAAGAGTTCGGGCCGAAGAGGAATGTTCGGGCCGAAGTGGTGTTCGGGCCAAAGTGGGATGTTCGGGCCGAAGTGGTGTTCGGGCCGAATTTCGGTGTTCGGGCCGAGGATGATGTTCGGGCCGAGGTTGAAGTTCGGGCCGAGGTCCGAGTTCGGACCGAGGTTGAAGTTCTGGCCGAGGTTGAAGTTCGGGCCGAAAATGAAGTTCGGGCCGGGAACAGTGAAGAGTTCGGGCTGAACTTGTTCTTGGCATTGACGAACGAACCACCTATTTTGGTTACTCGTGGGCGTGAAACGGACACCCGAGCTGAAAGTTATGGATGTTTTAGTATAACACCTATTGTCATACAATCTTGGATATTGAAGAGTTCGGGCCGAAGAGGGATGTTCGGGCCGAAGTGGGATGTTCGGGCCGAAGTGGTGTTCGGGCCGAAGTGGTGTTCGGGCCGAAGTGGTGTTCGGGCCGAAGTGGTGTTCGGGCCGAAGTTCGGTGTTCGGGCCGAGGATGATGTTCGGGCCGAGGTTGAAGTTCGGGCCGAGGTCGGAGTTCGGGCCGAGGTTGAAGTTCAGGCCGAGGTTGAAGTTCGGGCCGAAAATGAAGTTCGGGCCGGGAATAGTGAAGAGTTCGGGCCGAACTTGTTCTTGGCAGTGACGAACGAACCATCTATTTTGGTTACTCGTGGGCGTGAAACAGACACCCGAGCTGAAAGTTATGAATGTTTTAGTATAGCACCTTTTGTCACACAATCTTGGATATTGAAGAGTTCGGGCCGAAGAGGGATGTTCGGGCCGAAGTGGTGTTCGGGCCGAAGTGGGATCTTCGGGCCGAAGTGGTGTTCGGCCGAAGTGGTGTTCGGGCCGAAGTTCGGTGTTCGGGACGAGGATGATGTTCGGGCCGAGGTTGAATTTCGGGCCGAGGTTGAAGTTCGGGACGGGAACAGTGAAGAGTTCGGGCCGAACTTGTTCTTGGCAGTGACGAACGACCAGCTATTTTGGTTACTCGTGGGCGTGAAACGGACACCCGAGCTGAAAGTTATGAATGTTTTAGTATAGCACCCTTTGTCACACAATCTTGGATATTGAAGAGTTCGGGCCGAAGAGGGATGTTCGGGCCGAAGTGGTGTTCGGGCCGAAGTGGGATGTTCAGGCCGAAGTGGTGTTCGGGCCGAAGTGGTGTTCGGGCCGAAGTTCGGTGTTCGGGCCGAGGATGGAGTTCGAGCCGAGGTTGGAGTTCGGGCCGAGGTCGGAGTTCGGGCCGAGGTTGAAGTTCTGGCTGAGGTTGAAGTTCGGGCCGAAAATGAAGTTCGGGCCGGGAACAGTGAAGAGTTCGGGCCGAACTTGTTCTTGGCATTGACGAACGAACCACCTATTTTTGTTACTCGTGGGCGTGAAACGGACACCCGAGCTGAAAGTTATGGATGTTTTAGTATAACACCTTTTGTCATACAATCTTGGATATTGAAGAGTTCGGGCCGAAGAGGGATGTTCGGGCCGAAGTGGTGTTCGGGCCGAAGTGGGATGTTCGGGCCGAAGTGGTGTTCGGGCCGAAGTGGTGTTCGGGCCGAAGTGGTGTTCGGGCCGAAGTTCGGTGTTCGGGCCGAGGATGATGTTCGGGCCGAGGTTGAAGTTCGGGCCGAGGTCGGAGTTCGGGCCGAGGTCGAAGTTCGGGCCGAGGTTGAAGTTCGGGCCGAAAATGAAGTTCGGGCCGGGAACAGTGAAGAGTTCGGGCCGAACTTGTTCTTGGCAGTGACGAACGAACCAGCTATTTTGGTTACTCATGGGCGTGAAACGGACACCCGAGCTGAAAGTTATGAATGTTTTAGTATAGCACCTTTTGTTACACAATTATGGATATTGAAGAGTTCGGGCCGAAGAGGGATGTTCGGGCTGAAGTGGTGTTCGGGCCGAAGTGGGATGTTCGGGCGAAGTGGTGTTCGGGCCGAATTCGGTGTTCGGGCCGAGGATGATGTTCGGGCCGAGGTTGGAGTTCGGGCCGAGGTCGGAGTTCGGGCCGAGGTTGAAGTTCGGGCCGAGGTTGAAATTCAGGCCGAAAATGAAGTTCGGGCCGGGAACAGTGAAGAGTTCGGGCCGAACTTGTTCTTGGCAGTGACGAACGAACCAGCTATTTTGGTTACTCGTGGGCGTGAAACGGACACCCGAGCTGAAAGTTATGAATGTTTTAGTATAGCACCTTTTGTCACACAATCTTGGATATTAAAGAGTTCGGGCCGAAGAGGAATGTTCGGGCCGAAGTGGTGTTCGGGCCAAAGTGGGATGTTCGGGCCGAAGTTCGGTGTTCGGGCCGAGGATGATGTTCGGGCCGAGGTTGAAGTTCGGGCCCAGGTCCGAGTTCGGACCGAGGTTGAAGTTCTGGCCGAGGTTGAAGTTCGGGCCGAAAATGAAGTTCGGGCCGGGAACAGTGAAGAGTTCGGGCCGAACTTGTTCTTGGCATTGACGAACGAACCACCTATTTTGGTTACTCGTGGGCGTGAAACGGACACCCGAGCTGAAAGTTATGGATGTTTTAGTATAACACCTTTTGTCATACAATCTTGGATATTGAAGAGTTCGGGCCGAAGAGGGATGTTCGGGCCGAAGTGGTGTTCGGGCCGAAGTGGGATGTTCGGGCCGAAGTGGTGTTCGGGCCGAAGTGGTGTTCGGGCCGAAGTGGTGTTCGGGCCGAAGTTCGGTGTTCGGGCCGAGGATGATGTTCGGGCCGAGGTTGAAGTTCGGGCCGAGGTCGGAGTTCGGGCCGAGGTTGAAGTTCAGGCCGAGGTTGAAGTTCGGGCCGAAAATGAAGTTCGGGCCGGGAATAGTGAAGAGTTCGGGCCGAACTTGTTCTTGGCAGTGACGAACGAACCAGCTATTTTGGTTACTCATGGGCGTGAAACGGACACCCGAGCTGAAAGTTATGAATGTTTTAGTATAGCACCTTTTGTTACACAATTATGGATATTGAAGAGTTCGGGCCGAAGAGGGATGTTCGGGCTGAAGTGGTGTTCGGGCCGAAGTGGGATGTTCGGGCGAAGTGGTGTTCGGCCCGAATTCGGTGTTCGGGCCGAGGATGATGTTCGGGCCGAGGTTGGAGTTCGGGCCGAGGTCGGAGTTCGGGCCGAGGTTGAAGTTCGGGCCGAGGTTGAAATTCAGGCCGAAAATGAAGTTCGGGCCGGGAACAGTGAAGAGTTCGGGCCGAACTTGTTCTTGGCAGTGACGAACGAACCAGCTATTTTGGTTACTCGTGGGCGTGAAACGGACACCCGAGCTGAAAGTTATGAATGTTTTAGTATAGCACCTTTTGTCACACAATCTTGGATATTAAAGAGTTCGGGCCGAAGAGGAATGTTCGGGCCGAAGTGGTGTTCGGGCCAAAGTGGGATGTTCGGGCCGAAGTTCGGTGTTCGGGCCGAGGATGATGTTCGGGCCGAGGTTGAAGTTCGGGCCCAGGTCCGAGTTCGGACCGAGGTTGAAGTTCTGGCCGAGGTTGAAGTTCGGGCCGAAAATGAAGTTCGGGCCGGGAACAGTGAAGAGTTCGGGCCGAACTTGTTCTTGGCATTGACGAACGAACCACCTATTTTGGTTACTCGTGGGCGTGAAATGGACACCCGAGCTGAAAGTTATGGATGTTTTAGTATAACACCTTTTGTCATACAATCTTGGATATTGAAGAGTTCGGGCCGAAGAGGGATGTTCGGGCCGAAGTGGTGTTCGGGCCGAAGCGGGATGTTCGGGCCGAAGTGGTGTTCGGGCCGAAGTGGTGTTCGGGCCGAAGTGGTGTTCGGGCCGAAGTGGTGTTCGGGCCGAAGTTCGGTGTTCGGGCCGAGGATGATGTTCGGGCCGAGGTTGAAGTTCGGGCCGAGGTCGGAGTTCGGGCCGAGGTTGAAGTTCAGGCCGAGGTTGAAGTTCGGGCCGAAAATGAAGTTCGGGCCGGGAATAGTGAAGAGTTCGGGCCGAACTTGTTCTTGGCAGTGACGAACGAACCATCTATTTTGGTTACTCGTGGGCGTGAAACAGACACCCGAGCTGAAAGTTATGAATGTTTTAGTATAGCACCTTTTGTCACACAATCTTGGATATTAAAGAGTTCGGGCCGAAGAGGAATGTTCGGGCCGAAGTGGTGTTCGGGCCAAAGTGGGATGTTCGGGCCGAAGTTCGGTGTTCGGGCCGAGGATGATGTTCGGGCCGAGGTTGAAGTTCGGGCCCAGGTCCGAGTTCGGACCGAGGTTGAAGTTCTGGCCGAGGTTGAAGTTCGGGCCGAAAATGAAGTTCGGGCCGGGAACAGTGAAGAGTTCGGGCCGAACTTGTTCTTGGCATTGACGAACGAACCACCTATTTTGGTTACTCGTGGGCGTGAAACGGACACCCGAGCTGAAAGTTATGGATGTTTTAGTTTAACACCTTTTGTCATACAATCTTGGATATTGAAGAGTTCGGGCCGAAGAGGGATGTTCGGGCCGAAGTGGTGTTCGGGCCGAAGTGGGATGTTCGGGCCGAAGTGGTGTTCGGGCCGATGTAGAAGTTCGGGCCGAGGTCGGAGTTCGGGCCGAGGTCGAAGTTCGGGCCGAGGTTGAAGTTCGGGCCGAAATTGTAGTTCGGGCTGGGAACATTGAAGAGTTCGGGCCGAACTTGTTCTTGGCAGAGACGAACGAACCAGCTATTTTGGTTACTCGTGGGCGTGAAACGGACACCCAACCTGAAAGTTATGAATGTTTTAGTATAGCACCTTTTGTCACACAATCTTGGATATTGAAGAGTTCGGTGCGAAGAGGGATTTTCGGGCCGAAGTGGTGTTCGGGCCGAAGTGCGATGTTCGGGCCGAAGTGGTGTTCGGGCCGAAGTTCGGTGTTCGGGCCGAGGATGATGTTCGGGCCGATGTAGAAGTTCGGGCCGAGGTCGGAGTTCGGGCCGAGGTCGAAGTTCGGGCCGAGGTTGAAGTTCGGGCCGAAATTGTAGTTCGGGCCGGGAACATTGAAGAGTTCGGGCCGAACTTGTTCTTGGCAGAGACGAACGAACCAGCTATTTTGGTTACTCGTGGGCGTGAAACGGACACCCAACCTGAAAGTTATGAATGTTTTAGTATAGCACCTTTTGTCACACAATCTTGGATATTGAAGAGTTCGGGGCGAAGAGGGATGTTCGGGCCGAAGTGGTGTTCGGGCCGAAGTGCGATGTTCGGGCCGAAGTGGTGTTCGGGCCGAAGTTCGGTGTTCGGGCCGAGGATGATGTTCGGGCCGAGGTCGGAGTTCGGGCCGAGGTCGGAGTTCGGGCCGAGGTTGAAGTTCGGGCCGAGGTTGAAGTTCGGGCCGAAAATGAAGTTCGGGCCGGGAACAGTGAAGAGTTCGGGCCGAACTTGTTCTTGGTTGTGACGAACGAACCAGCTATTTTGGTTACTCGTGGGTGTGAAACGGACACTCGAGCAGAAAGTTATGAATGTTTTAGTATAGCACATTTTGTCACACAGTCTTGGATATTGAAGAGTTCGGGCCGAAGAGGGATGTTCGGGCCGAAGTGGTGTTCGGGCCGAAGTGCGATGTTCGGGCCGAAGTGGTGTTCGGGTCGAAGTGGTGTTCGGGCCGAAGTTCGGTGTTCGGGCCGAGGATGATGTTCGGGCCGAGGTTGAAGTTCGGGCCGAGGTCGGATTTCGGGCCGAGGTTGAAGTTCGGGCCGAGGTTGAAGTTCGGGCTGAAAATGAAGTTCGGGCCGGGAAAAGTGAAGAGTTCGGGCCGAACTTGTTCTTGGCGGTGACGAACGAACCAGCTATTTTGGTTACTCGTGGGCGTGAAACGGGCACCCGAGCTGAAAGTTATGAATGTTTTAGTATAGCACCTTTTGTCACACAATCTTGGATATTGAATAGTTCGGGCCGAAGAGGGATGTTCGGGCCGAAGTGGTGTTCGGGCCGAAGTGGGATGTTCGGGCCGAAGTGGTGTTCGGGCCGAAGTTCGGTGTTCGGGCCGAGGATGGAGTTCGGGCCGAGGTTGGAGTTCGGGCCGAGGATGGAGTTCGAGCCGAGGTTGGAGTTCGGGCCGAGGTCGGAGTTCGGGCCGAAAATGAAGTTCGGTCCGGGAACAGTGAAGAGTTCGGGCCGAACTTGTTCTTGGCAGTGACGAACGAACCAGCTATTTTGGTTACTCGTGGGCGTGAAACGGACACCCGAGCTGAAAGTTATGAATGTTTTAGTATAGCACCTTTTGTCACACAATCTTGGATATTGAAGAGTTCGGGCCGAAGAGGGATGTTCGGGCCAAAGTGGGATGTTCGGGCCGAAGTGGTGTTCGGGCCGAAGTTCGGTGTTCGGGCCGAGGATGATGTTCGGGCCGTGGTTGACGTTCGGGCCGAGGTCGGAGTTCGGGCCGAGGTTGTAGTTCGGGCCGAAAATGAAGTTCGGGACGGGAACAGTGAAGAGTTCAGGCCGAACTTGTTCTTGGCAGTGACGAACGAACCAGCTATTTTGGTTAATCGTGGGCGTGAAACGGACACCCGAGCTGAAAGTTATGAATGTTTTAGTATAGCACCTTTTGTTACACAATCTTGGATATTGAAGAGTTCGGGCCGAAGAGGGATGTTCGGGCGGAAGTGGTGTTCGGGCCGAAGTGGGATGTTCGGGCCGAAGTGGTGTTCGGGCCGAATTCGGTGTTCGGGCCGAGGATGATGTTCGGGCCGAGGTCGGAGTTCGGGCCGAGGTTGAAGTTCGAGCCGAGGTTGAAGTTCGGGCCGAAAATGAAGTTCGGGCCGGGAACAGTAAAGTGTTCGGGCCGAACTTGTTCTTGGCAGTGACGAACGAACCAGCTATTTTGGTTACTCCTGGGCGTGAAACGGACACCCGAGCTGAAAGTTATGAATGTTTTAGTATAGCACCTTTTGTCACACAATCTTGGATATTAAAGAGTTCGGGCCGAAGAGGAATGTTCGGGCCGAAGTGGTGTTCGGGCCGAAGTGGGATGTTCGGGCCGAAGTGGTGTTCGGGCCGAAGTTCGGAGTTCGGGCCGAGGATGATGTTCGGGCCGAGGTTGAAGTTCGGGCCGAGGTCGGAGTTCGGGCCGAGGTTGAAGTTCAGGCCGAGGTTGAATTTCGGGCCGAAAATAAAGTTCGGGCCGGGAACAGTGAAGAGTTCGGGCCGAACTTGTTCTTGGCAGTGATGAACGAACCATCTATTTTGGTTACTCGTGGGCGTGAAACGGACACCCGAGCTGAAAGTTATGAATGTTTTAGTATAGCACCTTTTGCCACACAATCTTGGATATTGAAGAGTTCGGGCCGAAGAAGGATGTTCGGGCCGAAGTGGTGTTCGGGCCGAAGTGGGATGTTCGGGCCGAAGTGGTGTTCGGGCCGAAGTTCGGTGTTCGGGACGAGGATGATGTTCGGGCCGAGGTTGAAGTTCGGGCCGAGGTCGGAGTTCGGGTCGAGGTTGAAGTTCGGGCCGAGGTTGAATTCGGGCCGAAAATGAAGTTCGGGCCGGGAACAGTGAAGAGTTCGGGCTGAAATTGTTCTTGGCAGTGACGAACGACCAGCTATTTTGGTTACTCGTGGGCGTGAAACGGACACCCGAGCTGAAAGTTATGAATGTTTTAGTATAGCACCTTTTGTCACACAATCTTGGATATTGAAGTGTTCGGGCCGAAGAGGGATGTTCGGGCCGAAGTGGTGTTCAGGCCGAAGTGGGATGTTCGGGCCGAAGTGGTGTTCGGGCCGAAGTGGTGTTCGGGCCGAAGTTCAGTGTTCGAGCCGAGGATGGAGTTCGGGCCGAGGTTGGAGTTCGGGCCGAGGTCGGAGTGCGGGCCGAGGTTGAAGTTCGGGCCGAGGTTGAAGTTCGGGCCGAAAATGAAGTTCGGTCCGGGAACAGTGAAGAGTTCGGGCCGAACTTGTTCTTGGAAGTGACGAACGAACCAACTATTTTGGTTACTCGTGGGCGTGAAACGGACACCCGAGCTGAAAGTTATGAATGTTTTAGTATAGCACCTTTTGTCATACAATCTTGGATATTGAAGAGTTCGGGCCGAAGAGGGATGTTCGGGCCGAAGTTCGGTGTTCGGGCCGAGGTTGGAGTTCGGGCCGACGTCGGAGTTCGGGCCGAGGCTGAAGTTCGGGCCGAGGTTGAAGTTCGGGCCGAAAATGAAGTTCGGTCCGGGAACAGTGAAGAGTTCGGGCCAAACTTGTTCTTGGCAGCGACGAACGAACCAGCTATTTTTGGTTACTCGTGGGCGTGAAACGGACACCCGAGCTGAAAGTTATGAATGTTTTAGTATAGCACCTTTTGTCACACAATCTTGGATATTGAAGAGTTCGGGCCGAAGAGGGATGTTCGGGCCGAAGTGGTGTTCGGGCCGAAGTTCGGTATTCGGGCCGAGGATGGAGTTCGGGCCGAGGTTGGAGTTCGGGCCGAGGTCGGAGTTCGGGCCGAGGTTGAAGTTCGGGCCGAAAATGAATTCGGTCCGGGAACAGTGAAGAGTTCGGGCCAAACTTGTTCTTGGCAGCGACGAACGAACCAGCTATTTTTGGTTACTCGTGGGCGTGAAACGGACACCCGAGCTGAAAGTTATGAATGTTTTAGTATAGCACCTTTTGTCACACAATCTTGGATATTGAAGAGTTCGGGCCGAAGAGGGATGTTCGGGCCAAAGTGGTGTTCGGGCCGAAGTGGGGTGTTCGGGCCGAAGTGGTGTTCGGGCCGAAGTGGTGTTCGGGCCGAAGTTCGGTGTTCGGGCCGAGGATGATGTTCGGGCCGAGGTTGAAGTTCGGGCCGAGGTCGGAGTTCGGGCCGAGGTCGAAGTTCGGGCCGAGGTTGAAGTTCGGGCCGAAAATGAAGTTCGGGCCAGGAACAGTGAAGAGTTCGGGCCGAACTTGTTCTTGGCAGTGACGAAAGAACCAGCTATTTTGGTTACTCGTGGGCGTGAAACGGACACCCGAGCTGAAAGTTATGAATGTTTTAGTATAGCACCTTTTGTTACACAATCTTGGATATTGAAGAGTTCGGGCCGAAGAGGGATGTTCGGGCTGAAGTGGTTTTAGGGCGAAGTGGTGTTTGGGCCAAGGATGGTGTGCGGGCCGAAGTTCGGTGTTCGGGCCGAGGATGATGTTCGGGCCGAGGTTGAAGTTCGGGCCGAGGTCGGAGTTCGGGCCGAGGTTGAAGTTCGGGCCGAAAATGAAGTTCGGGCCGGGAACAGTGAAGAGTTCGGGCCGAACTTGTTCTTGGCTGTGACGAACGAACCAGCTATTTTGGTTACTCGTGGGTGTGAAACGGACACTCGAGCAGAAAGTTATGAATGTTTTAGTATAGCACCTTTTGTCACACAATCTTGGATATTGAAGAGTTCGGGCCGAAGAGGGATGTTCGGGCCGAAGTGGTGTTCGGGCCGAAGTGCGATGTTCGGGCCGAAGTGGTGTTCGGGTCGAAGTGGTGTTCGGGCCGAAGTTCGGTGTTCGGGCCGAGGATGATGTTCGGGCCGAGGTTGAAGTTCGGGCCGAGGTCGGATTTCGGGCCGAGGTTGAAGTTCGGGCCGAGGTTGAAGTTCGGGCTGAAAATGAAGTTCGGGCCGGGAAAAGTGAAGAGTTCGGGCCGAACTTGTTCTTGGCGGTGACGAACGAACCAGCTATTTTGGTTACTCGTGGGCGTGAAACGGGCACCCGAGCTGAAAGTTATGAATGTTTTAGTATAGCACCTTTTGTCACACAATCTTGGATATTGAATAGTTCGGGCCGAAGAGGGATGTTCGGGCCGAAGTGGTGTTCGGGCCGAAGTGGGATGTTCGGGCCGAAGTGGTGTTCGGGCCGAAGTTCGGTGTTCGGGCCGAGGATGGAGTTCGGGCCGAGGTTGGAGTTCGGGCCGAGTATGGAGTTCGGGCCGAGGTTGGAGTTCGGGCCGAGGTCGGAGTTCGGGCCGAAAATGAAGTTCGGTCCGGGAACAGTGAAGAGTTCGGGCCGAACTTGTTCTTGGCAGTGACGAACGAACCAGCTATTTTGGTTACTCGTGGGCGTGAAACGGACACCCGAGCTGAAAGTTATGAATGTTTTAGTATAGCACCTTTTGTCACACAATCTTGGATATTGAAGAGTTCGGGCCGAAGAGGGATGTTCGGGCCAAAGTGGGATGTTCGGGCCGAAGTGGTGTTCGGGCCGAAGTTCGGTGTTCGGGCCGAGGATGATGTTCGGGCCGTGGTTGACGTTCGGGCCGAGGTCGGAGTTCGGGCCGAGGTTGTAGTTCGGGCCGAAAATGAAGTTCGGGACGGGAACAGTGAAGAGTTCAGGCCGAACTTGTTCTTGGCAGTGACGAACGAACCAGCTATTTTGGTTAATCGTGGGCGTGAAACGGACACCCGAGCTGAAAGTTATGAATGTTTTAGTATAGCACCTTCTGTTACACAATCTTGGATATTGAAGAGTTCGGGCCGAAGAGGGATGTTCGGGCGGAAGTGGTGTTCGGGCCGAAGTGGGATGTTCGGGCCGAAGTGGTGTTCGGGCCGAATTCGGTGTTCGGGCCGAGGATGATGTTCGGGCCGAGGTCGGAGTTCGGGCCGAGGTTGAAGTTCGAGCCGAGGTTGAAGTTCGGGCCGAAAATGAAGTTCGGGCCGGGAACAGTAAAGTGTTCGGGCCGAACTTGTTCTTGGCAGTGACGAACGAACCAGCTATTTTGGTTACTCGTGGGCGTGAAACGGACACCCGAGCTGAAAGTTATGAATGTTTTAGTATAGCACCTTTTGTCACACAATCTTGGATATTAAAGAGTTCGGGCCGAAGAGGAATGTTCGGGCCGAAGTGGTGTTCGGGCCGAAGTGGGATGTTCGGGCCGAAGTGGTGTTCGCGCCGAAGTGGGATGTTCGGGCCGAAGTGGTGTTCGGGCCGAAGTTCGGAGTTCGGGCCGAGGATGATGTTCGGGCCGAGGTTGAAGTTCGGGCCGAGGTCGGAGTTCGGGTCGAGGTTGAAGTTCGGGCCGAGGTTGAATTCGGGCCGAAAATGAAGTTCGGGCCGGGAACAGTGAAGAGTTCGGGCTGAAATTGTTCTTGGCAGTGACGAACGACCAGCTATTTTGGTTACTCGTGGGCGTGAAACGGACACCCGAGCTGAAAGTTATGAATGTTTTAGTATAGCACCTTTTGTCACACAATCTTGGATATTGAAGTGTTCGGGCCGAAGAGGGATGTTCGGGCCGAAGTGGTGTTCAGGCCGAAGTGGGATGTTCGGGCCGAAGTGGTGTTCGGGCCGAAGTGGTGTTCGGGCCGAAGTTCAGTGTTCGAGCCGAGGATGGAGTTCGGGCCGAGGTTGGAGTTCGGGCCGAGGTCGGAGTGCGGGCCGAGGTTGAAGTTCGGGCCGAGGTTGAAGTTCGGGCCGAAAATGAAGTTCGGTCCGGGAACAGTGAAGAGTTCGGGCCGAACTTGTTCTTGGAAGTGACGAACGAACCAACTATTTTGGTTACTCGTGGGCGTGAAACGGACACCCGAGCTGAAAGTTATGAATGTTTTAGTATAGCACCTTTTGTCACACAATCTTGGATATTGAAGTGTTCGGGCCGAAGAGGGATGTTCGGGCCGAAGTGGTGTTCAGGCCGAAGTGGGATGTTCGGGCCGAAGTGGTGTTCGGGCCGAAGTGGTGTTCGGGCCGAAGTTCAGTGTTCGAGCCGAGGATGGAGTTCGGGCCGAGGTTGGAGTTCGGGCCGAGGTCGGAGTGCGGGCCGAGGTTGAAGTTCGGGCCGAGGTTGAAGTTCGGGCCGAAAATGAAGTTCGGTCCGGGAACAGTGAAGAGTTCGGGCCGAACTTGTTCTTGGAAGTGACGAACGAACCAACTATTTTGGTTACTCGTGGGCGTGAAACGGACACCCGAGCTGAAAGTTATGAATGTTTTAGTATAGCACCTTTTGTCATACAATCTTGGATATTGAAGAGTTCGGGCCGAAGAGGGATGTTCGGGCCGAAGTTCGGTGTTCGGGCCGAGGTTGGAGTTCGGGCCGAGGTCGGAGTTCGGGCCGAGGCTGAAGTTCGGGCCGAGGTTGAAGTTCGGGCCGAAAATGAAGTTCGGTCCGGGAACAGTGAAGAGTTCGGGCCAAACTTGTTCTTGGCAGCGACGAACGAACCAGCTATTTTTGGTTACTCGTGGGCGTGAAACGGACACCCGAGCTGAAAGTTATGAATGTTTTAGTATAGCACCTTTTGTCACACAATCTTGGATATTGAAGAGTTCGGGCCGAAGAGGGATGTTCGGGCCGAAGTGGTGTTCGGGCCGAAGTTCGGTATTCGGGCCGAGGATGGAGTTCGGGCCGAGGTTGGAGTTCGGGCCGAGGTCGGAGTTCGGGCCGAGGTTGAAGTTCGGGCCGAGGTTGAAGTTCGGGCCGAAAATGAATTCGGTCCGGGAACAGTGAAGAGTTCGGGCCAAACTTGTTCTTGGCAGCGACGAACGAACCAGCTATTTTTGGTTACTCGTGGGCGTGAAACGGACACCCGAGCTGAAAGTTATGGATGTTTTAGTATATCACCTTTTGTCATACAATCTTGGATATTGAAGAGTTCGGGCCGAAGAGGGATGTTCGGGCCGAAGTGATGTTCGGGCCGAAGTGGGATGTTCGAGCCGAGGATGATGTTCGGGCCGAGGTTGAAGTTCGGGCCGAGGTCGGAGTTCGGGCCGAGGTTGAAGTTCAGGCCGAGGTTGAAGTTCGGGCCGAAAATGAAGTTCGGGTCGGGAACAGTGAAGAGTTCGGGCCGAACTTGATCTTGGCAGTGACGAACGAACCAGCTATTTTGGTTACTCGTGGGCGTGAAACGGACACCCGAGCTGAAAGTTATGAATGTTTTAGTATAGCACCTTTTGTCACACAATCTTGGATATTGAAAAGTTCGGGCCGAAGAGGGATGTTCGGGCCGAAGTGGTGTTCGGGCCGAAGTGGGATGTTCGGGCCGAAGTGGTGTTCGGGCCGAAGTGGTGTTCGGGCCGAATTTCGGTGTTCGGGCCGAGGATGGATTTCGGGCCGAGGTTGGAGTTCGGGCCGAGGTCGGAGTTCGGGCCGAGGTTGAAGTTCGGGCCGAGGTTGAAGTTCGGTCCGGGAACAGTGAAGAGTTCGGGCCGAACTTGTTCTTGGCAGTGACGAACGAACCAGCTATTTAGGTTAGTCGTGGGCGTGAAACGGACACCCGAGCTGAAAGTTATGAATGTTTTAGAATAGCACCTTTTGTCACACAATCTTGGATATTGAAAAGTTCGGGCCGAAGAGGGATGTTCGGGACGAAGTGGTGTTCGGGCCGAAGTGGGATGTTCGGGCCGAAGTGGTGTTCGGGCCGAAGTGGTGTTCGGGCCGAATTTCGGTGTTCGGGCCGAGGATGGATTTCGGGCCGAGGTTGGAGTTCGGACCGAGGTCGGAGTTCGGGCCGAGGTTGAAGTTCGGGCCGAGGTTGAAGTTCGGGCCGAAAATGAAGTTCGGTCCGGGAACAGTGAAGAGTTCGGGCCGAACTTGTTCTTGGCAGTGACAAACGAACCAGCTATTTTGGTTAGTCGTGGGCGTGAAACGGACACCCGAGCTGAAAGTTATGAATGTTTTAGAATAGCACCTTTTGTCACACAATCTTGGATATTTAAGAGTTCGGGCCGAAGAGGGATGTTCTGGCCTAAGTGGTGTTCGGGCCGAAGTTCGGTGTTCGGGCCGAGGATGCAGTTCGGGCCGAGGTTGGAGTTCGGGCCGAGGTCGGAGTTCGGGCCGAGGTTGAAGTTCGGGCCGAAGAGGGATGTTCGGGCCGAAGTGGTGTTCGGGCCGAAGTTCGGTGTTCGGGCCGAGGATGGAGTTCGAGCCGAGGTTGGAGTTCGGGCCGAGGTCGGAGTTCGGGCCGAGGTTGAAGTTCGGGCCGAGGTTGAAGTTCGGGCCGAAAATGAAGTTCGGTCCGGGAACAGTGAAGAGTTCGGGCGAAACTTGTTCTTGGCAGCGACGAACAAACCAGCTATTTTTGGTTACTCGTGGGCGTGAAACGGACACCCGAGCTGAAAGTTTTGAATGTTTTAGTATAGCACCTTTTGTCACACAATCTTGGATATTAAAGAGTTCGGGCCGAAGAGGAATGTTCGGGCCGAAGTGGTGTTCAGGCCAAAGTGGGATGTTCGGGCCGAAGTGGTGTTCGGGCTGAAGTTCGGTGTTCGGGCCGAGGATGATGTTCGGGCCGAGGTTGAAGTTTGGGTCGAGGTCCGAGTTCGGGCCGAGGTTGAAGTTCTGGCCGAGGTTGAAGTTCGGGCCGAAAATGAAGTTCGGGCCGGGAACAGTGAAGAGTTCTGGCCGAACTTGTTCTTGGCATTGACGAACGAACCACCTATTTTGGTTACTCGTGGGCGTGAAACGGACACCCGAGCTGAAAGTTATGGATGTTTTAGTATAGCACCTTTTGTCACACAATCTTGAATATTGAAGAGTTCGGGCCGAAGAGGGATGTTCGGGCCGAAGTGGTGTTCGGGCCGAAGTGGGATGTTCGGGCCGAAGTGGTGTTCGGGCCCAAGTTCGGTGTTCGGGCCGAGGATGATGTTCGGGCCGAGGTTGAAGTTCGGGCCGATGTCGGAGTTCGGGCCGAGGTTGAAGTTCAGGCCGAGTTGAAGTTCGGGCCGAAAATGAAGTTCGGGCCGGGAATAGTGAAGAGTTCGGGCCGAACTTGTTCTTGGCAGTGACGAACGAACCATCTATTTTGGTTACTCGTGGGCGTGAAACGGACACCCGAGCTGAAAGTTATGAATGTTTTAGTATAGCACCTTTTGTCACACAATCTTGGATATTGAAGAGTTCGGGCCGAAGAGGGATGTTCGGGCCTAAGTGGTGTTCGGGCCGAAGTGGGATCTTCGGGCCGAAGTGGTCTTCGGGCCGAAGTGGTGTTCGGACCGAAGGTCGGTGTTTGGGACGAGGATGATGTTCGGGCCGAGGTTGAAGTTCGGGCCGAGGTCGGAGTTCGGGCCGAGGTTTAAGTTCGGGCCGAGGTTGAAGTTCGGGCCGATAATGAAGTTCGGGCCGGGAACAGTGAAGAGTTTGGGCCGAACTTGTTCTTGGCATTGACGAACGACAGCTATTTTGGTTACTCGTGGGCGTGAAACGGACACCCGAGCTGAAAGTTATGAATGTTTTAGTATAGCACCTTTTGTCACACAATCTTGGATATTGAAGAGTTCGGGCCGAAGAGGGATGTTCGGGTCGAAGTGGTGTTCGGGCCGAAGTGGGATGTTCGGGCCGAAGTGGTGTTCGGGCCGAAGTGGTGTTCGGGCCGAATTTCGGTGTTCGGGCCGAGGATGGATTTCGGGCCGAGGTTGGAGTTCGGGCCGAGGTCGGAGTTCGGGCCGAGGTTGAAGTTCGGGCCGAAAATGAAGTTCGGTCCGGGAACAGTGAAGAGTTCGGGCCGAACTTGTTCTTGGCAGTGACGAACGAACCAGCTATTTTGGTTAGTCGTGGGCGTGAAACGGACACCCGAGCTGAAAGTTATGAATGTTTTAGAATAGCACCTTTTGTCACACAATCTTGGATATTGAAAAGTTCGGGCCGAAGAGGGATGTTCGGGACGAAGTGGTGTTCGGGCCGAAGTGGGATGTTCGGGCCGAAGTGGTGTTCGGGCCGAAGTGGTGTTCGGGCCGAATTTCTGTGTTCGGGCCGAGGATGGATTTCGGGCCGAGGTTGGAGTTCGGGCCGAGGTCGGAGTTCGGGCCGAGGTTGAAGTTCGGGCCGAGGTTGAAGTTCGGGCCGAGGTTGAAGTTCGGGCCAAAAATGAAGTTCGGTCCGGGAACAGTGAAGAGTTCGGGCCGAACTTGTTCTTGGCAGTGACGAACGAACCAGCTATTTTGGTTAGTCGTGGGCGTGAAACGGACACCCGAGCTGAAAGTTATGAATGTTTTAGAATAGCACCTTTTGTCACACAATCTTGGATATTTAAGAGTTCGGGCCGAAGAGGGATGTTCGGGCCTAAGTGGTGTTCGGGCCTAAGTTCGGTGTTCGGGCCGAGGATGCAGTTCGGGCCGAGGTTGGAGTTCGGGCCGAGGTCGGAGTTCGGGCCGAGGTTGAAGTTCGGGCCGAAGAGGGATGTTCGGGCCGAAGTGGTGTTCGGGCCGAAGTTCGGTGTTCGGGCCGACGATGGAGTTCGGGCCGAGGTTGGAGTTCGGGCCGAGGTCGGAGTTCGGGCCGAGGTTGAAGTTCGGGCCGAGGTTGAAGTTCGGGCCGAAAATGAAGTTCGGTCCGGGAACAGTGAAGAGTTCGGGCCAAACTTGTTCTTGGCAGCGACGAACGAACCAGCTATTTTTGGTTACTCGTGGGCGTGAAACGGACACCCGAGCTGAAAGTTATGAATGTTTTAGTATAGCACCTTTTGTCACACAATCTTGGATATTAAAGAGTTCGGGCCGAAGAGGAATGTTCGGGCCGAAGTGGTGTTCAGGCCAAAGTGGGATGTTCGGGCCGAAGTGGTGTTCGGGCCGAAGTTCGGTGTTCGGGCCGAGGATGATGTTCGGGACGAGGTTGAAGTTTGGGTCGAGGTCCGAGTTCGGGCCGAGGTTGAAGTTCTGGCCGAGGTTGAAGTTCGGGCCGAAAATGAAGTTCGGGCCGGGAACAGTGAAGAGTTCTGGCCGAACTTGTTCTTGGCATTGACGAACGAACCACCTATTTTGGTTACTCGTGTGCGTGAAACGGACACCCGAGCTGAAAGTTATGGATGTTTTAGTAAACCACCTTTTGTCACACAATCTTGGATATTGAAGAGTTCGGGCCGAAGAGGGATGTTCGGGCCGAAGTGGTGTTCGGGCCGAAGTGGGATGTTCGTGCGGAAGTGGTGTTCGGGCCGAAGTTCGGTGTTCGGGCCGAGGATGATGTTCGGGCCGAGGTTGAAGTTCGGGCCGATGTCGGAGTTCGGGCCGAGGTTGAAGTTCAGGCCGAGGTTGAAGTTCGGGCCGAAAATGAAGTTCGGGCCGGGAATAGTGAAGAGTTCGGGCCGAACTTGTTCTTGGCAGTGACGAACGAACCATCTATTTTGGTTACTCGTGGGCGTGAAACGGACACCCGAGCTGAAAGTTATGAATGTTTTAGTATAGCACCTTTTGTCACACAATCTTGGATATTGAAGAGTTCGGGCCGAAGAGGGATGTTCGGGCCTAAGTGGTGTTCGGGCCGAAGTGGGATCTTCGGGCCGAAGTGGTCTTCGGGCCGAAGTGGTGTTCGGGCCGAAGTTCGGTGTTTGGGACGAGGATGATGTTCGGGCCGAGGTTGAAGTTGGGGCCGAGGTCGGAGTTCGGGCCGAGGTTTAAGTTCGGGCCGAGGTTGAAGTTCGGGCCGGTAATGAAGTTCGGGCCGGGAACAGTTAAGAGTTCGGGCCGAACTTGTTCTTGGCATTGACGAACGACCAGCTATTTTGGTTACTCGTGGGCGTGAAACGACACCCGAGCTGAAAGTTATGAATGTTTTAGTATAGCACCTTTTGTCACACAATCTTGGATATTGAAGAGTTCGGGCTGAAGAGGGATGTTCGGGTCGAAGTGGTGTTCGGGCCGAAGTGGGATGTTCGGGCCGAAGTGGTGTTCGGGCCGAAGTGGTGTTCGTGCCGAATTTCGGTGTTCGGGCCGAGGATGGATTTCGGGCCGAGGTTGGAGTTCGGGCCGAGGTCGGAGTTCGGGCCGAGGTTGAAGTTCGGGCCGAGGTTGAAGTTCGGGCCGAAAATGAAGTTCGGTCCGGGAACAGTGAAGAGTTCGGGCCGAACTTGTTCTTGGCAGTGACGAACGAACCAGCTATTTTGGTTAGTCGTGGGCGTGAAACGGACACCCGAGCTGAAAGTTATGAATGTTTTAGAATAGCACATTTTGTCACACAATCTTGGATATTGAAGAGTTCGGGCCGAAGAGGGATGTTCGGGCCGAAGTGGTGTTCGGGCCGAAGTGGGATGTTCGGGCCGAAGTGGTGTTCGGGCCGAAGTTCGGTGTTCGGGCCGAGGATGGAGTTCGGGCCGAGGTTGGAGTTCGGGCCGAGGTCGGAGTTCGGACCGAGGTTGAAGTTCGGGCCGAGGTTGAAGTTCGGGCCGAAAATGAAGTTCGGTCCGGGAACAGTGAAGAGTTCGGGCCAAACTTGTTCTTGGCAGCGACGAACGAACCAGCTATTTTTGGTTACTCGTGGGCGTGAAACGGACACCCGAGCTGAAAGTTATGAATGTTTTAGTATAGCACCTTTTGTCACACAATCTTGGATATTAAAGAGTTCGGGCCGAAGAGGAATGTTCGGGCCGAAGTGGTGTTCAGGCCAAAGTGGGATGTTCGGGCCGAAGTGGTGTTCGGGCCGAAGTTCGGTGTTCGGGCCGAGGATGATGTTCGGGCCGAGGTTGAAGTTTGGGTCGAGGTCCGAGTTCGGGCCGAGGTTGAAGTTCAGGCCGAGGTTGAAGTTCGGGCCGAAAATGAAGTTCGGGTCGGGAACAGTGAAGAGTTCTGGCCGAACTTGTTCTTGGCAGTGACGAACGAACCATCTATTTTGGTTACTCGTGGGCGTGAAACGGACACCCGAGCTGAAAGTTATGAATGTTTTAGTATAGCACCTTTTGTCACACAATCTTGGATATTGAAGAGTTCGGGCCAAAGAGGGATGTTCGGGCCTAAGTGGTGTTCGGGCCGAAGTGGGATCTTCGGGCCGAAGTGGTCTTCGGGCCGAAGTGGTGTTCGGGCCGAAGTTCAGTGTTTGGGACGAGGATGATGTTCGGGCCGAGGTTGAAGTTCGGGCCGAGGTCGGAGTTCGGGGCGAGGTTTAAGTTCGGGCCGAGGTTGAAGTTCGGGCCGGTAATGAAGTTCGGGCCGGGAATAGTGAAGAGTTTGGGCTGAACTTGTTCTTGGCATTGACGAACGACCAGCTATTTTGGTTACTCGTGGGCGTGAAACGGACACCCGAGCTGAAAGTTATGAATGTTTTAGTATAGCACCTTTTGTCACACAATCTTGGATATTGAAGAGTTCGGGCCGAAGAGGGATGTTCGGGTCGAAGTGGTGTTCGGGCCGAAGTGGGATGTTCGGGCCGAAGTGGTGTTCGGGCCGAAGTGGTGTTCGGGCCGAATTTCGGTGTTCGGGCCGAGGATGGATTTCGGGCCGAGGTTGGAGTTCGGGCCGAGGTCGGAGTTCGGGCCGAGGTTGAAGTTCGGGCCGAAAATGAAGTTCGGTCCGGGAACAGTGAAGAGTTCGGGCCGAACTTGTTCTTGGCAGTGACGAACGAACCAGCTATTTTGGTTAGTCGTGGGCGTGAAACGGACACCCGAGCTGAAAGTTATGAATGTTTTAGAATAGCACCTTTTGTCACACAATCTTGGATATTGAAAAGTTCGGGCCGAAGAGGGATGTTCGGGACGAAGTGGTGTTCGGGCCGAAGTGGGATGTTCGGGCCGAAGTGGTGTTCGGGCCGAAGTGGTGTTCGGGCCGAATTTCGGTGTTCGGGCCGAGGATGGATTTCGGGCCGAGGTTGGAGTTCGGGCCGAGGTCGGAGTTCGGGCCGAGGTTGAAGTTCGGGCCGAGGTTGAAGTTCGGGCCGAGGTTGAAGTTCGGGCCGAAAATGAAGTTCGGTCCGGGAACAGTGAAGAGTTCGGGCCGAACTTGTTCTTGGCAGTGACGAACGAACCAGCTATTTTGGTTAGTCGTGGGCGTGAAACGGACACCCGAGCTGAAAGTTATGAATGTTTTAGAATAGCACCTTTTGTCACACAATCTTGGATATTTAAGAGTTCGGGCCGAAGAGGGGTGTTCGGGCCTAAGTGGTGTTCGGGCCGAAGTTCGGTGTTCGGGCCGAGGATGCAGTTCGGGCCGAGGTTGGAGTTCGGGCCGAGGTCGGAGTTCGGGCCGAGGTCGGAGTTCGGGCCGACGAGGGATGTTCGGGCCGAAGTGGTGTTCGGGCCGAAGTTCGGTGTTCGGGCCGACGATGGAGTTCGGGCCGAGGATGGAGTTCGGGCCGAGGTCGGAGTTCGGGCCGAGGTTGGAGTTCGGGCCGAGGTTGAAGTTCGGGCCGAGGTTGAAGTTCGGGCCGAAAATGAAGTTCGGTCCGGGAACAGTGAAGAGTTCGGGCCAAACTTGTTCTTGGCATCGACGAACGAACCAGCTATTTTTGGTTACTCGTGGGCGTGAAACGGACACCCGAGCTGAAAGTTATGAATGTTTTAGTATAGCACCTTTTGTCACACAATCTTGGATATTAAAGAGTTCGGGCCGAAGAGGAATGTTCGGGCCGAAGTGGTGTTCAGGCCTAAGTGGGATGTTCGGGCCGAAGTGGTGTTCGGGCCGAAGTTCGGTGTTCGGGCCGAGGATGATGTTCGGGCCGAGGTTGAAGTTTGGGTCGAGGTCCGAGTTCGGGCCGAGGTTGAAGTTCTGCCCATGTTGAAATTCGGGCCGAAAATGAAGTTCGGGCCGGGAACAGTGAAGAGTTCTGGCCGAACTTGTTCTTGGCATTGACGAACAAACCACCTATTTTGGTTACTCGTGGGCGTGAAACGGACACCCGAGCTGAAAGTTATGGATGTTTTAGTATAGCACCTTTTGTCACACAATCTTGGATATTGAAGAGTTCGGGCCGAAGAGGGATGTTCGGGCCGAAGTGGTGTTCGGGCCGAAGTGGGATGTTCGTGCGGAAGTGGTGTTCGGGCCGAAGTTCGGTGTTCGGGCCGAGGATGATGTTCGGGCCGAGGTTGAAGTTCGGGCCGATGTCGGAGTTCGGGCCGAGGTTGAAGTTCAGGCCGAGGTTGAAGTTCGGGCCGAAAATGAAGTTCGGGCCGGGAATAGTGAAGAGTTCGGGCCGAACTTGTTCTTGGCAGTGACGAACGAACCATCTATTTTGGTTACTCGTGGGCGTGAAACGGACACCCGAGCTGAAAGTTATGAATGTTTTAGTATAGCACCTTTTCTCACACAATCTTGGATATTGAAGAGTTCGGGCCGAAGAGGGATGTTCGGGCCTAAGTGGTGTTCGGGCCAAAGTGGGATCTTCGGGCCGAAGTGGCCTTCGGGCCGAAGTGGTGTTCGGGCCGAAGTTCGGTGTTTGGGACGAGGATGATGTTCGGGCCGAGGTTGAAGTTCGGGCCGAGGTCGGAGTTCGGGCCGAGGTTTAAGTTCGGGCCGAGGTTGAAGTTCGGGCCGGTAATGAAGTTCGGGCCGGGAACAGTTAAGAGTTCGGGCCGAACTTGTTCTTGGCATTGACGAACGACCAGCTATTTTGGTTACTCGTGGGCGTGAAACGGACACCCGAGCTGAAAGTTATGAATGTTTTAGTATAGCACCTTTTGTCACACAATCTTGGATATTGAAGAGTTCGGGCCGAAGAGGGATGTTCGGGTCGAAGTGGTGTTCGGGCCGAAGTGGGATGTTCGGGCCGAAGGGGTGTTCGGGCCGAAGTGGTGTTCGTGCCGAATTTCGGTGTTCGGGCCGAGGATGGATTTCGGGCCGAGGTTGGAGTTTGGGCCGAGGTCGGAGTTCGGGCCGAGGTTGAAGTTCGGGCCGAGGTTGAAGTTCGGGCCGAAAATGAAGTTCGGTCCGGGAACTGTGAAGAGTTCGGGCCGGACTTGTTCTTGGCAGTGACGAACGAACCAGCTATTTTGGTTAGTCGTGGGCGTGAAACGGACACCCGAGCTGAAAGTTATGAATGTTTTAGAATAGCACCTTTTGTCACACAATCTTGGATATTCAAGAGTTCGGGCCGAAGAGGGATGTTCGGGCCGAAGTGGTGTTAGGGCCGAAGTGGTGTTCGGGCCGAAGTGGGATGTTCTGGCCGAAGTGGTGTTCGGGCCGAAGTGGTGTTCGGGCCGAAGTTCGGTGTTCGGGCCGAGGATGGAGTTCGGGCCGAGGTTGGAGTTCGGGCCGAGGTCGGAGTTCGGACCGAGGTTGAAGTTCGGGCCGAGGTTGAAGTTCGGGCCGAAAATGAAGTTCGGTCCGGGAACAGTGAAGAGTTCGGGCCAAACTTGTTCTTGGCAGCGACGAATGAACCAGCTATTTTTGGTTACTCGTGGGCGTGAAACTGACACCCGAGCTGAAAGTTATGAATGTTTTAGTATAGCACCTTTTGTCACACAATCTTGGATATTAAAGAGTTCGGGCCGAAGAGGAATGTTCGGGCCGAAGTGGTGTTCAGGCCAAAGTGGGATGTTCGGGCCGAAGTGGTGTTCGGGCCGAAGTTCGGTGTTCGGGCCGAGGATGATGTTCGGGCCGAGGTTGAAGTTTGGGTCGAGGTCCGAGTTCGGGCCGAGGTTGAAGTTCTGGCCGAGGTTGAAGTTCGGGCCGAAAATGAAGTTCGGGCCGGGAACAGTGAAGAGTTCTGGCCGAACTTGTTCTTGGCATTGACGAACGAACCACCTATTTTGGTTACTCGTGGGCGTGAAACGGACACCCGAGCTGAAAGTTATGGATGTTTTAGTATAGCACCTTTTGTCACACAATCTTGGATATTGAAGAGTTCAGGCCGAAGAGGGATGTTCGGGCCGAAGTGGTGTTCGGGCCGAAGTGGGATGTTCGGGCGGAAGTGGTGTTCGGGCCGAAGTTCGGTGTTCGGGCCGAGGATGATGTTCGGGCCGAGGTTGAAGTTCGGGCCGATGTCGGAGTTCGGGCCGAGGTTGAAGTTCAGGCCGAGGTTGAAGTTCGGGCCGAAAATGAAGTTCGGGCCGGGAATAGTGAAGAGTTCGGGCCGAACTTGTTCTTGGCAGTGACGAACGACCAGCTATTTTGGTTACTCGTGGGCGTGAAACGGACACCCGAGCTGAAAGTTATGAATGTTTTAGTATAGCACCTTTTGTCACACAATCTTGGATATTGAAGAGTTCGGGCCGAAGAGGGATGTTCGGGTCGAAGTGGTGTTCGGGCCGAAGTGGGATGTTCGGGCCGAAGGGGTGTTCGTGCCGAAGTGGTGTTCGTGCCGAATTTCGGTGTTCGGGACGAGGATGGATTTCGGGCCGAGGTTGGAGTTTGGGCCGAGGTCGGAGTTCGGGCCGAGGTTGAAGTTCGGGCCGAGGTTGAAGTTCGGGCCGAAAATGAAGTTCGGTCCGGGAACAGTGAAGAGTTCGGGCCGGACTTGTTCTTGGCAGTGACGAACGAACCAGCTATTTTGGTTAGTCGTGGGCGTGAAACGGACACCCGAGCTGAAAGTTATGAATGTTTTAGAATAGCACCTTTTGTCACACAATCTTGGATATTCAAGAGTTCGGGCCGAAGAGGGATGTTCGGGCCGAAGTGGTGTTCGGGCCGAAGTGGTGTTCGGGCCGAAGTGGGATGTTCGGGCCGAAGTGGTGTTCGGGCCGAAGTGGTGTTCGGGCCGAAGTTCGGTGTTCGGGCCGAGGATGGAGTTCGGGCCGAGGTTGGAGTTCGGGCCGAGGTCGGAGTTCGGACCGAGGTTGAAGTTCGGGCCGAGGTTGAAGTTCGGGCCGAAAATGAAGTTCGGTCCGGGAACAGTGAAGAGTTCGGGCCAAACTTGTTCTTGGCAGCGACGAATGAACCAGCTATTTTTGGTTACTCGTGGGCGTGAAACTGACACCCGAGCTGAAAGTTATGAATGTTTTAGTATAGCACCTTTTGTCACACAATCTTGGATATTAAAGAGTTCGGGCCGAAGAGGAATGTTCGGGCCGAAGTGGTGTTCAGGCCAAAGTGGGATGTTCGGGCCGAAGTGGTGTTCGGGCCGAAGTTCGGTGTTCGGGCCGAGGATGATGTTCGGGCCGAGGTTGAAGTTTGGGTCGAGGTCCGAGTTCGGGCCGAGGTTGAAGTTCTGGCCGAGGTTGAAGTTCGGGCCGAAAATGAAGTTCGGGCCGGGAACAGTGAAGAGTTCTGGCCGAACTTGTTCTTGGCATTGACGAACGAACCACCTATTTTGGTTACTCGTGGGCGTGAAACGGACACCCGAGCTGAAAGTTATGGATGTTTTAGTATAGCACCTTTTGTCACACAATCTTGGATATTGAAGAGTTCGGGCCGAAGAGGGATGTTCGGGCCGAAGTGGTGTTCGGGCCGAAGTGGGATGTTCGGGCGGAAGTGGTGTTCGGGCCGAAGTTCGGTGTTCGGGCCGAGGATGATGTTCGGGCCGAGGTTGAAGTTCGGGCCGATGTCGGAGTTCGGGCCGAGGTTGAAGTTCAGGCCGAGGTTGAAGTTCGGGCCGAAAATGAAGTTCGGGCCGGGAATAGTGAAGAGTTCGGGCCGTACTTGTTCTTGGCAGTGACGAACGAACCATCTATTTTGGTTACTCGTGGGCGTGAAACGGACACCCGAGCTGAAAGTTATGAATGTTTTAGTATAGCACCTTTTGTCACACAATCTTGGATATTGAAGAGTTCGGGCCGAAGAGGGATGTTCGGGGCGAAGTGGTGTTCGGGCCGAAGTGGGATGTTCGGGCCGAAGTGGTGTTCGGGCCGAAGTGGTGTTCGGGCCGAATTTCGGTGTTCGGGCCGAGGATGGATTTCGGGCCGAGGTTGGAGTTCGGGCCGAGGTCGGAGTTCGGGCCGAGGTTGAAGTTCGGGCCGAGGTTGAAGTTCGGGCCGAAAATGAAGTTCGGTCCGGGAACAGTGAAGAGTTCGGGGCGAACTTGTTCTTGGCAGTGACGAACGAACCAGCTATTTTGGTTAGTCGTGGGCGTGAAACGGACACCCGAGCTGAAAGTTATGAATGTTTTAGAATATCACCTTTTGTCACACAATCTTGGATATTGAAGAGTTCGGGCCGAAGAGGGATGTTCGGGCCGAAGTGGTGTTCGGGCCGAAGTGGGATGTTCGGGCCGAAGTGGTGTTCGGGCCGAAGTGGTGTTCGGGCCGAAGTTCGGTGTTCGGGCCGAGGATGGAGTTCGGGCCGAGGTTGGAGTTCGGGCCGAGGTCGGAGTTCGGGTCGAGGTTGCAGTTCGGGCCGAGGTTGAAGTTCGGGCCGAAAATGAAGTTCGGTCCGGGAATAGTGAAGAGTTCGGGCCGAACTTGTTCTTGGCAGTGACGAACGAACCAGCTATTTTGGTTAGTCGTGGGCGTGAAACGGACACCGAGCTGAAAGTTATGAATGTTTTAGTATAGCACCTTTTGTCACACAATCTTGGATATTGAAGAGTTCGGGCCGAAGAGGAATGTTCGGGCCGAAGTGGTGTTCGGGCCGAAGTGGGATGTTCGGGCCGAAGTGGTGTTCGGGCCGAAGTTCGGTGTTCGGGCCGAGGATGATGTTCGGACCGAGGTTGAAGTTCGGGCCGAGGTCGGAGTTCGGGCCGAGGTTGAAGTTCTGGCCGAGTTTGAAGTTCGGGCCGAAAATGAAGTTCGGGCCGGGAACAGTGAAGAGTTCGGGCCGAACTTGTTCTTGGCAGTGACGAACGAACCAGCTATTTTGGTTACTCGTGGGCGTGAAACGGACACCCGAGCTGAAAGTTATGGATGTTTTAGTATATCACCTTTTGTCATACAATCTTGGATATTGAAGAGTTCGGGCCGAAGAGGGATGTTCGGGCCGAAGTGGTGTTCGGGCCGAAGTGGGATGTTCGGGCCGAGGATGATGTTCGGGCCGAGGTTGAAGTTCGGGCCGAGGTCGGAGTTCGGGCCGAGGTTGAAGTTCAGGCCGAGGTTGAAGTTCGGGCCGAAAATGAAGTTCGGGTCGGGAACAGTGAAGAGTTCGGGCCGAACTTGTTCTTGGCAGTGACGAACGAACCAGCTATTTTGGTTACTCGTGGGCGTGAAACAGACACCCGAGCTGAAAGTTATGAATATTTTACTATAGCACCTTTTGTCACACAATCTTGGATATTGAAAAGTTCGGGCCGAAGAGGGATGTTCGGGCCGAAGTGGTGTTCGGGCCGAAGTGGGATGTTCGGGCCGAAGTGGTGTTCGGGCCGAAGTGGTGTTCGGGCCGAAGTTCGGTGTTCGGGCCGAGGATAGAGTTCGGGCCGAGGTTGGAGTTCGGGCCGAGGTCGGAGTTCGGGCCGAGGTAGAAGTTCGGGCCGAGGTTGAAGTTCGGGGGCCGAAAATGAAGTTCGGTCCGGGAACAGTGAAGAGTTCGGGCCGAACTTGTTCTTGGCAGTGACGAACGAACCAGCTATTTTTGTTACTCGTGGGCGTGAAACGGACACCCGAGTTGAAAGTTATGAATGTTTTAGTATAGCACCTTTTATCACACAATCTTGGATATTGAAGAGTTCGGGCCGAAGAGGGATGTTCGGGCCGAAGTGGTGTTCGGGCCGAAGTGGGATGTTCGGGCCGAAGTGGTGTTCGGGCCGAAGTTCGGTGTTCGGGCCGAGGATAATGTTCGGGCCGAGGTTAAAGTTCGGGCCGAGGTCAGAGTTCGGGCCGAGGTTGAAGTTCAGGCCGAGGTTGAAGTTCGGGCCGAAAATGAAGTTCGGGCCGGGAACAGTGAAGAGTTCGGGCCGAACTTGTTCTTGGTAGTGACGAATGAACCAGCTATTTTGGTTACTCGTGGGCGTGAAACGGACACCCGAGCTAAAAGTCATGGATGTTTTAGTATAGCACCTTTTGTCACACAATCTTGGATATTGAAGAGTTCGGGCCGAAGAGGATGTTCGGGCCGAAGTGGTGTTCGGGCCGAAGTGGGATGTTCGGGCCAAAGTGGTGTTCGGGCCGAAGTTCGGTGTTCGGGCCGAGGATGATGTTCGGACCGAGGTTGAAGTTCGGGCCGAGGTCGGAGTTCGGGCCGAGGTTGAAGTTCTTGCCGAGTTTGAAGTTCGGGCCGAAAATGAAGTTCGGGCCGGGAACAGTGAAGAGTTCGGGCCGAACATGTTCTTGGCAGTGACGAACGAACCAGCTATTTTGGTTACTCGTGGGCGTGAAACGGACACCCGAGCTGATAGTTATGGATGTTTTAGTATAGCACCTTTTGTCACACAATCTTGGATATTGAAGAGTTCGGGCCGAAGAGGGATGTTCGGGCCGAAGTGGTGTTCGGGTTGAAGTTCGGTGTTCGGGCCGAGGATGATGTTCGGGCCGAGGTCGGAGTTCGGGCCGAGGTTGAAGTTCGGGCCGAGGTTGAAGTTCGAGCCGAAAATGAAGTTCGGGCGGGGAACAGTGAAGAGTTGGTGCCGAACTTGTTCTTGGCAGTGATGACCGAACCAGCTATTTTGGTTACTCGTGGGCGTGAAACAGACACCCGAGCTGAATGTTATGAATGTTTTAGTATAGCACCTTTTGTCACACAATCTTGGATATTGAAAAGTTCGGGCCGAAGAGGGATGTTCGGGCCGAAGTGGTGTTCGGGCCGAAGTGGGATGTTCGGGCCGAAGTGGTGTTCGGGCCGAAGTGGTGTTCGGGCCGAAGTTCGGTGTTCGGGCCGAGGATAGAGTTCGGGCCGAGGTCGGAGTTCGGGCCGAGGTAGAAGTTCGGGCCGAGGTTGAAGTTCGGGGGCCGAAAATGAAGTTCGGTCCGGGAACAGTGAAGAGTTCGGGCCGAACTTGTTCTTGGCAGTGACGAACGAACCAGCTATTTTTGTTACTCGTGGGCGTGAAACGGACACCCGAGTTGAAAGTTATGAATGTTTTAGTATAGCACCTTTTATCACACAATCTTGGATATTGAAGAGTTCGGGTCGAAGAGGGATGTTCGGGCCGAAGTGGTGTTCGGGCCGAAGTGGGATGTTCGGGCCGAAGTGGTGTTCGGGCCGAAGTTCGGTGTTCGGGCCGAGGATAATGTTCGGGCCGAGGTTAAAGTTCGGGCCGAGGTCAGAGTTCGGGCCGAGGTTGAAGTTCAGGCCGAGGTTGAAGTTCGGGCCGAAAATGAAGTTCGGGCCGGGAACAGTGAAGAGTTCGGGCCGAACTTGTTCTTGGTAGTGACGAACGAACCAGCTATTTTGGTTACTCGTGGGCGTGAAACGGACACCCGAGCTAAAAGTCATGGATGTTTTAGTATAGCACCTTTTGTCACACAATCTTGGATATTGAAGAGTTCGGGCCGAAGAGGATGTTCGGGCCGAAGTGGTGTTCGGGCCGAAGTGGGATGTTCGGGCCGAAGTGGTGTTCGGGCCGAAGTTTGGTGTTCAGGTCGAGGATGATGTTCGGGCCGAGGTTGAAGTTCGGGCCGAGGTCGGAGTTCGGGCCGAGGTTGAAGTTCAGGCCGAGGTTGAAGTTCGGGCCGAAAATGAAGTTCGGGCCGGGAACAGTGAAGAGTTCGGGCCGAACTTGTTCTTGGCAGTGACGAACGAACCAGCTATTTTGGTTACTCGTGGGCGTGAAACGGACACCCGAGCTGAAAGTTATGGATGTTTTAGTATATCACCTTTTGTCATACAATCTTGGATATTGAAGAGTTCGGGCCGAAGAGGGATGTTCGGGCCGAAGTGGTGTTCGGGCCGAAGTGGGATGTTCGGGCCGAGGATGATGTTCGGGCCGAGGTTGAAGTTCGGGCCGAGGTTGAAGTTCGGGCCGAAAATGAAGTTCGGGTCGGGAACAGTGAAGAGTTCGGGCCGAACTTGTTCTTGGCAGTGACGAACGAACCAGCTATTTTGGTTACTCGTGGGCGTGAAACGGACACCCGAGCTGAAAGTTATGAATGTTTTAGTATAGCACCTTTTGTCACACAATCTTGGATATTGAAGAGTTCGGGCCGAAGAGGGATGTTCGGGCCGAAGTGGTGTTCGGGCCGAAGTGGGATGTTCGGGCCGAAGTGGTGTTCGGGCCGAAGTGGTGTTCGGGCCGAAGTTCGGTGTTCGGGCCGAAGATGGAGTTCGGGCCGAGGTTGGAGTTCGGGCCGAGGTCGGAGTTCGGGCCGAGGTAGAAGTTCGGGCCGAGGTTGAAGTTCGGGTGCCGAAAATGAAGTTCGGTCCGGGAACAGCGAAGAGTTCGGGCCGAACTTGTTCTTGGCAGTGACGAACGAACCAGCTATTTTGGTTACTCGTGGGCGTGAAACGGACACCCGAGCTGAAAGTTATGAATGTTTTAGTATAGCACCTTTTGTCACACAATCTTGGATATTGAAGAGTTCGGGCCGAAGAGGGATGTTCGGGCCGAAGTGGTGTTCGGGCCGAAGTGGGATGTTCGGGCCGAAGTGGTTTTCGGGCCGAAGTTCGGTGTTCGGGCCAAGGATGATGTTCGGGCCGAGGTTGAAGTTCGGGCCGAGGTCGGAGTTCGGGCCGAGGTTGAAGTTCGGGCCGAGGTTGAAGTTCGGGCCGAAAATGAAGTTCGGGCCGGGAACAGTGAAGAGTTCGGGCCGAACTTGTTCTTGGCAGTGACGAACGAACCAGTTATTTTGGTTACTCGTGGGCGTGAAACGGACACCCGAGCTGAAAGTTATGGATGTTTTAGTATATCACCTTTTGTCATACAATCTTGGATATTGAAGAGTTCGGGTCGAAGAGGGATGTTCGGGCCGAAGTGGTGTTCGGGCCGAAGTGGGATGTTCGGGCCGAGGATGATGTTCGGGCCGAGGTTGAAGTTTGGGCCGAGGTCGGAGTTTTCGGGCCGAGGTTGAAGTTCAGGCCGAGGTTGAAGTTCGGGCCGAAAATGAAGTTCGGGTCGGGAACAGTGAAGAGTTCGGGCCGAACTTGTTCTTGGCAGTGACGAACGAACCAGCTATTTTGGTTACTCGTGGGCGTGAAACGGACACCCGAGCTGAAAGTTATGAATGTTTTAGTATAGAACCTTTTGTCACACAATCTTGGATATTTAAGAGTTCGGGCCGAAGAGGGATGTTCGGGCCGAAGTGGTGTTCGGGCCGAAGTGGTGTTCGGGCCGAAGTTCGGTGTTCGGGCTGAGGATGGAGTTCGGGCCGAGGTTGGAGTTCGGGCCGAGGTCGGAGTTCGGGCCGAGGTAGAAGTTCGGGCCGAGGTTGAAGTTCGGGGGCCGAAAATGAAGTTCGGTCCGGGAACAGTGAAGAGTTCGGGCCTAACTTGTTCTTGGCAGTGACGAACGAACCAGCTATCTTGGTTACTCGTGGGCGTGAAACGGACACCCGAGTTGAAAGTTATGAATGTTTTAGTATAGCACCTTTTGTCACACAATCTTGGATATTGAAGAGTTCGGGCCGAAGAGGGATGTTCGGACCGAAGTGGTGTTCGGGCCGAAGTGGGATGTTCGGGCCGAAGTGGTGTTCGGGCCAAAGTTCGGTGTTCGGGCCGAGGATAATGTTCGGGCCGAGGTTGAAGTTCGGGTCGAGGTCAGAGTTCGGGCCGAGGTTGAAGTTCAGGCCGAGGTTGAAGTTCGGGCCGAAAATGAAGTTCGGGCCGGGAACAGTGAAGAGTTCGGGCCGAACTTGTTCTTGGCAGTGACGAACGAACCAGCTATTTTGGTTACTCGTGGGCGTGAAACGGACACCCGAGCTGAAAGTTATGAATGTTTTAGTATAGCACCTTTTGTCACACAATCTTGGATATTGAAGAGTTCGGGCCGAAGAGGGATGTTCGGGCCGAAGTGGTGTTCGGGCCGAAGTGGGATGTTCGGGCCGAAGTGGTGTTCGGGCCGAAGTTCGGTGTTCGGGCCGAGGATAATGTTCGGGCCGAGGTTGAAGTTCGGGTCGAGGTCAGAGTTCGGGCCGAGGTTGAAGTTCAGGCCGAGGTTGAAGTTCGGGCCGAAAATGAAGTTCGGGCCGGGAACAGTGAAGAGTTCGGGCCGAACTTGTTCTTGGCAGTGACGAACGAACCAGCTATTTTGGTTACTCGTGGGCGTGAAACGGTCACCCGAGCTAAAAGTTATGGATGTTTTAGTATAGCACCTTTTGTCACACAATCTTGGATATTGAAGAGTTCGGGCCGAAGAGGATGTTCGGGCCGAAGTGGTGTTCGGGCCGAAGTGGGATGTTCGGGCCGAAGTGGTGTTCGGGCCGAAGTTTGGTGTTCGGGCCGAGGATGATGTTCGCGCCGAGGTTGAAGTTCGGGCCGAGGTCGGAGTTCGGGCCGAGGTTGAAGTTCAGGCCGAGGTTGAAGTTCGGGCCGAAAATGAAGTTCGGGCCGGTAACAGTGAAGAGTTCGGGCCGAACTTGTTCTTGGCAGTGACAAACGAACCAGCTATTTTAGTTACTCGTGGGCGTGAAACGGACACCCGAGCTGAAAGTTATGAATGTTTTAGTATAGCACCTTTTGTCACACAATCTTGGATATTGAAGAGTGCGGGCCGAAGAGGGATGTTCAGGCCGAAGTGGGATGTTCGGGCCGAAGTGGGTTGTTCGGGCCGAAGTGGGTTGTTCGGGCCGAAGTTCGGTGTTCGGGCCAAGGATATGTTCGGGCCGAGGTTGAAGTTCGTGCCGAGGTCGGAGTTCGGGCCGAGGTTGAAGTTCGGGCCGAAAATCAGGTTCGGGCCGTGAACAGTGAAGAGTTCGGGCCGAACTTGTTCTTGGCAGTGACGAACGACCAGCTATTTTGGTTACTCATGGGCGTGAAACGGACACCCGAGCTGAAAGTTATGAATGTTTTAGTATACCACCTTTTGTCACACAATCTTGGATATTGAAGAGTTCGGGCCGAAGAGGGATGTTCGGGCCGAAGTGGTGTTCGGGCCGAAGTGGGATGTTCGGGCCGGGAACAGTGAAGAGTAGGTGCCGAACTTGTTCTTGGCAGTGACGACCGAACCAGCTATTTTGGTTACTCGTGGGCGTGAAACGGACACCCGAGCTGAAAGTTATGAATGTTTTAGTATAGCACCTTTCGTCACACAATCTTGGATATTGAAGAGCTCGGGCCGAAGAGGGATGTTCGGGCCGAAGTGGTGTTCGAGCCGAAGTGGGATGTTCGGGCCGAAGTGGTGTTCGGGCCGAAGTGGTGTTCGGGCCGAAGTGGTGTTCGGGCCGAAGTTCGGTGTTCGGACCGAGGATGATGTTCGGGCCGAGGTTGAAGTTCGGGCCGAGGTCGGAGTTCGGGCCGAGGTTTAAGTTCGGGCCGAGGTTGAAGTTCCGGCCGAAAATGAAGATCGGGCCGGGAACAGTGAAGAGTTCGGGCCGAACTTGTTTTTGGCAGTGACGAACGAACCAGCTATTTTGGTTACTCGTGGGCGTGAAACGGACACCCGAGCTGAAAGTTATGAATGTTTTAGTATAGCAGCTTTTGTCACACAATCTTGGATATTGAAGAGTTCGGGCCGAAGAGGGATGTTCGGGCCGAAGTGGTGTTCGGGCCGAGGTGGGATGTTCGGGCCGAAGTGGTGTTCGGGCCGAAGTGGTGTTCGGGCCGAAGTTCGGTGTTCGGGCCGAGGATGATATTCGGGTCGGGGTTGAAGTTCGGGCCGAGGTCGGAGTTCGGGCCGAGGTTGAAGTTCGGGCCGAGGTTGAAGTTCGGGCCGAAAATGAAGTTCGGGCCGGGAACAGTGAAGAGTTGGTGCCGAACTTGTTCTTGGCAGTGACGACCGAACCAGCTATTTTGGTTACTCGTGGGCGTGAAACGGACACCCGAGCTGAAAGTTATGAATGTTTTAGTATAGCACCTTTCGTCACACAATCTTGGATATTGAAGAGTTCGTGCCGAGGTCGGAGTTCGGGCCGAAGTGGTGTTCGGGTCGAAGTGGGATGTTCGGGCCGGGAACAGTGAAGAGTTGGTGCCGAACTTGTTCTTGGCAGTGACGAACGACCAGCTATTTTGGTTACTCGTGGGCGTGAAACGGACACCCGAGCTGAAAGTTATGAATGTTTTATTATAGCACCTTTCGTCACACAATCTTGGATATTGAAGAGTTCGGGCCGAAGAGGGATGTTCGGGCCGAAGTGGTGTTCGGGTCGAAGTGGGATGTTCGGGACGAAGTGGTGTTCGGGCCGAAGTTCGGTGTTCGGGCCGAGGATGATGTTCGGGCCGAGGTTGAAATTCGTGCCGAGGTCGGAGTTCGGGCCGAGGTTGAAGTTCGGCCCGAAAATCAGGTTCGGGCCGGGAACAGTGAAGAGTTCGGGCCGAACTTGTTCTTGGCAGTGACGAACGACCAGCTATTTTGGTTACTCATGGGCGTGAAACGGACAACCGAGCTGAAAGTTATGAATGTTTTAGTATAGCACCTTTTGTCACACAATCTTGGATATTGAAGAGTTCGGGCCGAAGAGGGATGTTCGGGCCGAAGTGGTGTTCGGGTCGAAGTGGGATGTTCGGGCCGAAGTGGTGTTCGGTCCGAAGTTCGGTGTTCGGGCATAGGATGATGTTCGGGCCGAGGTTGAAATTCGTGCCGAGGTCGGAGTTCGGGCCGAGGTTGAAGTTCGGGCCGAAAATCAGGTTCGGGCCGGGAACAGTGAAGAGTTCGGGCCGAACTTGTTCTTGGCAGTGACGAACGACCAGCTATTTTGGTTACTCATGGGCGTGAAACGGACACCCGAGCTGAAAGTTATGAATGTTTTAGTATAGCACCTTTTGTCACACAATCTTGGATATTGAAGAGTTCGGGCCGAAGAGGGATGTTCGGGCCGAAGTGGTGTTCGGGCCGAAGTGGGATGTTCGGGCCGAAGTGGTGTTCGGGACGAAGTGGTGTTCGGGCCGAGGATGATGTTCGGGCCGAGGTTGAAGTTCGGGCCGAGGTCTGAGTTCGGGCCAAGGTTGAAGTTCGGGCCGAGGTTGATGTTCGGGCCGAAGATGAAGTTCGGGCCGGGAACAGCGAAGAGTTCGGGCCGAACTTGTTCTTGGCAGTGACGAACGAACCAGCTATTTTGGTTACTCGTGGGCGTGAAACGGACACCCGAGCTGAAAGTTATGAATGTTTTAGTATAGCACCTTTTGTCACACAATCTTGGATATTGAAGAGTTCGGGCCGAAGAGGGATGTTCGGGCCGAAGTGGTGTTCGGGCCGAAGTGGGATGTTCGGGCCGAAGTGGTGTTCGGGACGAAGTGGTGTTCAGGCCGAAGTTCGGTGTTCGGGCCGAGGATGATGTTCGGGCCGAGGTTGAAGTTCGGGCCGAGGTCGGAGTTCGGGCCGAGTTGAAGTTCGGGCCGAGGTTGAAGTTCGGGCCGAAAATGAAGTTCGGGCCGGGAACAGTGAAGAGTTGGTGCCGAACTTGTTCTTGGCAGTGACGACCGAACCAGCTATTTTGGTTACTCGTGGGCGTGAAACGGACACCCGAGCTGAAAGTTATGAATGTTTTAGTATAGCACCTTTCGTCACACAATCTTGGATATTGAAGAGTTCGGGCCGAAGAGCGATGTTCGGGCCGAAGTGGTGTTCGGGTCGAAGTGGGATGTTCAGGCCGGGAACAGTGAAGAGTTGGTGCCGAACTTGTTCTTGGCAGTGACGACCGAACCAGCTATTTTGGTTACTCGTGGGCGTGAAACGGACACCCGAGCTGAAAGTTATGAATGTTTTAGTATAGCACCTTTCGTCACATAATCTTGGATATTGAAGAGCTCGGGCCGAAGAGGGATGTTCGGGCCGAAGTGGTGTTCGGGCCGAAGTGGGATGTTCGGGCCGAAGTGGTGTTCGGGCCGAAGTGGTGTTCGGGCCGAAGTGGTGTTCGGGCCGAAGTTCGGTGTTCGGACCGAGGATGATGTTCGGGCCGAGGTTGAAGTTCGGGCCGAGGTCGGAGTTCGGGCCGAGGTTTAAGTTCGGGCCGAGGTTGAAGTTCCGGCCGAAAATGAAGATCGGGCCGGGAACAGTGAAGAGTTCGGGCCGAACTTGTTTTTGGCAGTGACGAACGAACCAGCTATTTTGGTTACTCGTGGGCGTGAAACGGACACCCGAGCTGAAAGTTATGAATGTTTTAGTATAGCAGCTTTTGTCACACAATCTTGGATATTGAAGAGTTCGGGCCGAAGAGGGATGTTCGGGCCGAAGTGGTGTTCGGGCCGAGGTGGGATGTTCGGGCCGAAGTGGTGTTCGGGCCGAAGTGGTGTTCGGGCCGAAGTTCGGTGTTCGGGCCGAGGATGATATTCGGGTCGGGGTTGAAGTTCGGGCCGAGGTCGGAGTTCGGGCCGAGGTTGAAGTTCGGGCCGAAAATGAAGTTCGGGCCGGGAACAGTGAAGAGTTGGTGCCGAACTTGTTCTTGGCAGTGACGACCGAACCAGCTATTTTGGTTACTCGTGGGCGTGAAACGGACACCCGAGCTGAAAGTTATGAATGTTTTAGTATAGCACCTTTCGTCACACAATCTTGGATATTGAAGAGTTCGTGCCGAGGTCGGAGTTCGGGCCGAAGTGGTGTTCGGGTCGAAGTGGGATGTTCGGGCCGGGAACAGTGAAGAGTTGGTGCCGAACTTGTTCTTGGCAGTGACGAACGACCAGCTATTTTGGTTACTCGTGGGCGTGAAACGGACACCCGAGCTGATAGTTATGAATGTTTTATTATAGCACCTTTCGTCACACAATCTTGGATATTGAAGAGTTCGGGCCAAAGAGGGATGTTCGGGCCGAAGTGGTGTTCGGGTCGAAGTGGGATGTTCGGGACGAAGTGGTGTTCGGGCCGAAGTTCGGTGTTCGGGCCGAGGATGATGTTCGGGCCGAGGTTGAAATTCGTGCCGAGGTCGGAGTTCGGGCCGAGGTTGAAGTTCGGGCCGAAAATCAGGTTCGGGCCGGGAACAGTGAAGAGTTCGGGCCGAACTTGTTCTTGGCAGTGACGAACGACCAGCTATTTTGGTTACTCATGGGCGTGAAACGGACAACCGAGCTGAAAGTTATGAATGTTTTAGTATAGCACCTTTTGTCACACAATCTTGGATATTGAAGAGTTCGGGCCGAAGAGGGATGTTCGGGCCGAAGAGGTGTTCGGGCCGAAGTGGGATGTTCGGGCTGAAGTGGTGTTCGGGACGAAGTGGTGTTCGGGCCGAGGATGATGTTCGGGCCGAGGTTGAAGTTCGGGCCGAGGTCTGAGTTCGGGCCAAGGTTGAAGTTCGGCCGAGGTTGATGTTGGGGCCGAAGATGAAGTTCGGGCCGGGAACAGCGAAGAGTTCGGGCTGAACTTGTTCTTGGCAGTGACGAACGAACCAGCTATTTTGGTTACTCGTGGGCGTGAAACGGACACCCGAGCTGAAAGTTATGAATGTTTTAGTATAGCACCTTTTGTCACACAATCTTGGATATTGAAGAGTTCGGGCCGAAGAGGGATGTTCGGGCCGAAGAGGGATGTTCGGGTCGAAGTGGTGTTCGGGCCGAAGTGGGATGTTCGGGCCGAAGTGGTGTTCGGGACGAAGTGGTGTTCAGGCCGAAGTTCGGTGTTCGGGCCGAGGATGATGTTCGTGCCGAGGTTGAAGTTCGGGCCGAGGTCGGAGTTCGGGCCGAGGTTGAAGTTCGGGCCGAGGTTGAAGTTCGGGCCGAAAATGAAGTTCGGGCCGGGAACAGTGAAGAGTTGGTGCCGAACTTGTTCTTGGCAGTGACGACCGAACCAGCTATTTTGGTTACTCGTGGGCGTGAAACGGACACCCGAGCTGAAAGTTATGACTGTTTTAGTATAGCACCTTTCGTCACACAATCTTGGATATTGAAGAGTTCGGGCCGAAGAGGGATGTTCGGGCCGAAGTGGTGTTCGGGTCGAAGTGGGATGTTCGGGCCGAAGTGGTGTTCGGGCCGAAGTTCGGTGTTCGGGCCGAGGATGATGTTCGGGCCGAGGTTGAAATTCGTGCCGAGGTAGGAGTTCGGGCCGAGGTTGAAGTTCGGGCCGAAAATCAGGTTCGGGCCGGGAACAGTGAAGAGTTCGGGCCGAACTTGTTCTTGGCAGTGACGAACGACCAGCTATTTTGGTTACTCATGGGCGTGAAACGGACAACCGAGCTGAAAGTTATGAATGTTTTAGTATAGCACCATTTGTCACACAATCTTGGATATTGAAGAGTTCGGGCCGAAGAGGGATGTTCGGGCCGAAGAGGTGTTCGGGCCGAAGTGGGATGTTCGGGCCGAAGTGGTGTTCGGGACGAAGTGGTGTTCGGGCCGAGGATGATGTTCGGGCCGAGGTTGAAGTTCGGGCCGAGGTCTGAGTTCGGGCCAAGGTTGAAGTTCGGCCGAGGTTGATGTTCGGGCCGAAGATGAAGTTCGGGCCGGGAACAGCGAAGAGTTCGGGCCGAACTTGTTCTTGGCAGTGACGAACGAACCAGCTATTTTGGTTACTCGTGGGCGTGAAACGAACACCCGAGCTGAAAGTTATGAATGTTTTAGTATAGCACCTTTTGTCACACAATCTTGGATATTGAAGAGTTCGGGCCGAAGAGGGATGTTCGGGCCGAAGTGGTGTTCGGGCCGAAGTGGGATGTTCGGGCCGAAGTGGTGTTCGGGACGAAGTGGTGTTCAGGCCGAAGTTCGGTGTTCGGGCCGAGGATGATGTTCGGGCCGAGGTTGAAGTTCGGGCCGAGGTCGGAGTTCGGGCCGAGGTTGAAGTTCGGGCCGAGGTTGAAGTTCGGGCCGAAAATGAAGTTCGGGCCGGGAACAGTGAAGAGTTGGTGCCGAACTTGTTCTTGGCAGTGACGACCGAACCAGCTATTTTGGTTACTCGTGGGCGTGAAACGGACACCCGAACTGAAAGTTATGAATGTTTTAGTATAGCAGCTTTTGTCACACAATCTTGGATATTGAAGAGTTCGGGCCGAAGAGGGATTTTCGGGCGGAAGTGGTGTTCAGGACGAAGTGGGATGTTCAGGCCGAAGTGGTGTTCGGGCCGAATTCGGTGTTCGGGCCGAGGATGATATTCGGGCCGAGGTCGGAGTTCGGGCCGAGGTTGAAGTTCGGGCCGAGGTTGAAGTTCGGGCTGAAAATGAAGTTCGGGCCGGGAAAAGTGAAGAGTTCGGGCCGAACTTGTTCTTGGCAGTGACGAACGAACCAGCTATTTTGGTTACTCGTGGGCGTGAAACGGACACCCGAGCTGAAAGTTATGAATGTTTTAGTATAGCACCTTTTGTCACACAATCTTGGATATTGAAGAGTTCGGGCCGAAGAGGGATGTTCGGGCCGAAGTGGTGTTCGGGCCGAAGTGGGATGTTCGGGCCGAAGTGGTGTTCGGGACGAAGTGGTGTTCGGGCCGAAGTTCGGTGTTCGGGCCGAGGATGATGTTCGGGCCGAGGTTGAAGTTCGGGCCGAGGTCGGAGTTCGGGCCGAGGTTGAAGTTCGGGCTGAGGTTGAAGTTCGGGCCGAAAATGAAGTTCGGGCCGGGAACAGTGAAGAGTTGGTGCCGAACTTGTTCTTGGCAGTGACGACCGAACCAGCTATTTTGGTTACTCGTGGGCGTGAAACGGACACCCGAGCTGAAAGTTATGACTGTTTTAGTATAGCACCTTTCGTCACACAATCTTGGATATTGAAGAGTTCGGGCCGAAGAGGGATGTTCGGGCCGAAGTGGTGTTCGGGTCGAAGTGGGATGTTCGGGCCGAAGTGGTGTTCGGGCCGAAGTTCGGTGTTCGGGCCGAGGATGATGTTCGGGCCGAGGTTGAAATTCGTGCCGAGGTCGGAGTTCGGGTCGAGGTTGAAGTTCGGGCCGAAAATCAGGTTCGGGCCGGGAACAGTGAAGAGTTCGGGCCGAACTTGTTCTTGGCAGTGACGAACGACCAGCTATTTTGGTTACTCATGGGCGTGAAACGGACAACCGAGCTGAAAGTTATGAATGTTTTAGTATAGCACCTTTTGTCACACAATCTTGGATATTGAAGAGTTCGGGCCGAAGAGGGATGTTCGGGCCGAAGAGGTGTTCGGGCCGAAGTGGGATGTTCGGGCCGAAGTGGTGTTCGGGACGAAGTGGTGTTCGGGCCGAGGATGATGTTCGGGCCGAGGTTGAAGTTCGGGCCGAGGTCTGAGTTCGGGCCAAGGTTGAAGTTCGGCCGAGGTTGATGTTCGGGCCGAAGATGAAGTTCGGGCCGGGAACAGCGAAGAGTTCGGGCCGAACTTGTTCTTGGCAGTGACGAACGAACCAGCTATTTTGGTTACTCGTGGGCGTGAAACGGACACCCGAGCTGAAAGTTATGAATGTTTTAGTATAGCACCTTTTGTCACACAATCTTGGATATTGAAGAGTTCGGGCCGAAGAGGGATGTTCGGGCCGAAGTGGTGTTCGGGCCGAAGTGGGATGTTCGGGCCGAAGTGGTGTTCGGGACGAAGTGGTGTTCAGGCCGAAGTTCGGTGTTCGGGCCGAGGATGATGTTCGGGCCGAGGTTGAAGTTCGGGCCGAGGTCGGAGTTCGGGCCGAGGTTGAAGTTCGGGCCGAGGTTGAAGTTCGGGCCGAAAATGAAGTTCGGGCCGGGAACATTGAAGAGTTGGTGCCGAACTTGTTCTTGGCAGTGACGACCGAACCAGCTATTTTGGTTACTCGTGGGCGTGAAACGGACACCCGAGCTGAAAGTTATGAATGTTTTAGTATAGCAGCTTTTGTCACACAATCTTGGATATTGAAGAGTTCGGGCCGAAGAGGGATGTTCGGGCCGAAGTGGTGTTCGGGCCGAGGTGGGATGTTCGGGCCGAAGTGGTGTTCGGGCCGAGGTGGGATGTTCGGGCCGAAGTGGTGTTCGGGCCGAAGTTCGGTGTTCGGGCCGAGGATGATGTTCGGGCCGAGGTTGAAATTCGTGCCGAGGTCGGAGTTCGGGCCGAGGTTGAAGTTCGGGCCGAAAATCAGGTTCGGGCCGGGAACAGTGAAGAGTTCGGGCCGAACTTGTTCTTGGCAGTGACGAACGACCAGCTATTTTGGTTACTCATGGGCGTGAAACGGACACCCGAGCTGAAAGTTATGACTGTTTTAGTATAGCACCTTTCGTCACACAATCTTGGATATTGAAGAGTGAAGAGTTGGTGCCGAACTTGTTCTTGGCAGTGACGACCGAACCAGCTATTTTGGTTACTCGTGGGCGTGAAACGGACACCCGAGCTGAAAGTTATGGATGTTTTAGTATAGCACCTTTCGTCACACAATCTTGGATATTGAAGAGCTCGGGCCGAAGAGGGATGTTCGGGCCGAAGTGGTGTTCGGGCCGAAGTGGGATGTTCGGGCCGAAGTGGTGTTCGGGCCGAAGTGGTGTTCGGGCCGAAGTGGTGTTCGGGCCGAAGTTCGGTGTTCGGACCGAGGATGATGTTCGGGCCGAGGTTGAAGTTCGGGCCGAGGTCGGAGTTCGGGCCGAGGTTGAAGTTCGGGCCGAGGTTGAAGTTCGGGCCGAAAATGAAGTTCGGGCCGGGAACAGTGAAGAGTTGGTGCCGAACTTGTTCTTGGCAGTGACGACCGAACCAGCTATTTTGGTTACTCGTGGGCGTGAAACGGACACCCGAGATGAAAGTTATGAATGTTTTAGTATAGCACCTTTCGTCACACAATCTTGGATATTGAAGAGTTCGGGCCGAAGAGGAATGTTCGGGCCGAAGTGGTGTTCGGGTCGAAGTGGGATGTTCGGGCCGGGAACAGTGAAGAGTTGGTGCCGAACTTGTTCTTGGCAGTGACGACCGAACCAGCTATTTTGGTTACTCGTGGGCGTGAAACGGACACCCGAGCTGAAAGTTATGAATTTTTAGTATAGCACCTTTCGTCACACAATCTTGGATATTGAAGAGCTCGGGCCGAAGAGGGATGTTCGGGCCGAAGTGGTGTTCGGGCCGAAGTGGGATGTTCGGGCCGAAGTGGTGTTCGGGCCGAAGTGGTGTTCGGGCCGAAGTGGTGTTCGGGCCGAAGTTCGGTGTTCGGACCGAGGATGATGTTCGGGCCGAGGTTGAAGTTCGGGCCGAGGTCGGAGTTCGGGCCGATGTTTAAGTTCGGGCCGAGGTTGAAGTTCGGGCCGAAAATAAAGTTCGGGCCGGGAACAGTGAAGAGTTCGGGCCGAACTTGTTCTTGGCAGTGACGAACGAACCAGCTATTTTGGTTACTCGTGGGCGTGAAACGGACACCCAAGCTGAAAGTTATGAATGTTTTAGTATAGCAGCTTTCGTCACACAATCTTTGATATTGAAGAGTTCGGGCCGAGGAGGGATGTTCGGGCCGAAGTGGTGTTCGGGCCGAGGTGGGATGTTCGGGCCGAAGTGGTGTTCGGGCCGAAGTGGTGTTCGGGCCGAAGTTCGGTGTTCGGGCCGAGGATGATATTCGGGCCGGGGTTGAAGTTCGGGCCGAGGTCGGAGTTCGGGCCGAGGTTGATGTTCGGGCCGAGGTTGAAGTTCGGGCAGAAAATGAAGTTCGGGCCGGGAACAGTGAAGAGTTGGTGCCGAACTTGTTCTTGGCAGTGACGACCGAACCAGCTATTTTGGTTACTCGTGGGCGTGAAACGGACACCCGAGCTGAAAGTTATGAATGTTTTAGTATAGCAGCTTTTGTCACACAATCTTGGATATTGAAGAGTTCGCGCCGAAGAGGGATGTTCGGGCCGAAGTGGTGTTCGGGCCGAGGTGGGATGTTCGGGCCGAAGTGGTGTTCGGGCCGAAGTTCGGTGTTCGGGCCGAGGATGATGTTCGGGCCGAGGTTGAAATTCGTGCCGAGGTCGGAGTTCGGGCCGAGGTTGAAGTTCGGGCCGAAAATCAGGTTCGGGCCGGGAACAGTGAAGAGTTCGGGCCGAACTTGTTCTTGGCAGTGACGAACGACCAGCTATTTTGGTTACTCATGGGCGTGAAACGGACACCCGAGCTGAAAGTTATGACTGTTTTAGTATAGCACCTTTCGTCACACAATCTTGGATATTGAAGAGTGAAGAGTTGGTGCCGAACTTGTTCTTGGCAGTGACGACCGAACCAGCTATTTTGGTTACTCGTGGGCGTGAAACGGACACCCGAGCTGAAAGTTATGAATGTTTTAGTATAGCACCTTTCGTCACACAATCTTGGATATTGAAGAGCTCGGGCCGAAGAGGGATGTTCGGGCCGAAGTGGTGTTCGGGCCGAAGTGGGATGTTCGGGCCGAAGTGGTGTTCGGGCCGAAGTGGTGTTCGGGCCGAAGTGGTGTTCGGGCCGAAGTTCGGTGTTCGGACCGAGGATGATGTTCGGGCCGAGGTTGAAGTTCGGGCCGAGGTCGGAGTTCGGGCCGAGGTTTAAGTTCGGGTCGAGGTTGAAGTTCCGGCCGAAAATGAAGTTCGGGCCGGGAACAGTGAAGAGTTCGGGCCGAACTTGTTTTTGGCAGTGACGAACGAACCAGCTATTTTGGTTACTCGTGGGCGTGAAACGGACACCCGAGCTGAAAGTTATGAATGTTTTAGTATAGCAGCTTTTGTCACACAATCTTGGATATTGAAGAGTTCGGGCCGAAGAGGGATGTTCGGGCCGAAGTGGTGTTCGGGCCGAAGTGGTGTTCGGGCCGAAGTTCGGTGTTCGGGTCGAGGATGTTATTCGGGCCGAGGTTGAAGTTCGGGCCGAGGTCGGAGTTCGGGCCGAGGTTGAAGTTCGGGCCGAGGTTGAAGTTCGGGCCGAAAATGAAGTTCGGGCCGGGAACAGTGAAGAGTTGGTGCCGAACTTGTTCTTGGCAGTGACGACCGAACCAGCTATTTTGGTTACTCGTGGGCGTGAAACGGACACCCGAGCTGAAAGTTATGAATGTTTTAGTATAGCACCTTTCGTCACACAATCTTGGATATTGAAGAGTTCGGGCCGAAGAGGAATGTTCGGGCCGAAGTGGTGTTCGGGTCGAAGTGGGATGTTCGGGCCGGGAACAGTGAAGAGTTGGTACCGAACTTGTTCTTGGCAGTGACGACCGAACCAGCTATTTTGGTTACTCGTGGGCGTGAAACGGACACCCGAGCTGAAAGTTATGAATTTTTAGTATAGCACCTTTCGTCACACAATCTTGGATATTGAAGAGCTCGGGCCGAAGAGGGATGTTCGGGCCGAAGTGGTGTTCGGGCCGAAGTGGTGTTCGGGCCGAAGTGGTGTTCGGGCCGAAGTTCGGTGTTCGGACCGAGGATGATGTTCGGGCCTAGGTTGAAGTTCGGGCCGAGGTCGGAGTTCGGGCCGATGTTTAAGTTCGGGCGGAGGTTGAAGTTCGGGCCGAAAATGAAGTTCGGGCCGGGAACAGTGAAGAGTTCGGGCCGAACTTGTTCTTGGCAGTGACGAACGAACCAGCTATTTTGGTTACTCGTGGGCGTGAAACGGACACCCGAGCTGAAAGTTATGAATGTTTTAGTATAGCAGCTTTCGTCACACAATCTTGGATATTGAAGAGTTCGGGCCGAAGAGGGATGTTCGGGCCGAAGTGGTGTTCGGGCCGAGGTGGGATGTTAGGGCCGAAGTGGTGTTCGGGCCGAAGTGGTGTTCGGGCCGAAGTTCGGTGTTCGGGCCGAGGATGATATTCGGGCCGGGGTTGAAGTTCGGGCCGAGGTCGGAGTTCGGGCCGAGGTTGATGTTCGGGCCGAGGTTGAAGTTCGGGCAGAAAATGAAGTTCGGGCCGGGAACAGTGAAGAGTTCGGGCCGAACTTGTTCTTGGCAGTGACGAACGAACCAGCTATTTTGGTTACTCGTGGGCGTGAAACGGACACCCGAGCTTAAAGTTATGAATGTTTTAGTATAACACCTTTTGTCACACAATCATGGATATTGAAGAGTTCGGGCCGAAGAGGGATGGTCGGACCGAAGTGGTGTTCGGGCCGAAGTGGGATGTTCGGGCCGAAGTGGTGTTCGGGCCGAAGTGGTGTTCGGGTCGAAGTTCGGTGTTCGGGACGAGGATGATGTTCGGGCCGAGGTTGAAGTTCGGGCCGAGGTCAGAGTTCGGCCCGAAGTTGAAGTTCAGGCCGAGGTTGAAGTTCGGGCCGAAAATGAAGTTCGCGCCGGGAACAGTGAAGAGTTCGGGCCGAACTTGTACTTGGCAGTGACGAACGAACCAGCTATTTTGGTTACTCGTGGGCGTGAAACGGACACCCGAGCTGAAAGTTATGGATGTTTTAGTATAGCTCCTTTTGTCACACAATCTTGGATATTAAAGAGTTCGGGCCGAAGAGGGATGTTAGGGCCGAAGTGGTGTTCGGGCCGAAGTGGGATGTTCGGGCCGAAGTGGTGTTCGGGCCGAGGATGATGTTCGGGCCGAGGTTAAAGTTCGGGCCGAGGTCGGAGTTCGGGCCGAGGTTGAAGTTCAGGCTGAGGTTGAAGTTCGGGCCGAAAATGAAGTTCGGGCCGGGAACAATGAAGAGTTCAGGCCGAACTTGTTCTTGGCAGTGACGAACGAACCAGCTATTTTCGTTACTCGTGGGCGTGAAACGGACACCCGAGCTGAAAGTTATGAATGTTTTAGTATAGCACCTTTTGTCACACAATCTTGGATATTGAAGAGTTCGGGCCGAAGAGGGATGTTCGGGCCGAAGTGGTGTTCGGGCCGAAGTGGGATGTTCGGGCCGAAGTGGTGTTCGGGCCGAAGTTCGGTGTTCGGGCCGAGGATGATGTTCGGGCCGAGGTTGAAGTTCGGGCCGAGGTCGGAGTTCGGGCCGAGGTTGAAGTTCGGGCCGAAAATGAAGTTCGGGCCGGGAACAGCGAAGAGTTCAGGCCTAACTTGTTCTTGGAAGTGACGAACGAACCAGCTATTTTGGTTACTCGTGGGCGTGAAACGGACACCCGAGCTGAAAGTTATGAATGTTTTAGTGTACCACCTTTTGTCACACAATCTTGGATATTGAAGAGTTCGGGCCGAAGAGGGATGTTCGGGCCGAAGTGGTGTTCGGGCCGAAGTTCGGTGTTCGGGCTGAGGATGATGTTCGGGCCGAGGTTGAAGTTCGGGCCGAGGTCGGAGTTCGGGCCGAGGTCGGAGTTCGGGCCGAGGTTGAAGTTCGGGCCGAGGTTGAAGTTCGGGCCGAAAATGAAGTTCGGGCCGGGAACAGTGAAGAGTTGGTGCCGAACTTGTTCTTGGCAGTGACGATCGAACCAGCTATTTTGGTTACTCGTGGGCGTGAAACGGACACCCGAGCTGAAAGTTATAAATGTTTTAGTATAGCACCTTTCGTCACACAATCTTGGATATTGAAGAGTTCGGGCCGAAGAGGGATGTTCGAGCCGAAGTGGTGTTCGGGTCGAAGTGGGATGTTCGGGCCGGGAACAGTGAAGAGTTGGTGCCGAACTTGTTCTTGGCAGTGACGACCGAACCAGCTATTTTGGTTACTCGTGGGCGTGAAACGGACACCTGAGCTGAAAGTTATGAATGTTTTAGTATAGCACCTTTCGTCACACAATCTTGGATATTGAAGAGCTCGGGCCGAAGAGGGATGTTCGGGCCGAAGTGGTGTTCGGGCCGAAGTGGGATGTTCGGGCCGAAGTGATGTTCGGGCCGAAGTGGTGTTCGGGCCGAAGTGGTGTTCGGGCCGAAGTTCGGTGTTCGGACCGAGGATGATGTTCGGGCCGAGGTTGAAGTTCGGGCCGAGGTCGGAGTTCGGGCCGAGGTTTAAGTTCGGGCCGAGGTTGAAGTTCGGGCCGAAAATGAAGTTCGGGCCGGGAACAGTGAAGAGTTCGGGCCGAACTTGTTTTTGGCAGTGACGAACGAACCAGCTATTTTGGTTACTCGTGGGCGTGAAACGGACACCCGAGCTGAAAGTTATGAATGTTTTAGTATAGCAGCTTTTGTCACACAATCTTGGATATTGAAGAGTTCGGGCCGAAGAGGGATGTTCGGGCCGAAGTGGTGTTCGGGCCGAGGTGGGATGTTCGGGCCGAAGTGGTGTTCGGGCCGAAGTGGTGTTCGGGCCGAAGTTCGGTGTTCGGGCCGAGGATGATATTCGGGCCGGGGTTGAAGTTCGGGCCGAGGTCGGAATTCGGGCCGAGGTTGAAGTTCGGGCAGAAAATGAAGTTCGGGCCGGGAACAGTGAAGAGTTTGGGCCGAACTTGTTCTTGGCAGTGACGAACGAACCAGCTATTTTGGTTACTCGTGGGCGTGAAACGGACACCCGACCTTAAAGTTATGAATGTTTTAGTATAACACCTTTTGTCACACAATCATGGATATTGAAGAGTTCGGGCCGAAGAGGGATGGTCGGACCGAAGTGGTGTTCGGGCCGAAGTGGTGTTCGGGCCGAAGTTCGGTGTTCGGGCCGAGGATGATGTTCGGGCCGAGGTTGAAGTTCGGGCCGAGGTCAGAGTTCGGGCTGAGGTTGAAGTTCGGGCCGAGGTTGAAGTTCGGGCCAAAAATTAAGTTCGGGCCGGGAACAGTGCAGAGTTAGGGCCGAACTTGTTCTTGGTAGTGACGAACGATCCAGCTATTTTGGTTACTCGTGGGCGTGAAACGGACACCCGAGCTGAAAGTTATGAATGTTTTAGTATAGCACCTTTTGTCACACAATCTTGGATATTGAAGAGTTCGGGCCGAAGAGGGATGTTCGGGCCGAAGTGGTGTTCGGGCCGAAGTGGGATGTTCGGGCTGAAGTGGTGTTCGGGACGAAGTGGTGTTCGGTCCGAAGTTCGGTGTTCGGGCCGAGGATGATGTTCGGGCCGAGGTTGAAGTTCGGGCCGAGGTCGGAGTTCGGGCCGAGGTTGAAGTTCGGGCCGAGGTTGAAGTTCGGGCCGAAAATGAAGTTCGGGCCGGGAACAGTGAAGAGTTCGGGCCGAACTTGTTTTTGGCAGTGACGAACGAACCAGCTATTTTGGTTACTCGTGGGCGTGAAACGGACACCCGAGCTGAAAGTTATGAATGTTTTAGTATAGCAGCTTTTGTCACACAATCTTGGATATTGAAGAGTTCGGGCCGAAGAGGGATGTTCGGGCCGAAGTGGTGTTCGGGCCGAGGTGGGATGTTCGGGCCGAAGTGGTGTTCGGGCCGAAGTGGTGTTCGGGCCGAAGTTCGGTGTTCGGGCCGAGGATGATATTCGGGCCGGGGTTGAAGTTCGGGCCGAGGTCGGAATTCGGGCCGAGGTTGAAGTTCGGGCAGAAAATGAAGTTCGGGCCGGGAACAGTGAAGAGTTCGGGCCGAACTTGTTCTTGGCAGTGACGAACGACCAGCTATTTTGGTTACTCGTGGGCGTGAAACGGACACCCGAGTTGAAAGTTATGAATGTTTTAGTATAGCACCTTTTGTCACACAATCTTGGATATTGAAGAGTTCGGGCCGAAGAGGGATGTTCGGGCCGAAGTGGTGTTAGGGCCGAAGTGGGATGTTCGGGCCGAAGTGGTGTTCGGGCCGAAGTGGTGTTCGGGCCGAAGTTCGGTGTTCGGGCCGAGGATGGAGTTCGGGCCGAGGTCGCAGTTCGGGCCGAGGTCGGAGTTCGGGCCGATGTTGAAGTTCGGGCCGAGGTTGAAGTTCGGGCTGAAAATGAAGTTCGGTCCGGGAACAGCGAAGAGTTCGGGCCGAACTTGTTCTTGGCAGTGACGAACGAACAGCTATTTTGGTTACTCGTGGGCGTGAAACGGACACCCGAGCCGAAAGTTTTGAATGTTTTAGTATAGCACCTTTTGTCACACAATCTTGGATATTGAAGAGTTCGGGCCGAAGAGGGATGTTCGGGCCGAAGTGGTGTTCGGGCCGAGGTGGGATGTTCGGGCCGAAGTGGTGTTCGGGCCGAAGTGGGATGTTCGGGCCGAAGTGGTGTTCGGGCCGAAGTGGTGTTCGGGCCGAAGTTCGGTGTTCGGGCCGAGGATAATGTTCGGGCCGAGGTTGAAGTTCGGGCCGAGGTCAGAGTTCGGGCCGAGGTTGAAGTTCAGGCCGAGGTTGAAGTTCGGGCCGAAAATGAAGTTCGGGCCGGGAACAGTGAAGAGTTCGGACCGAACTTGTTCTTGGCAGTGACGAACGAACCAGCTATTTTGGTTACTCGTGGGCGTGAAACGGACACCCGAGCTGAAAGTTATGAATGTTTTAGTATAGCACCTTTTGTCACACAATCTTGGATATTGAAGAGTTCGGGCCAAAGAGGGATGTTCGGGCCGAAGTGGGATGTTCGGGCCGAAGTGGGTTGTTCGGGCCGAAGTGGTGTTCGGGCCGAAGTTCGGTGTTCGGGCCGAGGATGATGTTCGGGCCGAGGTTGAAATTCGTGCCGAGGTCGGAGTTCGGGCCGAGGTTGAAGTTCGGGCCGAAAATCAGGTTCGGGCCGGGAACAGTGAAGAGTTCGGGCCGAACTTGTTCTTGGCAGTGACGAACGACCAGCTATTTTGGTTACTCATGGGCGTGAAACGGACACCCGAGCTGAAAGTTATGAATGTTTTAGTATAGCACCTTTTGTCACACAATCTTGGATATTGAAGAGTTCGGGCCGAAGAGGGATGTTCGGGCCGAAGTGGTGTTCGGGCCGAAGTGGGATGTTCGGGCCGAAGCGGTGTTCGGGACGAAGTGGTGTTCGGGCTGAGGATGATGTTCGGGCCGAGGTTGAAGTTCGGGCCGAGGTCTGAGTTCGGGCCAAGGTTGAAGTTCGGGCCGAGGTTGATGTTCGGGCCGAAGATGAAGTTCGGGCCGGGAACAGCGAAGAGTTCGGGCCGAACTTGTTCTTGGCAGTGACGAACGAACCAGCTATTTTGGTTACTCGTGGGCGTGAAACGGACACCCGAGCTAAAAGTTATGGATGTTTTAGTATACCACCTTTTGTCACAATCTTGGATATTGAAGAGTTCGGGCCGAAGAGGGATGTTCGGGCCGAAGTGGTGTTCGGGACGAAGTGGGATGTTCGGGCCGAAGTGGTGTTCAGGCCGAAGTTTGGTGTTCGGGCCGAGGATGATGTTCGGGCCGAGGTTGAAGTTCGGGCCGAGGTCGGAGTTCGGGCCGAGGTTGAAGTTCAGGCCGAGGTTGAAGTTCGGGCCGAAAATGAAGTTCGGGCCGGGAACAGTGAAGAGTTCGGACCGAACTTGTTCTTGGCAGTGACGAACGAACCAGCTATTTTGGTTACTCGTGGGCGTGAAACGGACACCCGAGCTAAAAGTTATGGATGTTTTAGTATACCACCTTTTGTCACAATCTTGGATATTGAAGAGTTCGGCCGAAGAGGGATGTTCGGGCCGAAGTGGTGTTCGGGACGAAGTGGGATGTTCGGGCCGAAGTGGTGTTCAGGCCGAAGTTTGGTGTTCGGGCCGAGGATGATGTTCGGGCCGAGGTTGAAGTTCGGGCCGAGGTCGGAGTTCGGGCCGAGGTTGAAGTTCAGGCCGAGGTTGAAGTTCGGGCCGAAAATGAAGTTCGGGCCGGGAACAGTGAAGAGTTCGGACCGAACTTGTTCTTGGCAGTGACGAACGAACCAGCTATTTTGGTTACTCGTGGGCGTGAAACGGACACCCGAGCTGAAAGTTATGAATGTTTTAGTATAGCACCTTTTGTCACACAATCTTGGATATTGAAGAGTTCGGGCCAAAGAGGGATGTTCGGGCCGAAGTGGGATGTTCGGGCCGAAGTGGGTTGTTCGGGCCGAAGTGGTGTTCGGGCCGAAGTTCGGTGTTCGGGCCGAGGATGATGTTCGGGCCGAGGTTGAAATTCGTGCCGAGGTCGGAGTTCGGGCCGAGGTTGAAGTTCGGGCCGAAAATCAGGTTCGGGCCGGGAACAGTGAAGAGTTCGGGCCGAACTTGTTCTTGCCAGTGACGAACGACCAGCTATTTTGGTTACTCATGGGCGTGAAACGGACACCCGAGCTGAAAGTTATGAATGTTTTAGTATAGCACCTTTTGTCACACAATCTTGGATATTGAAGAGTTCGGGCCGAAGAGGGATGTTCGGGCCGAAGTGGTGTTCGGGCTGAAGTGGGATGTTCGGGCCGAAGTGGTGTTCGGGACGAAGTGGTGTTCGGGCCGAGGATGATGTTCGGGCCGAGGTTGAAGTTCGGGCCGAGGTCTGAGTTCGGGCCAAGGTTGAAGTTCGGGCCGAGGTTGATGTTCGGGCCGAAGATGAAGTTCGGGCCGGGAACAGCGAAGAGTTCGGGCCGAACTTGTTCTTGGCAGTGACGAACGAACCAGCTATTTTGGTTACTCGTGGGCGTGAAACGGACACCCGAGCTGAAAGTTATGAATGTTTTAGTATAGCACCTTTTGTCACACAATCTTGGATATTGAAGAGTTCGGGCCGAAGAGGGATGTTCGGGCCGAAGTGGTGTTCGGGCCGAAGTGGGATGTTCGGGCCGAAGTGGTGTTCGGGACGAAGTGGTGTTCAGGCCGAAGTTCGGTGTTCGGGCCGAGGATGATGTTCGGGCCGAGGTTGAAGTTCGGGCCGAGGTCGGAGTTCGGGCCGAGGTTGAAGTTCGGGCCGAGGTCAGAGTTCGGGCCGAGGTTGAAGTTCAGGCCGAGGTTGAAGTTCGGGCCGAAAATGAAGTTCGGGCCGGGAACAGTGAAGAGTTCGGGCCGAACTTGTTCTTGGCAGTGACGAATGAACCAGCTATTTTGGTTACTCGTGGGCGTGAAACGGACACCCGAGCTAAAAGTTATGGATGTTTTAGTATACCACCTTTTGTCACAATCTTGGATATTGAAGAGTTCGGGCCGAAGAGGGATGTTCGGGCCGAAGTGGTGTTCGGGACGAAGTGGGATGTTCGGGCCGAAGTGGTGTTCAGGCCGAAGTTTGGTGTTCGGGCCGAGGATGACGTTCGGGCCGAGGTTGAAGTTCGGGCCGAGGTCGGAGTTCGGGCCGAGGTTGAAGTTCAGGCCGAGGTTGAAGTTCGGGCCGAAAATGAAGTTCGGGCCGGGAACAGTGAAGAGTTCGGACCGAACTTGTTCTTGGCAGTGACGAACGAACCAGCTATTTTGGTTACTTGTGGGCGTGAAACGGTCACCCGAGCTGAAAGTTATGAATGTTTTAGTATAGCACCTTTCGTCACACAATCTTGGATATTGAAGAGTTCGGGCCGAAGAGGGATGTTCGGGCCGAAGTGGTGTTCGGGCCGAAGTGGGATGTTCGGGCCGAAGTGGTGTTCGGGACGAAGTGGTGTTCAGGCCGAAGTTCGGTGTTCGGGCCGAGGATGATGTTCGGGCCGAGGTTGAAGTTCGGGCCGAGGTCGGAGTTCGGGCCGAGGTTGAAGTTCGGGCCGAGGTTGAAGTTCAGGCCGAAAATGAAGTTCGGGCCGGGAACAGTGAAGAGTTGGTGCCGAACTTGTTCTTGGCAGTGACGACCGAACCAGCTATTTTGGTTACTCGTGGGCGTGAAACGGACACCCGAGCTGAAAGTTATGAATGTTTTAGTATAGCACCTTTCGTCACACAATCTTGGATATTGAAGAGTTCGGGCCGAAGAGGGATGTTCGGGCCGAAGTGGTGTTCGGGTCGAAGTGGGATGTTCGGGCCGAAGTGGTGTTCGGGCCGAAGTTCGGTGTTCGGGCCGAGGATGATGTTCGGGCCGAGGTTGAAATTCGTGCCGAGGTCGGAGTTCGGGCCGAGGTTGAAGTTCGGGCCGAAAATCAGGTTCGGGCCGGGAACAGTGAAGAGTTCGGGCCGAACTTGTTCTTGGCAGTGACGAACGACCAGCTATATTGGTTACTCATGGGCGTGAAACGGACACCCGAGCTGAAAGTTATGAATGTTTTAGTATAGCACCTTTTGTCACACAATCTTGGATATTGAAGAGTTCGGGCCGAAGAGGGATGTTCGGGCCGAAGTGGTGTTCGGGCCGAAGTGGGATGTTCGGGCCGAAGTGGTGTTCGGGACGAAGTGGTGTTCGGGCCGAAGATGATGTTCGGGCCGAGGTTGAAGTTCGGGCCGAGGTCTGAGTTCGGGCCAAGGTTGAAGTTCGGGCCGAGGTTGATGTTCGGGCCGAAGATGAAGTTCGGGCCGGGAACAGCGAAGAGTTCGGGCCGAACTTGTTCTTGGCAGTGACGAACGAACCAGCTATTTTGGTTACTCGTGGGCGTGAAACGGACACCCGAGCTGAAAGTTATGAATGTTTTAGTATAGCACCTTTTGTCACACAATCTTGGATATTGAAGAGTTCGGGCCGAAGAGGGATGTTCGGGCCGAAGTGGTGTTCGGGCCGAAGTGGGATGTTCGGGCCGAAGTGGTGTTCGGGACGAAGTGGTGTTCAGGCCGAAGTTCGGTGTTCGGGCCGAGGATGATGTTCGGGCCGAGGTTGAAGTTCGGGCCGAGGTCGGAGTTCGGGCCGAGGTTGAAGTTCGGGCCGAGGTTGAAGTTCGGGCCGAAAATGAAGTTCGGGCCGGGAACAGTGAAGAGTTGGTGCCGAACTTGTTCTTGGCAGTGACGACCGAACCAGCTATTTTGGTTACTCGTGGGCGTGAAACGGACACCCGAGCTGAAAGTTATGAATGTTTTAGTATAGCACCTTTCGTCACACAATCTTGGATATTGAAGAGTTCGGGCCGAAGAGGGATGTTCGGGCCGAAGTTCGGTGTTCGGGCCGAGGATGACGTTCGGGCCGAGGTTGAAATTCGTGCCGAGGTCGGAGTTCGGGCCGAGGTTGAAGTTCGGGCCGAAAATCAGGTTCGGGCCGGGAACAGTGAAGAGTTCGGGCCGAACTTGTTCTTGGCAGTGACGAACGACCAGCTATTTTGGTTACTCATGGGCGTGAAACGGACACCCGAGCTGAAAGTTATGAATGTTTTAGTATAGCACCTTTTGTCACACAATCTTGGATATTGAAGAGTTCGGGCCGAAGAGGGATGTTCGGGCCGAAGTGGTGTTCGGGCCGAAGAAGGATGTTCGGGCCGAAGTGGTGTTCGGGCCGAAGTGGGATGTTCGGGCCGAAGTGGTGTTCGGGACGAAGTGGTGTTCGCGCTGAGGATGATGTTCGGGCCGAGGTTGAAATTCGTGCCGAGGTCGGAGTTCGGGCCGAGGTTGAAGTTCGGGCCGAAAATGAAGTTCGGGCCGGGAACAGTGAAGAGTTCGGACCGAACTTGTTCTTGGCAGTGACGAACGAACCAGCTATTTTGGTTACTCGTGGGCGTGAAACGGTCACCCGAGCTGAAAGTTATGAATGTTTTAGTATAGCACCTTTCGTCACACAATCTTGGATATTGAAGAGTTCGGGCCGAAGAGGGATGTTCGGGCCGAAGTGGTGTTCGGGCCGAAGTGGGATGTTCGGGCCGAAGTGGTGTTCGGGACGAAGTGGTGTTCAGGCCGAAGTTCGGTGTTCGGGCCGAGGATGATGTTCGGGCCGAGGTTGAAGTTCGGGCCGAGGTCGGAGTTTGGGCCGAGGTTGAAGTTCGGGCCGAGGTTGAAGTTCAGGCCGAAAATGAAGTTCGGGCCGGGAACAGTGAAGAGTTGGTGCCGAACTTGTTCTCGGCAGTGACGACCGAACCAGCTATTTTGGTTACTCGTGGGCGTGAAACGGACACCCGAGCTGAAAGTTATGAATGTTTTAGTATAGCACCTTTCGTCACACAATCTTGGATATTGAAGAGTTCGGGCCGAAGAGGGATGTTCGGGCCGAAGTGGTGTTCGGGTCGAAGTGGGATGTTCGGGCCGAAGTGGTGTTCGGGCCGAAGTTCGGTGTTCGGGCCGAGGATGATGTTCGGGCCGAGGTTGAAATTCGTGCCGAGGTCGGAGTTCGGGCCGAGGTTGAAGTTCGGGCCGAAAATCAGGTTCGGGCCGGGAACAGTGAAGAGTTCGGGCCGAACTTGTTCTTGGCAGTGACGAACGACCAGCTATTTTGGTTACTCATGGGCGTGAAACGGACACCCGAGCTGAAAGTTATGAATGTTTTAGTATAGCACCTTTTGTCACACAATCTTGGATATTGAAGAGTTCGGGCCGAAGAGGGATGTTCGGGCCGAAGTGGTGTTCGGGCCGAAGAAGGATGTTCGGGCCGAAGTGGTGTTCGGGCCGAAGTGGGATGTTCGGGCCGAAGTGGTGTTCGGGACGAAGTGGTGTTCGGGCTGAGGATGATGTTCGGGCCGAGGTTGAAATTCGTGCCGAGGTCGGAGTTCGGGCCGAGGTTGAAGTTCGGGCCGAAAATGAAGTTCGGGCCGGGAACAGTGAAGAGTTCGGACCGAACTTGTTCTTGGCAGTGACGAACGAACCAGCTATTTTGGTTACTCGTGGGCGTGAAACGGTCACCCGAGCTGAAAGTTATGAATGTTTTAGTATAGCACCTTTCGTCACACAATCTTGGATATTGAAGAGTTCGGGCCGAAGAGGGATGTTCGGGCCGAAGTGGTGTTCGGGCCGAAGTGGGATGTTCGGGCCGAAGTGGTGTTCGGGACGAAGTGGTGTTCAGGCCGAAGTTCGGTGTTCGGGCCGAGGATGATGTTCGGGCCGAGGTTGAAGTTCGGGCCGAGGTCGGAGTTCGGGCCGAGGTTGAAGTTCGGGCCGAGGTTGAAGTTCAGGCCGAAAATGAAGTTCGGGCCGGGAACAGTGAAGAGTTGGTGCCGAACTTGTTCTTGGCAGTGACGACCGAACCAGCTATTTTGGTTACTCGTGGGCGTGAAACGGACACCCGAGCTGAAAGTTATGAATGTTTTAGTATAGCACCTTTCGTCACACAATCTTGGATATTGAAGAGTTCGGGGCGAAGAGGGATGTTCGGGCCGAAGTGGTGTTCGGGTCGAAGTGGGATGTTCGGGCCGAAGTGGTGTTCGGGCCGAAGTTCGGTGTTCGGGCCTAGGATGATGTTCGGGCCGAGGTTGAAATTCGTGCCGAGGTCGGAGTTCGGGCCGAGGTTGAAGTTCGGGCCGAAAATCAGGTTCGGGCGGGGAACAGTGAAGAGTTCGGGCCGAACTTGTTCTTGGCAGTGACGAACGACCAGCTATTTTGGTTACTCATGGGCGTGAAACGGACACCCGAGCTGAAAGTTATGAATGTTTTAGTATAGCACCTTTTGTCACACAATCTTGGATATTGAAGAGTTCGGGCCGAAGAGGGATGTTCGGGCCGAAGTGGTGTTCGGGCCGAAGAAGGATGTTCGGGCCGAAGTGGTGTTCGGGCCGAAGTGGGATGTTCGGGCCGAAGTGGTGTTCGGGACGAAGTGGTGTTCGGGCTGAGGATGATGTTCGGGCCGAGGTTGAAATTCGTGCCGAGGTCGGAGTTCGGGCCGAGGTTGAAGTTCGGGCCGAAAATGAAGTTCGGGCCGGGAACAGTGAAGAGTTCGGACCGAACTTGTTCTTGGCAGTGACGAACGAACCAGCTATTTTGGTTACTCGTGGGCGTGAAACGGTCACCCGAGCTGAAAGTTATGAATGTTTTAGTATAGCACCTTTCGTCACACAATCTTGGATATTGAAGAGTTCGGGCCGAAGAGGGATGTTCGGGCCGAAGTGGTGTTCGGGCCGAAGTGGGATGTTCGGGCCGAAGTGGTGTTCGGGACGAAGTGGTGTTCAGGCCGAAGTTCGGTGTTCGGGCCGAGGATGATGTTCGGGCCGAGGTTGAAGTTCGGGCCGAGGTCGGAGTTCGGGCCGAGGTTGAAGTTCGGGCCGAGGTTGAAGTTCAGGCCGAAAATGAAGTTCGGGCCGGGAACAGTGAAGAGTTGGTGCCGAACTTGTTCTTGGCAGTGACGACCGAACCAGCTATTTTGGTTACTCGTGGGCGTGAAACGGACACCCGAGCTGAAAGTTATGAATGTTTTAGTATAGCACCTTTCGTCACACAATCTTGGATATTGAAGAGTTCGGGCCGAAGAGGGATGTTCGGGCCGAAGTGGTGTTCGGGTCGAAGTGGGATGTTCGGGCCGAAGTGGTGTTCGGGCCGAAGTTCGGTGTTCGGGCCGAGGATGATGTTCGGGCCGAGGTTGAAATTCGTGCCGAGGTCGGAGTTCGGGCCGAGGTTGAAGTTCGGGCCGAAAATCAGGTTCGGGCCGGGTACAGTGAAGAGTTCGGGCCGAACTTGTTCTTGGCAGTGACGAACGACCAGCTATATTGGTTACTCATGGGCGTGAAACGGACACCCGAGCTGAAAGTTATGAATGTTTTAGTATAGCACCTTTTGTCACACAATCTTGGATATTGAAGAGTTCGGGCCGAAGAGGGATGTTCGGGCCGAAGTGGTGTTCGGGCCGAAGTGGGATGTTCGGGCCGAAGTGGTGTTCGGACCGAAGTTCGGTGTTCGGGCCGAGGATGAAGTTCGGGCCGAGGTTGAAGTTCGGGCCGAGGTCTGAGTTCGGGCCAAGGTTGAAGTTCGGGCCGAGGTTGATGTTCGGGCCGAAGATGAAGTTCGGGCCGGGAACAGCGAAGAGTTCGGGCCGAACTTGTTCTTGGCAGTGACGAACGAACCAGCTATTTTGGTTACTCGTGGGCGTGAAACGGACACCCGAGCTGAAAGTTATGAATGTTTTAGTATAGCACCTTTTGTCACACAATCTTGGATATTGAAGAGTTCGGGCCGAAGAGGGATGTTCGGGCCGAAGTGGTGTTCGGGCCGAAGTGGGATGTTCGGGCCGAAGTGGTGTTCGGGACGAAGTGGTGTTCAGGCCGAAGTTCGGTGTTCGGGCCGAGGATGATGTTCGGGCCGAGGTTGAAGTTCGGGCCGAGGTCGGAGTTCGGGCCGAGGTTGAAGTTCGGGCCGAGGTTGAAGTTCGGGCCGAAAATGAAGTTCGGGCCGGGAACAGTGAAGAGTTGGTGCCGAACTTGTTCTTGGCAGTGACGACCGAACCAGCTATTTTGGTTACTCGTGGGCGTGAAACGGACACCCGAGCTGAAAGTTATGAATGTTTTAGTATAGCACCTTTCGTCACACAATCTTGGATATTGAAGAGTTCGGGCCGAAGAGGGATGTTCGGGCCGAAGTTCGGTGTTCGGGCCGAGGATGACGTTCGGGCCGAGGTTGAAATTCGTGCCGAGGTCGGAGTTCGGGCCGAGGTTGAAGTTCGGGCCGAAAATCAGGTTCGGGCCGGGAACAGTGAAGAGTTCGGGCCGAACTTGTTCTTGGCAGTGACGAACGACCAGCTATTTTGGTTACTCATGGGCGTGAAACGGACACCCGAGCTGAAAGTTATGAATGTTTTAGTATAGCACCTTTTGTCACACAATCTTGGATATTGAAGAGTTCGGGCCGAAGAGGGATGTTCGGGCCGAAGTGGTGTTCGGGCCGAAGAAGGATGTTCGGGCCGAAGTGGTGTTCGGGCCGAAGTGGGATGTTCGGGCCGAAGTGGTGTTCGGGACGAAGTGGTGTTCGGGCTGAGGATGATGTTCGGGCCGAGGTTGAAATTCGTGCCGAGGTCGGAGTTCGGGCCGAGGTTGAAGTTCGGGCCGAAAATGAAGTTCGGGCCGGGAACAGTGAAGAGTTCGGACCGAACTTGTTCTTGGCAGTGACGAACGAACCAGCTATTTTGGTTACTCGTGGGCGTGAAACGGTCACCCGAGCTGAAAGTTATGAATGTTTTAGTATAGCACCTTTCGTCACACAATCTTGGATATTGAAGAGTTCGGGCCGAAGAGGGATGTTCGGGCCGAAGTGGTGTTCGGGCCGAAGTGGGATGTTCGGGCCGAAGTGGTGTTCGGGACGAAGTGGTGTTCAGGCCGAAGTTCGGTGTTCGGGCCGAGGATGATGTTCGGGCCGAGGTTGAAGTTCGGGCCGAGGTCGGAGTTTGGGCCGAGGTTGAAGTTCGGGCCGAGGTTGAAGTTCAGGCCGAAAATGAAGTTCGGGCCGGGAACAGTGAAGAGTTGGTGCCGAACTTGTTCTCGGCAGTGACGACCGAACCAGCTATTTTGGTTACTCGTGGGCGTGAAACGGACACCCGAGCTGAAAGTTATGAATGTTTTAGTATAGCACCTTTCGTCACACAATCTTGGATATTGAAGAGTTCGGGCCGAAGAGGGATGTTCGGGCCGAAGTGGTGTTCGGGTCGAAGTGGGATGTTCGGGCCGAAGTGGTGTTCGGGCCGAAGTTCGGTGTTCGGGCCGAGGATGATGTTCGGGCCGAGGTTGAAATTCGTGCCGAGGTCGGAGTTCGGGCCGAGGTTGAAGTTCGGGCCGAAAATCAGGTTCGGGCCGGGAACAGTGAAGAGTTCGGGCCGAACTTGTTCTTGGCAGTGACGAACGACCAGCTATTTTGGTTACTCATGGGCGTGAAACGGACACCCGAGCTGAAAGTTATGAATGTTTTAGTATAGCACCTTTTGTCACACAATCTTGGATATTGAAGAGTTCGGGCCGAAGAGGGATGTTCGGGCCGAAGTGGTGTTCGGGCCGAAGAAGGATGTTCGGGCCGAAGTGGTGTTCGGGCCGAAGTGGGATGTTCGGGCCGAAGTGGTGTTCGGGACGAAGTGGTGTTCGGGCTGAGGATGATGTTCGGGCCGAGGTTGAAATTCGTGCCGAGGTCGGAGTTCGGGCCGAGGTTGAAGTTCGGGCCGAAAATGAAGTTCGGGCCGGGAACAGTGAAGAGTTCGGACCGAACTTGTTCTTGGCAGTGACGAACGAACCAGCTATTTTGGTTACTCGTGGGCGTGAAACGGTCACCCGAGCTGAAAGTTATGAATGTTTTAGTATAGCACCTTTCGTCACACAATCTTGGATATTGAAGAGTTCGGGCCGAAGAGGGATGTTCGGGCCGAAGTGGTGTTCGGGCCGAAGTGGGATGTTCGGGCCGAAGTGGTGTTCGGGACGAAGTGGTGTTCAGGCCGAAGTTCGGTGTTCGGGCCGAGGATGATGTTCGGGCCGAGGTTGAAGTTCGGGCCGAGGTCGGAGTTCGGGCCGAGGTTGAAGTTCGGGCCGAGGTTGAAGTTCAGGCCGAAAATGAAGTTCGGGCCGGGAACAGTGAAGAGTTGGTGCCGAACTTGTTCTTGGCAGTGACGACCGAACCAGCTATTTTGGTTACTCGTGGGCGTGAAACGGACACCCGAGCTGAAAGTTATGAATGTTTTAGTATAGCACCTTTCGTCACACAATCTTGGATATTGAAGAGTTCGGGCCGAAGAGGGATGTTCGGGCCGAAGTGGTGTTCGGGTCGAAGTGGGATGTTCGGGCCGAAGTTGTGTTCGGGCCGAAGTTCGGTGTTCGGGCCGAGGATGATGTTCGGGCCGAGGTTGAAATTCGTGCCGAGGTCGGAGTTCGGGCCGAGGTTGAAGTTCGGGCCGAAAATCAGGTTCGGGCGGGGAACAGTGAAGAGTTCGGGCCGAACTTGTTCTTGGCAGTGACGAACGACCAGCTATTTTGGTTACTCATGGGCGTGAAACGGACACCCGAGCTGAAAGTTATGAATGTTTTAGTATAGCACCTTTTGTCACACAATCTTGGATATTGAAGAGTTCGGGCCGAAGAGGGATGTTCGGGCCGAAGTGGTGTTCGGGCCGAAGAAGGATGTTCGGGCCGAAGTGGTGTTCGGGCCGAAGTGGGATGTTCGGGCCGAAGTGGTGTTCGGGACGAAGTGGTGTTCGGGCTGAGGATGATGTTCGGGCCGAGGTTGAAATTCGTGCCGAGGTCGGAGTTCGGGCCGAGGTTGAAGTTCGGGCCGAAAATGAAGTTCGGGCCGGGAACAGTGAAGAGTTCGGACCGAACTTGTTCTTGGCAGTGACGAACGAACCAGCTATTTTGGTTACTCGTGGGCGTGAAACGGTCACCCGAGCTGAAAGTTATGAATGTTTTAGTATAGCACCTTTCGTCACACAATCTTGGATATTGAAGAGTTCGGGCCGAAGAGGGATGTTCGGGCCGAACTGGTGTTCGGGCCGAAGTGGGATGTTCGGGCCGAAGTGGTGTTCGGGACGAAGTGGTGTTCAGGCCGAAGTTCGGTGTTCGGGCCGAGGATGATGTTCGGGCCGAGGTTGAAGTTCGGGCCGAGGTCGGAGTTCGGGCCGAGGTTGAAGTTCGGGCCGAGGTTGAAGTTCAGGCCGAAAATGAAGTTCGGGCCGGGAACAGTGAAGAGTTGGTGCCGAACTTGTTCTTGGCAGTGACGACCGAACCAGCTATTTTGGTTACTCGTGGGCGTGAAACGGACACCCGAGCTGAAAGTTATGAATGTTTTAGTATAGCACCTTTCGTCACACAATCTTGGATATTGAAGAGTTCGGGCCGAAGAGGGATGTTCGGGCCGAAGTGGTGTTCGGGTCGAAGTGGGATGTTCGGGCCGAAGTGGTGTTCGGGCCGAAGTTCGGTGTTCGGGCCGAGGATGATGTTCGGGCCGAGGTTGAAATTCGTGCCGAGGTCGGAGTTCGGGCCGAGGTTGAAGTTCGGGCCGAAAATCAGGTTCGGGCGGGGAACAGTGAAGAGTTCGGGCCGAACTTGTTCTTGGCAGTGACGAACGACCAGCTATTTTGGTTACTCATGGGCGTGAAACGGACACCCGAGCTGAAAGTTATGAATGTTTTAGTATAGCACCTTTTGTCACACAATCTTGGATATTGAAGAGTTCGGGCCGAAGAGGGATGTTCGGGCCGAAGTGGTGTTCGGGCCGAAGACGGATGTTCGGGCCGAAGTGGTGTTCGGGCCGAAGTGGTGTTCGGGCCGAGGATGATGTTCGGGACTAAGTGGTGTTCGGGCTGAGGATGATGTTCGGGCCGAGGTTGAAATTCGTGCCGAGGTCGGAGTTCGGGCCGAGGTTGAAGTTCGGGCCGAAAATGAAGTTCGGGCCGGGAACAGTGAAGAGTTCGGACCGAACTTGTTCTTGGCAGTGACGAACGAACCAGCTATTTTGGTTACTCGTGGGCGTGAAACGGTCACCCGAGCTGAAAGTTATGAATGTTTTAGTATAGCACCTTTCGTCACACAATCTTGGATATTGAAGAGTTCGGGCCGAAGAGGGATGTTCGGGCCGAAGTGGTGTTCGGGCCGAAGTGGGATGTTCGGGCCGAAGTGGTGTTCGGGACGAAGTGGTGTTCAGGCCGAAGTTCGGTGTTCGGGCCGAGGATGATGTTCGGGCCGAGGTTGAAGTTCGGGCCGAGGTCGGAGTTCGGGCCGAGGTTGAAGTTCGGGCCGAGGTTGAAGTTCAGGCCGAAAATGAAGTTCGGGCCGGGAACAGTGAAGAGTTGGTGCCGAACTTGTTCTTGGCAGTGACGACCGAACCAGCTATTTTGGTTACTCGTGGGCGTGAAACGGACACCCGAGCTGAAAGTTATGAATGTTTTAGTATAGCACCTTTCGTCACACAATCTTGGATATTGAAGAGTTCGGGCCGAAGAGGGATGTTCGGGCCGAAGTGGTGTTCGGGTCGAAGTGGGATGTTCGGGCCGAAGTGGTGTTCGGGCCGAAGTTCGGTGTTCGGGCCGAGGATGATGTTCGGGCCGAGGTTGAAATTCGTGCCGAGGTCGGAGTTCGGGCCGAGGTTGAAGTTCGGGCCGAAAATCAGGTTCGGGCCGGGTACAGTGAAGAGTTCGGGCCGAACTTGTTCTTGGCAGTGACGAACGACCAGCTATATTGGTTACTCATGGGCGTGAAACGGACACCCGAGCTGAAAGTTATGAATGTTTTAGTATAGCACCTTTTGTCACACAATCTTGGATATTGAAGAGTTCGGGCCGAAGAGGGATGTTCGGGCCGAAGTGGTGTTCGGGCCGAAGTGGGATGTTCGGGCCGAAGTGGTGTTCGGGACGAAGTGGTGTTCGGGCCGAGGATGATGTTCGGGCCGAGGTTGAAGTTCGGGCCGAGGTCTGAGTTCGGGCCAAGGTTGAAGTTCGGGCCGAGGTTGATGTTCGGGCCGAAGATGAAGTTCGGGCCGGGAACAGCGAAGAGTTCGGGCCGAACTTGTTCTTGGCAGTGACGAACGAACCAGCTATTTTGGTTACTCGTGGGCGTGAAACGGACACCCGAGCTGAAAGTTATGAATGTTTTAGTATAGCACCTTTTGTCACACAATCTTGGATATTGAAGAGTTCGGGCCGAAGAGGGATGTTCGGGCCGAAGTGGTGTTCGGGCCGAAGTGGGATGTTCGGGCCGAAGTGGTGTTCGGGACGAAGTGGTGTTCAGGCCGAAGTTCGGTGTTCGGGCCGAGGATGATGTTCGGGCCGAGGTTGAAGTTCGGGCCGAGGTCGGAGTTCGGGCCGAGGTTGAAGTTCGGGCCGAGGTTGAAGTTCGGGCCGAAAATGAAGTTCGGGCCGGGAACAGTGAAGAGTTGGTGCCGAACTTGTTCTTGGCAGTGACGACCGAACCAGCTATTTTGGTTACTCGTGGGCGTGAAACGGACACCCGAGCTGAAAGTTATGAATGTTTTAGTATAGCACCTTTCGTCACACAATCTTGGATATTGAAGAGTTCGGGCCGAAGAGGGATGTTCGGGCCGAAGTGGTGTTCGGGTCGAAGTGGGATGTTCGGGCCGAAGTGGTGTTCGGGCCGAAGTTCGGTGTTCGGGCCGAGGATGTTGTTCGGGCCGAGGTTGAAATTCGTGCCGAGGTCGGAGTTCGGGCCGAGGTTGAAGTTCGGGCCGAAAATCAGGTTCGGGCCGGGAACAGTGAAGAGTTCGGGCCGAACTTGTTCTTGGCAGTGACGAACGACCAGCTATTTTGGTTACTCATGGGCGTGAAACGGACACCCGAGCTGAAAGTTATGAATGTTTTAGTATAGCACCTTTTGTCACACAATCTTGGATATTGAAGAGTTCGGGCCGAAAAGGGATGTTCGGGCCGAAGTGGTGTTCGGGCCGAAGTGGGATGTTCGGGCCGAAGTGGTGTTCGGGCCGAAGTGGGATGTTCGGGCCGAAGTGGTGTTCGGGACGAAGTGGTGTTCGGGCTGAGGATGATGTTCGGGCCGAGGTTGAAATTCGTGCCGAGGTCGGAGTTCGGGCCGAGGTTGAAGTTCGGGCCGAAAATGAAGTTCGGGCCGGGAACAGTGAAGAGTTCGGACCGAACTTGTTCTTGGCAGTGACGAACGAACCAGCTATTTTGGTTACTCGTGGGCGTGAAACGGTCACCCGAGCTGAAAGTTATGAATGTTTTAGTATAGCACCTTTCGTCACACAATCTTGGATATTGAAGAGTTCGGGCCGAAGAGGGATGTTCGGGCCGAAGTGGTGTTCGGGCCGAAGTGGGATGTTCGGGCCGAAGTGGTGTTCGGGACGAAGTGGTGTTCAGGCCGAAGTTCGGTGTTCGGGCCGAGGATGATGTTCGGGCCGAGGTTGAAGTTCGGGCCGAGGTCGGAGTTCGGGCCGAGGTTGAAGTTCGGGCCGAGGTTGAAGTTCAGGCCGAAAATGAAGTTCGGGCCGGGAACAGTGAAGAGTTGGTGCCGAACTTGTTCTTGGCAGTGACGACCGAACCAGCTATTTTGGTTACTCGTGGGCGTGAAACGGACACCCGAGCTGAAAGTTATGAATGTTTTAGTATAGCACCTTTCGTCACACAATCTTGGATATTGAAAAGTTCGGGCCGAAGAGGGATGTTCGGGCCGAAGTGGTGTTCGGGTCGAAGAGGGATGTTCGGGCCGAAGTGGTGTTCGGGCCGAAGTTCGGTGTTCGGGCCGAGGATGATGTTCGGGCCGAGGTTGAAATTCGTGCCGAGGTCGGAGTTCGGGACGAGGTTGAAGTTCGGGCCGAAAATCAGGTTCGGGCCGGGAACAGTGAAGAGTTCGGGCCGAACTTGTTCTTGGCAGTGACGAACGACCAGCTATATTGGTTACTCATGGGCGTGAAACGGACACCCGAGCTGAAAGTTATGAATGTTTTAGTATAGCACCTTTTGTCACACAATCTTGGATATTGAAGAGTTCGGGCCGAAGAGGGATGTTCGGGCCGAAGTGGTGTTCGGGCCGAAGTGGGATGTTCGGGCCGAAGTGGTGTTCGGGACGAAGTGGTGTTCGGGCCGAGGATGATGTTCGGGCCGAGGTTGAAGTTCGGGCCGAGGTCTGAGTTCGGGCCAAGGTTGAAGTTCGGGCCGAGGTTGATGTTCGGGCCGAAGATGAAGTTCGGGCCGGGAACAGCGAAGAGTTCGGGCCGAACTTGTTCTTGGCAGTGACGAACGAACCAGCTATTTTGGTTACTCGTGGGCGTGAAACGGACACCCGAGCTGAAAGTTATGAATGTTTTAGTATAGCACCTTTTGTCACACAATCTTGGATATTGAAGAGTTCGGGCCGAAGAGGGATGTTCGGGCCGAAGTGGTGTTCGGGCCGAAGTGGGATGTTCGGGCCGAAGTGGTGTTCGGGACGAAGTGGTGTTCAGGCCGAAGTTCGGTGTTCGGGCCGAGGATGATGTTCGGGCCGAGGTTGAAGTTCGGGCCGAGGTCGGAGTTCGGGCCGAGGTTGAAGTTCGGGCCGAGGTTGAAGTTCGGGCCGAAAATGAAGTTCGGGCCGGGAACAGTGAAGAGTTGGTGCCGAACTTGTTCTTGGCAGTGACGACCGAACCAGCTATTTTGGTTACTCGTGGGCGTGAAACGGACACCCGAGCTGAAAGTTATGAATGTTTTAGTATAGCACCTTTCGTCACACAATCTTGGATATTGAAGAGTTCGGGCCGAAGAGGGATGTTCGGGCCGAAGTGGTGTTCGGGTCGAAGTGGGATGTTCGGGCCGAAGTGGTGTTCGGGCCGAAGTTCGGTGTTCGGGCCGAGGATGTTGTTCGGGCCGAGGTTGAAATTCGTGCCGAGGTCTGAGTTCGGGCCGAGGTTGAAGTTCGGGCCGAAAATCAGGTTCGGGCCGGGAACAGTGAAGAGTTCGGGCCGAACTTGTTCTTGGCAGTGACGAACGACCAGCTATTTTGGTTACTCATGGGCGTGAAACGGACACCCGAGCTGAAAGTTATGAATGTTTTAGTATAGCACCTTTTGTCACACAATCTTGGATATTGAAGAGTTCGGGCCGAAGAGGGATGTTCGGGCCGAAGTGGTGTTCGGGCCGAAGTGGGATGTTCGGGCCGAAGTGGTGTTCGGGCCGAAGTGGGATGTTCGGGCCGAAGTGGTGTTCGGGACGAAGTGGTGTTCGGGCTGAGGATGATGTTCGGGCCGAGGTTGAAATTCGTGCCGAGGTCGGAGTTCGGGCCGAGGTTGAAGTTCGGGCCGAAAATGAAGTTCGGGCCGGGAACAGTGAAGAGTTCGGACCGAACTTGTTCTTGGCAGTGACGAACGAACCAGCTATTTTGGTTACTCGTGGGCGTGAAACGGTCACCCGAGCTGAAAGTTATGAATGTTTTAGTATAGCACCTTTCGTCACACAATCTTGGATATTGAAGAGTTCGGGCCGAAGAGGGATGTTCGGGCCGAAGTGGTGTTCGGGCCGAAGTGGGATGTTCGGGCCGAAGTGGTGTTCGGGACGAAGTGGTGTTCAGGCCGAAGTTCGGTGTTCGGGCCGAGGATGATGTTCGGGCCGAGGTCGGAGTTCGGGCCGAGGTTGAAGTTCGGGCCGAGGTTGAAGTTCAGGCCGAAAATGAAGTTCGGGCCGGGAACAGTGAAGAGTTGGTGCCGAACTTGTTCTTGGCAGTGACGACCGAACCAGCTATTTTGGTTACTCGTGGGCGTGAAACGGACACCCGAGCTGAAAGTTATGAATGTTTTAGTATAGCACCTTTCGTCACACAATCTTGGACATTGAAGAGTTCGGGCCGAAGAGGGATGTTCGGGCCGAAGTGGTGTTCGGGTCGAAGTGGGATGTTCGGGCCAAAGTGGTGTTCGGGCCGAAGTTCGGTGTTCGGGCCGAGGATGATGTTCGGGCCGAGGTTGAAATTCGTGCCGAGGTCGGAGTTCGGGCCGAGGTTGAAGTTCGGGCCGAAAATCAGGTTCGGGCCGGGAACAGTGAAGAGTTCGGGCCGAACTTGTTCTTGGCAGTGACGAACGACCAGCTATATTGGTTACTCATGGGCGTGAAACAGACACCCGAGCTGAAAGTTATGAATGTTCTAGTATAGCACCTTTTGTCACACAATCTTGGATATTGAAGAGTTCGGGCCGAAGAGGGATGTTCGGGCCGAAGTGGTGTTCGGGCCGAAGTGGGATGTTCTCGGGCCGAAGTGGTGTTCGGGACGAAGTGGTGTTCGGGCCGAGGATGATGTTCGGGCCGAGGTTGAAGTTCGGGCCGAGGTCTGAGTTCGGGCCAAGGTTGAAGTTCGGGCCGAGGTTGATGTTCGGGCCGAAGATGAAGTTCGGGCCGGGAACAGCGAAGAGTTCGGGCCGAACTTGTTCTTGGCAGTGACGAACGAACCAGCTATTTTGGTTACTCGTGGGCGTGAAACGGACACCCGAGCTGAAAGTTATGAATGTTTTAGTATAGCACCTTTTGTCACACAATCTTGGATATTGAAGAGTTCGGGCCGAAGAGGGATGTTCGGGCCGAAGTGGTGTTCGGGCCGAAGTGGGATGTTCGGGCCGAAGTGGTGTTCGGGACGAAGTGGTGTTCAGGCCGAAGTTCGGTGTTCGGGCCGAGGATGATGTTCGGGCCGAGGTTGAAGTTCGGGCCGAGGTCGGAGTTCGGGACGAGGTTGAAGTTCGGGCCGAGGTTGAAGTTCGGGCCGAAAATGAAGTTCGGGCCGGGAACAGTGAAGAGTTGGTGCCGAACTTGTTCTTGGCAGTGACGACCGAACCAGCTATTTTGGTTACTCGTGGGCGTGAAACGGACACCCGAGCTGAAAGTTGTGAATGTTTTAGTATAACACCTTTCGTCACACAATCTTGGATATTGAAGAGTTCGGGCCGAAGAGGGATGTTCGGGCCGAAGTGGTGTTCGGGTCGAAGTGGGATGTTCGGGCCGAAGTGGTGTTCGGGCCGAAGTTCGGTGTTCGGGCCGAGGATGTTGTTCGGGCCGAGGTTGAAATTCGTGCCGAGGTCGAAGTTCGGGCCGAGGTTGAAGTTCGGGCCGAAAATCAGGTTCGGGCCGGGAACAGTGAAGAGTTCGGGCCGAACTTGTTCTTGGCAGTGACGAACGACCAGCTATTTTGGTTACTCATGGGCGTGAAACGGACACCCGAGCTGAAAGTTATGAATGTTTTAGTATAGCACCTTTTGTCACACAATCTGGGATATTGAAGAGTTCGGGCCGAAGAGGGATGTTCGGGCCGAAGTGGTGTTCGGGCCGAAGTGGGATGTTCGGCCCGAAGTGGGATGTTCGGGCCGAAGTGGTGTTCGGGCCGAAGTGGGATGTTCGGGCCGAAGTGGTGTTCGGGACGAAGTGGTGTTCGGGCTGAGGATGATGTTCGGGCCGAGGTTGAAATTCGTGCCGAGGTCGGAGTTCGGGCCGAGGTTGAAGTTCGGGCCGAAAATCAGGTTCGGGCCGGGAACAGTGAAGAGTTCGGGCCGAACTTGTTCTTGGCAGTGACGAACGACCAGCTATTTTGGTTACGCATGGGCGTGAAACGGACACCCGAGCTGAAAGTTATGAATGTTTTAGTATAGCACCTTTTGTCACACAATCTTGGATATTGAAGAGTTCGGGCCGAAGAGGGATGTTCGGGCCGAAGTGGTGTTCGGGCCGAAGTGGGATGTTCGGGCCGAAGTGGTGTTCGGGACGAAGTGGTGTTCAGGCCGAAGTTCGGTGTTCGGGCCGAGGATGATGTTCGGGCCGAGGTTGAAGTTCGGGCCGAGGTCGGAGTTCGGGCCGAGGTTGAAGTTCGGGCCGAGGTTGAAGTTCGGGCCGAAAATGAAGTTCGGGCCGGGAACAGTGAAGAGTTGGTGCCGAACTTGTTCTTGGCAGTGACGACCGAACCAGCTATTTTGGTTACTCGTGGGCGTGAAACGGTCACCCGAGCTGAAAGTTATGAATGTTTTAGTATAGCACCTTTCGTCACACAATCTTGGATATTGAAGAGTTCGGGCCGAAGAGGGATGTTCGGGCCGAAGTGGTGTTCGGGTCGAAGTGGGATGTTCGGGCCGAAGTGGTGTTCGGGCCGAAGTTTGGTGTTCGGGCCGAGGATGTTGTTCGGGCCGAGGTTGAAATTCGTGCCGAGGTCGGAGTTCGAGCCGAGGTTGAAGTTCGGGCCGAAAATCAGGTTCGGGCCGGGAACAGTGAAGAGTTCGGGCCGAACTTGTTCTTGGCAGTGACGAACGACCAGCTATATTGGTTACTCATGGGCGTGAAACGGACACCCGAGCTGAAAGTTATGAATGTTTTAGTATAGCACCTTTTGTCACACAATCTTGGATATTGAAGAGTTCGGGCCGAAGAGGGATGTTCGGGCCGAAGTGGTGTTCGGGCCGAAGTGGGATGTTCGGGCCGAAGTGGTGTTCGGGACGAAGTGGTGTTCGGGCTGAGGATGATGTTCGGGCCGAGGTTGAAGTTCGGGCCGAGGTCTGAGTTCGGGCCAAGGTTGAAGTTCGGGCCGAGGTTGATGTTCTGGCCGAAGATGAAGTTCGGGCCGGGAACAGCGAAGAGTTCGGGCCGAACTTGTTCTTGGCAGTGACGAACGAACCAGCTATTTTGGTTACTCGTGGGCGTGAAACGGACACCCGAGCTAAAAGTTATGGATGTTTTAGTATACCACCTTTTGTCACAATCTTGGATATTGAAGAGTTCGGGCCGAAGAGGGATGTTCGGGCCGAAGTGGTGTTCGGGACGAAGTGGGATGTTCGGGCCGAAGTGATGTTCAGGCCGAAGTTTTGTGTTCGGGCCGAGGATGATGTTCGGGCCGAGGTTGAAGTTCGGGCCGAGGTCGGAGTTCGGGCCGAGGTTGAAGTTCAGGCCGAGGTTGAAGTTCGAGCCGAAAATGAAGTTCGGGCCGGGAACAGTGAAGAGTTCGGACCGAACTTGTTCTTGGCAGTGACGAACGAACCAGCTATTTTGGTTACTCGTGGGCGTGAAACGGTCACCCGAGCTGAAAGTTATGAATGTTTTAGTATAGCACCTTTCGTCACACAATCTTGGATATTGAAGAGTTCGGGCCGAAGAGGGATGTTCGGGCCGAAGTGGTGTTCGGGCCGAAGTGGGATGTTCGGGCCGAAGTGGTGTTCGGGACGAAGTGGTGTTCAGGCCGAAGTTCGGTGTTCGGGCCGAGGATGATGTTCGGGCCGAGGTTGAAGTTCGGGCCGAGGTCGGAGTTCGGGCCGAGGTTGAAGTTCGGGCCGAGGTTGAAGTTCAGGCCGAAAATGAAGTTCGGGCCGGGAACAGTGAAGAGTTGGTGCCGAACTTGTTCTTGGCAGTGACGACCGAACCAGCTATTTTGGTTACTCGTGGGCGTGAAACGGACACCCGAGCTGAAAGTTATGAATGTTTTAGTATAGCACCTTTCGTCACACAATCTTGGATATTGAAGAGTTCGGGCCGAAGAGGGATGTTCGGGCCGAAGTGGTGTTCGGGTCGAAGTGGGATGTTCGGGCCGAAGTGGTGTTCGGGCCGAAGTTCGGTGTTCGGGCCGAGGATGATGTTCGGGCCGAGGTTGAAATTCGTGCCGAGGTCGGAGTTCGGGCCGAGGTTGAAGTTCGGGCCGAAAATCAGGTTCGGGCCGGGAACAGTGAAGAGTTCGGGCCGAACTTGTTCTTGGCAGTGACGAACGACCAGCTATATTGGTTACTCATGGGCGTGAAACGGACACCCGAGCTGAAAGTTATGAATGTTTTAGTATAGCACCTTTTGTCACACAATCTTGGATATTGAAGAGTTCGGGCCGAAGAGGGATGTTCGGGCCGAAGTGGTGTTCGGGTCGAAGTGGGATGTTCGGGCCGAAGTGGTGTTCGGGCCGAAGTTCGGTGTTCGGGCCGAGGATGTTGTTCGGGCCGAGGTTGAAATTCGTGCCGAGGTCGGAGTTCGGGCCGAGGTTGAAGTTCGGGCCGAAAATCAGGTTCGGGCCGGGAACAGTGAAGAGTTCGGGCCGAACTTGTTCTTGGCAGTGACGAACGACCAGCTATTTTGGTTACTCATGGGCGTGAAACGGACACCCGAGCTGAAAGTTATGAATGTTTTAGTATAGCACCTTTTGTCACACAATCTTGGATATTGAAGAGTTCGGGCCGAAGAGGGATGTTCGGGCCGAAGTGGTGTTCGGGCCGAAGTGGGATGTTCGGGCCGAAGTGGTGTTCGGGCCGAAGTGGGATGTTCGGGCCGAAGTGGTGTTCGGGACGAAGTGGTGTTCGGGCTGAGGATGATGTTCGGGCCGAGGTTGAAATTCGTGCCGAGGTCGGATTTCGGGCCGAGGTTGAAGTTCGGGCCGAAAATCAGGTTCGGGCCGGGAACAGTGAAGAGTTCGGGCCGAACTTGTTCTTGGCAGTGACGAACGACCAGCTATTTTGGTTACTCATGGGCGTGAAACGGACACCCGAGCTGAAAGTTATGAATGTTTTAGTATAGCACCTTTTGTCACACAATCTTGGATATTGAAGAGTTCGGGCCGAAGAGGGATGTTCGGGCCGAAGTGGTGTTCGGGCCGAAGTGGGATGTTCGGGCCGAAGTGGTGTTCGGGACGAAGTGGTGTTCAGGCCGAAGTTCGGTGTTCGGGCCGAGGATGATGTTCGGGCCGAGGTTGAAGTTCGGGCCGAGGTCGGAGTTCGGGCCGAGGTTGAAGTTCGGGCCGAGGTTGAAGTTCGGGCCGAAAATGAAGTTCGGGCCGGGAACAGCGAAGAGTTGGTGCCGAACTTGTTCTTGGCAGTGACGACCGAACCAGCTATTTTGGTTACTCGTGGGCGTGAAACGGACACCCGAGCTGAAAGTTATGAATGTTTTAGTATAGCACCTTTCGTCACACAATCTTGGATATTGAAGAGTTCGGGCCGAAGAGGGATGTTCGGGCCGAAGTGGTGTTCGGGTCGAAGTGGGATGTTCGGGCCGAAGTGGTGTTCGGGCCGAAGTTCGGTGTTCGGGCCGAGGATGTTGTTCGGGCCGAGGTTGAAATTCGTGCCGAGGTCGGAGTTCGGGCCGAGGTTGAAGTTCGGGCCGAAAATCAGGTTCGGGCCGGGAACAGTGAAGAGTTCGGGCCGAACTTGTTCTTGGCAGTGACGAACGACCAGCTATATTGGTTACTCATGGGCGTGAAACGGACACCCGAGCTGAAAGTTATGAATGTTTTAGTATAGCACCTTTTGTCACACAATCTTGGATATTGAAGAGTTCGGGCCGAAGAGGGATGTTCGGGCCGAAGTGGTGTTCGGGTCGAAGTGGGATGTTCGGGCCGAAGTGGTGTTCGGGCCGAAGTTCGGTGTTCGGGCCGAGGATGTTGTTCGGGCCGAGGTTGAAATTCGTGCCGAGGTCGGAGTTCGGGCCGAGGTTGAAGTTCGGGCCGAAAATCAGGTTCGGGCCGGGAACAGTGAAGAGTTCGGGCCGAACTTGTTCTTGGCAGTGACGAACGACCAGCTATTTTGGTTACTCATGGGCGTGAAACGGACACCCGAGCTGAAAGTTATGAATGTTTTAGTATAGCACCTTTTGTCACACAATCTTGGATATTGAAGAGTTCGGGCCGAAGAGGGATGTTCGGGCCGAAGTGGTGTTCGGGCCGAAGTGGGATGTTCGGGCCGAAGTGGTGTTCGGGCCGAAGTGGGATGTTCGGGCCGAAGTGGTGTTCGGGACGAAGTGGTGTTCGGGCTGAGGATGATGTTCGGGCCGAGGTTGAAATTCGTGCCGAGGTCGGAGTTCGGGCCGAGGTTGAAGTTCGGGCCGAAAATCAGGTTCGGGCCGGGAACAGTGAAGAGTTCGGGCCGAACTTGTTCTTGGCAGTGACGAACGACCAGCTATTTTGGTTACTCATGGGCGTGAAACGGACACCCGAGCTGAAAGTTATGAATGTTTTAGTATAGCACCTTTTGTCACACAATCTTGGATATTGAAGAGTTCGGGCCGAAGAGGGATGTTCGGGCCGAAGTGGTGTTCGGGCCGAAGTGGGATGTTCGGGCCGAAGTGGTGTTCGGGACGAAGTGGTGTTCAGGCCGAAGTTCGGTGTTCGGGCCGAGGATGATGTTCGGGCCGAGGTTGAAGTTCGGGCCGAGGTCGGAGTTCGGGCCGAGGTTGAAGTTCGGGCCGAGGTTGAAGTTCGGGCCGAAAATGAAGTTCGGGCCGGGAACAGTGAAGAGTTGGTGCCGAACTTGTTCTTGGCAGTGACGACCGAACCAGCTATTTTGGTTACTCGTGGGCGTGAAACGGACACCCGAGCTGAAAGTTATGAATGTTTTAGTATAGCACCTTTTGTCACACAATCTTGGATATTGAAGAGTTCGGGCCGAAGAGGGATGTTCGGGCCGAAGTGGTGTTCAGGCCGAAGTGGGATGTTCGGGCCGAAGTGGTGTTCGGGTCGAAGTGGGATGTTCGGGCCGAAGTGGTGTTCGGGCCGAAGTTCGGTGTTCGGGCCGAGGATGTTGTTCGGGCCGAGGTTGAAATTCGTGCCGAGGTCGGAGTTCGGGCCGAGGTTGA